>OZ012735.1:98138819-98558819 GCA_963859935.3 Lathyrus sativus | reverse complement strand
TGAAAAAAATTATATTATTTCGTATATATTAAAATCACATTTTTAATTAGAATGATAATGATTGTACAAATGTGTCGTATGAAATATTATCGGTGCTATCATAGTTGGATGTACGATTGATTGTATCCAGGAAGACGTGCACTTAAACCAAATTTTGAGGAAGGAGTTACATGGGCATTTGCTCAAGAATGTTGTCGAAACAAAGGAGGAGTAAGATGTCTTTGTCTTAAATTTGAATGTACACCTATAATTAGTGACCCATAGGAAGTAGAATATCATTTGAAGAGAATGTGCTTCATTAAAATTATTGGGTTTGGACATATAATGGAGAAGAACTGTCGAGTAACGTACCAGAGACAACTAATACGCATGCGTCAAGTAGTCGAGCACATATGGATAATGATGAACAATTTAATCGAATTTATGAGATGGTTGGCAATGCTTTTGGGGTGAATGTGAACTATGATAAACCTGAAGATTTTGATGAGGAAGAGTTGTCGAATGAGGAAGTGCATAGATTTGATCAGTTGTTGAAAGAAACAAATACACTGTTGTTTAAGGGGTCTTCAGACTCAAAATTATCAAAGTGTGTGAGATTATTGGTCGCCAAGTCAAATTGGGATATTCCTGATCAGTGTTTGGAATTCTTCACAAAAATGATGCTCGACACAACTCCTATGAAAGACAACTTGCCTACATGTTTTTATGATGCAAAGAGGTTGGTGTTGAAGTTAGGTTTAGACGTAAGAAAGATTGATTGTTGCATTAGTGGTTGCATGTTGTTTTATGACAATAAGTTTGGCACTAACCATGGAGCGTTCGATGAATGTAAGTTCTGTAAAAGTCCAAGATATAAAGTTCATAGTAATCGTAAGCAAAAACGTGTAGCAGTGAAGTCCATGTTTTATCTTTTGATAATACCACGGTTAAAAATAATGTTTGCTTGCATAGTGCAAGTCAAATGACATGGCGTCATACAAACAAAACAATTTTTGACACTATGCGACATCCATCTGATAGTGAGGCATGGAAGCACTTTGATCATATGCATCTTGATTTTGCTGCAGAACCAATAAACGTGAGGCTTGAATTATGCTCTGATGATTTTACTCCATATGTCAAAGCATCATGAAGTGGATATTCTTGTTAGCTAGTTATTCTAACCCCTTACAACCTCCCTCTTGATATGTGCATAACAAAACCATACATGTTTTTGATCTACCTCATTTCAAAACCTTCGAGTTCAAAAGATGGAGAGTGAACTTATGATATATCATATAAATCAAACTTTACTATGCGAGCTGCCTTGATGTGGACTATTAACGAATTTTCAGCATATGACATGGTGTCTGGTTGGGGTACGCATGGCAAAATGGGATGTCCGTATTGCATGGGAAACACTAAGGTATTTACGTTGGAAAAAGGAGGGAAAAGTTCATGGTTTGACTGTCACCGCAGATTCCTAACAAGAAATCATCCCTATAGAAGAAATAAGATTAATTTAAAAGAGACGAGCGAGTAACAGATTTACCTCTGCCTTGATTATCACCAGGTGAAGTATGGAACCAAATTTGTGTACTACCAAAATTCACAGATACTGGTAAAGCATGTAGAATTCAAGGATATGGGTCACACACAGTTGGAAAAAAAGGAGTATATTATGAGATCTCCCATATTGGAAAGATAATTTGTTGCGTCATAATCTTAATGTTATACACATTAAGAATAATTTTTTTGATAATGTATTTAACACAGTGATGGATGTTAAAGACAAACTAAAATACAATGAGAAGGCTAGACAGGACATCGAAATTTGGTGTAATCGAAAAGAGTTAGAGTTGAAACGTCAACCAAATGGAAAATTATTAAAACCCAAGGCTAATTACAGTCTAACTCCCCAAGAAACTAAAGTGGTTTGTCAATGGTTAAAAGAATTGAGAATTCCTGATGGTTATGCTTCAAATTTATCAAGGTGTGCCGATGCTAACACTGGGAAGTTGCATGGTATGAAAAGTCATGATTGCCATGTTTTTATGGAACGATTGATTCCAATTGCGTTCGGTTCACTACCCAAACATGTGCTTAACCCACTAACTAAAATTAGTTAATTTTTTAGAGATATTTGTGCATCAACTTTAAGAGTGGATGGCATCATTAAGTTGGACCAAAATATTCCAGTCATTATCTGTAAGTAAAAACAATTATTTCCGCATGTTTTTTTTTTATTCTATGGAACATCTACATGTGCAATTTGCATATGAAGCTTATCTTGGCGGCCCTGTTCAATATAGGTGGACGTATCCATTTAAAAGGTTCATGGATGATTCAAAACAATCATTGAAAAATAAAGCTAAAGTTGAAGGATCTATATGTGCATATTACTTGCATCGGAAAACATCTCATTTTTGCAGTCACTATTTCAACCACTTGATGTTAACTCCAAGAATTATAAGGAATCCCGTAAATGTTAATGCAATAAGTCAATTTACCTTATCAGTCTTCGAGCTTCTAGGTCGTCCCTCTGGAAAGAAGGGGATGCATTGCATGATCTAAAAAGAAATACAACCTGCACATGTTCATGTCTGGATTAACGGCTTTGAAGTTGTTCGAACTGCAGTAAGGAGGCAAGAAGCAAATATTTTGATTTAGAAGGATTCCCTCAAGGATTTAGATGATCTCCACAGGGATCGGTGCAAGGGAAAGAATGTCATTCAACGGTCTCTATATTTCTAAGCTTGTTGTTACAAAATGGTTGAAAGATTCAAGGTACAATAGATAAAAACGGAAAATATAAAATAAATACTTAAAATATAAACGGAGCCTTGTTGGGATTGGATCTCATCAATTGATAACAAATGCATTCTTCTAACCAGTTAAACACAAATCAATCATTCGTTTAATATCCTCACGGGTCACCCACAACAGAGGTTATGTCTAACGCAACTTCGAGAGAACAACCGTATTGTCTCATTGGTGATGTATCACGCAACTCAAATACACAGAGCATTACGAACTGATACTCTAGTAAATTTTAAGCCTAAATCTATGTCTAGAGTCTAGAACCTAACATATAATCATCCTAGATCCAGATTTGAAGAGTATATTTTTATAACGGTTCAAATCAAACAAAAACAGGTAAACAAAGATGACATCCATGTCAGATTCATGATTATATAAAAGGCCATGATCTGAATACGTACATACGCGTAACCCTTTTTACATGCATTCAACTAATTTTCCAAATGTAACTAAACATAGTTCTTCATCTCTATTATCACACATCCTCTCAATACCGTATTGATCCTACTCATGCTACTCATTATACTAATCAACACAATAAAATAGAAGATACAAGTGAATATCAACTTACAAGACTATGTCAAAAGTTTGCTCCTTGATAGATGAATATCTAAAATCTAATATTTGAAAAAGGATTTGTTAAGACCCACAAATAAGAAATCAAAGACAATATTAATATTGAATCAAAACTAGTTCACAATACATATATTAGATGAAATACATAAGGTATCAAAAGATTACATCCAAACTCAACAAGAGATTGGAGCTCTTACCTTCTCCTTCTTAGGGTTTGTGTTTCTCTCTTTAGAATATGCTTGGAATGAAGAGAGATAAAGTTCTATTCTGAAAACCATAAGTTATGTTCTAAAAAGTTAGAAAAGTACTTAAATAGTTATTACAAAATCTGTTCTGTTTGCATAGAAAACACCTTCTTCGCCCAACGAGGTCCACTGTTAGGCACTTGAAGTGCCTCTGAACAGTTAAACTGCCCCTGGAAAATATATGAGTTCGATGTGCGAGCACTTCTTTGCACAATGGACCTCTTCAATACAACTTTGTGCAGTGAACTTTGAGCCCTTTTCTTACTGCCTCTAATCTAGGATGGTTCGCCAGGGATTTGCCAGGATCTCGCACAACGAGCATTCGCTTTCACTTCGTTGGTGTTTACACAATGAACATGCTGATTCCTCTTCTCTTATTTGGCTTCCTTGTCCAATCCTTTGTGTCTTAATCATTGATTTTTTATGCCTAAATTCTACACAATAACACACACATCAAAGAATCCAAAGGCATTTGCAATATGTTGAAGAATCACACAAGAACAAGAAATAAATCTATTAAAACATGAGAATTGAGTTGAAAAATGACAAGAAAGATGGTTCAATTAAAGTCAAAATTTGCACTTAACAAACTCTCCTCAACTAGATTTTGCTTGTCCTCAAGCAAAGTATGCCCCTCATGAAAACAAGAGAAATTTGCTCAAACAAGAGGATTTGCTCAAGCATAAGATTCAACCAAGAAAGGATTAATGATTCAAATTCAAACAAGAGATATTTGCTCAAACAAAAGTCTATCAACCTGGCGATAGTTCTGACAGTGGGTTCTCTTTCAGAATATTGATTTAATAATTACTTGATAGTTGATACTTATGTTCCAAATCGTCTGATGTAGGTTATGGGTATGCTGAGTCATGTCGGCGGAAGTTTGAAGCTGTTAGAAAATATCAAGGGTGTTTGCTTCATGTTCCTCTGAAGAAGAAGTTCGAATAATATAATGTGCCTCAAGCCAGCTAGGTCCTTGACTACAACCAGCACGAAAACCAGCACGAAAACATTATGAATTTGTTTTTCTTGTTCTGGTTTAAAGTCGTATTAATGTCGTTTCTGATTGCTCAAATTGGGTTGGAGCCATTCACTAACTCGCGCGTTTTGCAGATCTCCTTCGAGGGAAACATGATGAAGGCAATTATGCTGGCATCTCTTGTGGAGTTTGGGTATTCTCGTATCTGCGGGTACAGTCCTGACATCCCATCCAAATGATTTTCATAGTGGTTGGTGATGCTTAAGTCAATTGCGGTACCGCCATTTCTTGATACTTTATGGTATGGTGGTTCTTGATATCATTATGTAAAATGTAATACGTGTCTTTGAATATTTGGAGGATTAATGACGACAGCTTTGCATTCTTGTTTCAGCCTGCAGTTATGGAGCTAAACCGTGCATTGATGCCCTGGTTTTATCGTGCTCGGTGGGGAATGCGACACAGATTATGTAGCAGGGATCAAGTCCGGAAGGAATTGGTATTACAGCTGGTTACACCATGTTGAGAAGCCTTTTTTCTATAGATAAATCATCAAAAGCAACTAGTGTTCTCATGGCAATTTCCAGTAAGCCATGTCATGAGTGGTTAGCGACGTGTTCAATACTATATTTGTGTTGGGGGCATCAACAAGCCATATTACAGCATCACAAAGGAGCTATGTCTAATTAATGTAGACGGTATTTCGGTTCAAATAGGTAGTCATCATATGTTGTTACAGCAGGCTCTCTGTGTTCGTAGCCTTGTGTCTCCACCAAAATCTTGTAGGCACCATCATTGGTTACTAGAGAGCTCTTATTGAAAATTCAATTGCTTTGTAAATTGATATTCTCCCTTGCTGATATTGTAATGCAAACTAAGAGTATGGACAAAAAGTAAATCTTAACTTGCTGACCAATTCGAGAGGACGGTTGTGATTAACTATGCTTATAAGTCTTCATTCCATTGTAATAAGCCAACGTTCCAAATGTTCCTTTAATTGTGATTGTAACCATCTCGTTATACAAACTGGTGGTGCAAACTCGGATGTAAAAAACCAAAGTCCAACTTAAGGAAAAGGTGGTGTTCCCTCTTAATACGCAATTATGTTGTGACTTGAGATGGTGTTCTTTTGAAATGGGCTGGACTTATAAGAGAGTGTCGTGCCTCATAGTGTACTTTCCATAATAAATTAATCCTTATAAGCCAAAATTCATAAAAGGGAAAACTTGCAATTTGACTTTGAGAAATTCTTCTGAATCTTGTGAATCCTTCCACGATTTTAATCTTGATGCAAAGGTATAGGTCTCGCTTGAACTTGGGATGTACAATAATAAATTGAAATCGAATTGCACTCTTGTGATGACACATGCATTCATAGCTCGTGAAAAACTTGAATTTCACACCTTTGGAGTAACTTAAGGTTTTAATAAGTCAATGAATTTAAATCACTTTTGTCTTGCCAACAAATTACCCAAACCTTATTCATGATTCTTATCCACACTTGCCATATTAAATTGTCAACCAAAACCGAACTCTTTCCCATAAATGATAACTCATCCTTATGAAATCAAAATGATGATGTAACCTGGTATGCGAACCATGTTCTGAAGGAACCTTGAAGATAAAGACACAACTTATACTCTTCCAACGCTTATGCCTAAGAGAATAAACCCAGGATCTCCATAATCCGACGGTCACACTTTGAAGTGCTTGACTGCAAGGATCTACACTTGACCTTACTGCACCTGTGCAAACTGGTTAGTCGTAATAAACATACATACACAAGTAAAATAAGACATGGAAGAAAATGCACAAGGAGGTGAGATCTTAAAGTCAAAAATTAGGGTGTGACACCTAGCATCGTGGACTCTACATCCTGATCTGGTGCAACAGATTTGTTGCAGATCTGGTCCAAGATTTAAGGATAAATCTGTGAGGGCAAGGTGTCTCAGTCCTTATTTTAATGATGTTAAAACTTATCTAGTTCGTACTTTGTAATTTAGACGATATCACCGAGTCTTAGTCTGCATTCATAGTTTACTAATGCACAAATATTTCAAATTCATGCGTATATTCATATAGAAGAGCATCATATATGCTTTGTGTGTATTTGATCATGTTAGGAGACTTAGGTATGCATAAGTATTGCTTAGGTAGACCAAGCTATGTGCAAAAAGTCATTTTCGAAAGTTTAGGGGTGCTTTAGTCGACTCAAAGCCTTGCTTAGGTCGACTCATGTAATATGAATTTCAAGCTTTTGCTCTCAGGTGTGCTCGCGTCGACCCTCCGATCGAATTATACTGTTAGTATATGCACTTTCATTTTTGGTCAAGCTTGCGTCGACGCGTGAACCTGTTCCAGTCAACGCACAACTTTAATTTTGGCATAATTCTGCAATCGGGTGTGCTCAGGTCGACCCCCCTTTTCTTAGGTCGACCGTTTGCTAGAAATGCACTATTTCTCTGATCTGTCTCATTTTCATACTGCTGTTATGTTTGTTAATTAGTCTTAGCATCATATATATTCTTTTTGACTCATCATTTGAATAGAGAATAAGAAAAGTGAAATATTGACACTGAATTTTTATCATCATCTTCATCCTCTTTCTTGTATTTTCTTAACAACTACACATAAATATTTTTGTTGATCATTTGCATCATTGAGGTGATAACATCCAAACATAGGATATTGTATTGAGTTTGGGTTGAGACTTTGGTGGGATTTTCTTGAATAAAACCGTTAGGGTTTTGTCCTCCAAGAATCTTGAGGATTTAGGGTTTTTGCACAGCTCATTTCTTCACAGATTCAGCCGAGCGAAGGTGATTGAAGAATGGGTGGTTCGTTCAATCTAGTAGTGTAAACCAGAGGATTATGGAAGAAAGATTTGGGTTTAAACTACGCGTGATTAAAATCATCCGAGCTAAAGATTTGAAGATCGTGGGGTTGTTTAGACAAGTAGCTGGAACCAGAGGTTTATTCAACACGTTTGAGGCACTTGTTTCGACTTGAATCAACGGGAAAGAAGATATAATATCAACATCAACAAGATAATACATATCACAATTCTATTACTAGAATTGGGGGTGGACATACCCTAAGCGAGGACGAGAGGGTAACTGCCTAAATAATTTCGGTGTTGTTCTCATTTCTCTATTTCTCTATTTTTGAATTATTAACGTTTGTGCACAATCAATTGTTTGATAAAAATTCTGGTGTAGCATAATGTTGTGCCTAGAAGATATCTTTCTAGGTGTGCTGGTTGTTTCTGGTCTTGTAGCTAATGCAAGGAGGGATGCATATCTAAAGAATACATAATTGGATTTAAAATCAATTGCTATTTGTTGCCTTAGCAGGTATTTAACTAGTTATCCTTTTTGCTTGGTGTTCAAGAAAGATGATCTCACAACTGAAGGTGCGGCTACAGGCAATGCAAGAACTCAAGATCCATTATATTGTTCATGGGTAAAGGACTTGATGTTCAATTAAATGTTGAAACATCAATTCTGAAGAGTGCGGGAAGAATCTTGTTGTTCCAAGGAGTGATCTTTTTGGATTAAGCATATGTTATAGAGGATAAACAATTGTATATTGGGAATCTTTTTCAGATTGGTCTTGAAGAGCCTTCAAGTATGTTACCTAGGAAGCCTTTATCCAAGAGTTTTGTATTGTATATATATGCTGATGAAGATGAAGATCAAGGCACCATTTGCTTTAGTGAGCCTTCTTTAGGTCAGTTTATTTCTGGTCTAGAGCAAGACTTATGGTACCCCTTTGAAGGATCTTGTGGCGTACTTTATACTGAAGGGCTGTGGAGACATCTCAACAAGTTTTTGTGCACATGGTTGTCAAGGAAGCATGTCTAGGACTAATTTCATCTTACAAAGGACTGGTCGTTGCTTTTCTTACATTCAGGATGAAGGTTGTTTACACAAACTTGATTTCATGATCTAGTCTATGAGAACATGGAACTCTTGTTCTGTTATGATGGGAATGCCATTCAAGATGGAAACTATTTAGAAGTATAAGGGTCTGAGCTTCAGGACTGTGTCAGGGATGTGTGGTTTCATCAATTGGCTAGTCAAGTCAATGATGTAAATTAAATGTTATGACATTGGACTGTATATTTGGATGTTCATGCTGAAGTCATCTGTGTGCATTGGAGCTGTATCATCTTGTATGTATAGGTCTTCACAGGAGTGGATGCTCTCCAACTATGGCTGTTTCCTAAGCCTACCTCATCCTCTTTGGATCATGCAGTAGCTAATTGATCATGGGAGTTGCTAATTTCTTGGTGTTTTCATATCTTCTTGGAGTATCATCTAAGATGTTTGATATGAGTGTTCCAAAGTTCTGTCTGAAGTAAGGGGGTGTTAGTTCTGGAAGTTTCAACTCTGTTGTTGTCCCCACATGATCAAAAACCTTGTGGAAGGTATTCTGTTTGGTTTCTTATGAAGGAAGGTGGTAATGGAGTGTGCTTCAAGGAACCACCTTTTCAAGTTGTGGCTTGATAAGTGCTTTGGGTTAATGTGTTTTGTGGAAAATGGCGGATATAAGAATGAAGGACAGAGGAGAAGAAGACCTTGAAGAGAAGTCTATTTTTGTTGCTCAATCTTTATCTTATGCTTATTGTCAGTCATACTGGAATCTGTCAGAGGGAATCTCCTCTGCGGATGCTTAAGGATGGGTGCTGACTTTGTAATGTCAGACAGGATGTCTGAACATTGTGCTTCTGTGATAAAGCTTCCTGATACTTGAGAGAGTTTATTTCTCTCTGTGGTATTATGCCTCCTATGATGATCTATGAGTTGTTGCAGCTGTGATCTGTTGGGATCCTCTTGTGATTATTGCAAAAGGATGTGTATGGATTACCATGTAGAGAGTTATTCCTATGAATGTTGACTCTAGAACCAAAGCAGATGAGGATGATGTTTTAACTGGTGTTTAAAACATCATTTTAGCTGTCTATCTCTTCAGAAAGGAAAGTTCTGGCTCTCACCAGTTGGATTTCAAGTCAACTATCTATTCATTGTGAAGTATGATCAAGACTTTGTTGAGTTTGATTATCTATGCATAGAAGGTTGGTTCGACTAGAAGTATCTCTTGAAGAGAGTGTATCAGACTGAACTTAAGAAGAAGGCAAGCTGAGGAGTTTCTTCTTCATTTGGTGAAGGGGTTTGATGAATTCCATGCGTGGATGACATTTTGATTAACCAAGGGGTTAAGAGAATGTGTATGTCTATTTAGGGAATATGAAAATTCTAGATTTGATTTATTCTCAACAACAAGATTGTCCATGGCTGTAAAATTCAAGAGGAATCTATACAGTGGATACATGTGTTTAAGGGGAGAGTGATCAATGGTGTTATTTGGTCTTAATCCAAAATTCTTTGGTTATGATACAAGGAGTGTGGTCCTAATATCTTTCTAACTTATGATCATGAAGGTGTTCATGTGAATCATATGAGATGTGATGTCAAGTAAGTTGTCTTGACATCTTGGTGTATTGATATCGATAGAATTGTCAGCTCTACATGATAGGTTGGGCTGTTGAGGACACCAAATTATATCAACTATGTTCTTAATTCTTAGGAGAGACCTAAGAAATAAGATTGGATATTGTCTAGGAGAATTTATTTTTCTCTGCAGATTAAGTTAAGGTTCTTGGAAGTCCTTGCTGGAAGATGTCGCACATGATGTTTTAACATCTTAGTAAGCCTCTGGTTGACAAGAGTATGCTAGGATTATCTGAAGGATCTGCGACTATGCCTTTGAAGCCATGAAAAGGACTAGACAAATTCAGACTTGATGTCAGGACATTGTTTAGAACTTGTGGTTATTTACAAGAAGGCGTCTTTGGACGGTGTCCCTTGGACAATGGAGAGCGTGCCTAACAGAAGGTGTGTTAAACACGTATCTTGTAACATGCTCATTCTTTGGACAGTTTACACTAAAGTTAAAATAGTCAAATCCTAGTTGGGCGGTGCACAATCATTTATGTTGAAGTTACCTACCTAAATTTATGTCTTCATGGAATTATTCTTCGGTAACTTCTATGGACCGTTAATTCCTAGAGTAACTACTTGGGTATTTAAAGGGGGTCGCTGCTTCTTGGTTCTCAAGTTGTGTTTCTTTTATTGGGTCGTGTCTTCATGGCTTATGTCCGGGTTTAGGTAAGTACCGGGTGGGTCTGGAGCTGTGTTGATTATTATTTTTTCCTTCCAATTTTTGGCTAAAAAGGGGGAGAATAGGTGTGTGTTCATCTCGGTTGTGTGTTGGTCCTTACAACACATAACTGATACCCTTTTTGGTATGGATTCCATTCTTGCAGTTGATTTTCAAGGATGTTGGATGAGATGTTCTAACTGTAACACCCTAAATTTAATTGGAATATTTTAATTAATTTATTTAATTGGGAATATTTGTATTTTGGTGGTTTTCGGTGGTTTTGTAGATTATTGGGAATTATGCATTTTTGGATTATTTATTTAATTAATAGTATACAATATGGAAATATTAGTATTATTATTAGTTAAAATAAATATAAGTGAAATAAGGGTAATCTGGGCATTAAGAGGAGTTAGTAAGGGTGTTATGGGAAAAACCCAATTGTGTGGCCCAAGACTAGGTTTGACAAAAAGGGATTCTGAAGGAAATTAGGATTCATTTTGTTAACCATGAAAAGTATTGAGGCCAGAGCTCTAGGGAGAAGATTGGAGGTAGAAGCTTCGAGAGATTCCCTGAAAGATTGAGAAGGCTTTGATCGACAATTAAGGTATGAGGAGTATAACCTTTCATAATTTTCCATGTGTGACTTTCAGTGTATTTAAGGTTGATTTAAGGGTTTAAGAGTTTTGAGGAGAATAATGAGAAAAAGGGATTTTTGGCCTTCGTGGCCTAAATCGATTATTGAGAATTTTAACCGTAGGGATTTATTTGGGAAAAAGGGAAACTAGGCCTTCGTGGCAAAAAAAAACTATGATTTGACTCTAACCCTGTAGGAAAATTTGATAGTGAGAACCCTGATGGTTGTGGTGTAGTGGTAAGTATTCCTGACTGTTAGAGTAGAAATATGAGAAATAGTGATCTTTGGCCTTCGTGGCCTAAACCTATTAGTGTGAATCTAACATGGAATCCATTGGGGAAAAGGGAAAGGTAGGCCTTCGTGGCCAAAACCATGAATTGTTATATGTCTAACCCTGAAGGGATAGGAATATTTGATAGAGAGTAACTCTGATGCCTTAGGGTGTAATTGAAGGTAAAATTATGATTTAGGGCGTGAATATGTTACGGGATTTACCTAGTAAACCGTAGGTTTTGTGCCTTTATTGCTGTAAGACCTTAGGGATGATTTAGAGATATTTTGGGAGCATTGGGGAAGTGAATCGTGTGGACTTTTGGGTTGATTTAGGTTTTGGAGCGTAACCGCGTTTTGTTCTCCGTCACGACTGTTAATGTTTTCGGTCGAAATCGTTTTGGACGTAACATTTGACCTGTACGTCCGTTTTGGCCCCCGTTCGACGCGTTGGAAAGCTAATGAACAAAGATATAACATAGTATAAATAAGGGAGTTGGTTTTACAATATTTTTATATCTAATTGTGTTTGATAAGTCAATTGTGTATATGTTCTATTAATGAATCATGTTCTGGTTCAATGATGTCTTGATGTTTTGATGCTGCAATTTTCCTGATGAATTACCATGAGAGTAACTATGATAATATGTGATAATATAATAAATTAACATGAGTAGGACTGTGAACGCTCTGTGATTTGTTGATCGCGACTTTCTATGTCTAACTGAACTAACTGCAAGTGCACAGTCTATCGCGTAGTAATATAAGATATCGATCCCACAGGGACTCGTAATCAAGCTAGTATTTTCAGGTGTTACTGTGTTTAGCTAGGTTGGTACGGTTTTAGGGAAATAAAAGCAAAATTAGTGTGTAAACTATAGGGGAACTAAAAATGTTACTTAAGGTATAAATGCTTGAATCGGTATGCAATATGTTGGTTCTTCAAGGATTCGACAAGTCACTGGTGTTTTGGGTGTTTTTAAAAATAGTTTAAGAAGAGAATGACGGTTTAAAGACCTTTGTCTCACTATGGTTGTTGACACCAGTCGTAACTCTAAGGCGGAACGTATGCTGTCGCTATTCCGTTCGCAGTTAAAATTACTTTTTGAAAGCTATTAAGCTCTAATACTTTTTGAAGTGATGTCGTTGTGTTTAAAACGAATGCTTAGTTTTTACTATCTGGACCTAACCTCAGCTGTCGCTTGTTGGTTCGTACCTTTATGAATTTCCCACTGTCGTGGCAAAACTTCTTTTAAATAAGTTCTCGCTATCGCGACGAACATTTATTTTAGAAAAATCGATTTAAGAACTAAAGCCATAAATAAGTTTGAAAAGGAAAGTATACACCGGTTATTATCGAATCCCATCTGACTACCTATTACATACCGATTACTTTAATTTAGCCAGACATGGAATATAAACTAAGAACATGTAAACAATGGTAGAATATATAAACATGCATCATAATGGAAAATAAAATTCAATTAACGATTATAATAGGAACCTGTAAATAATTCAATTGGCCTTCGGGAAATCCTCCAAAATGTCGGCAGGATTTAGTCTTGGTGCCAATTACTCGTACATAATAGAATTGAAAAGTAAAACACAATTGCAAGGAAAGGAAAGAAAAAGGAAACAATAAGAAATTCTGAAACTCAAATTTGCTCTGAAAATAAATTGGTAGCACTTCGTGTTTTGAATGCGGCTCCCCTTTTCTGGTACCAGCTCCCTCCTTTTATAGATGGAATTTCCAACGGCTAGTTGCTTCAGGAAGTGGGATTGATGTCAGAGAAAGTAGGAGCTAGTGGTCCACTCCTTTTGGTCTTTGAAAGCACTTACAGCACGTGCACGTTTTCTGCACTTTTTGTCTGCATGACGGTCGTAACACGTATGACGGTCGTAATGGGCTTGTGACGACCGTCACATCAGCAAAATTCATATTTGCTATTTTTGGTCTGTTTTCATCTGGTTTTCATCTGTAATTGCTTGTTTTCTTCATCTTGCTCCATTTGAACATGAACTTTGAATACCTGCAAAATACTGGACAAATAACGTGGAAAAACCCGAAATCGGAGTGAAACCAGTCATAGATTAGCAAAAATGTATGTCATTATATATATACAATTTCGTGTTATCAAACTCCCCTAAACTTGAATCTTTGCTTGTCCTTAAGTAAAGGTAGGAAAATTTTAAAATTTGGCAAGCACGCGACACTCTCTTCTTTCGAAAAGATTTCTCAGACGTCAAGTTAGGAAACCGGGGGTCCAATGGGAACAAAACATATACGGTGATGACACTGAACTGTAAGTCTTTGAAGGCCTCTCTTTTATGCAAGCCAGTCCCAATCATGCTACTGCAGCTCGGCGTCAAGCTTCTCGCAAGAAATTTTACCAGGTTTCGTTCTAGCGCAATCACATTAAGCCCGTTGTCCATACACGTTCATGGTAAGTAAACCTGTTGGTGATTATGATCTCTTTGCTAATTTGATTTTTCTTCGCACATATGCTCATTCTGCTATTAATCTTGAAGAGTTTCGTACTGTTTGGCTAAATGCTCGGGTGAGGAGCACCTAACTTAGAAGGAACATGTCTCTATATTCAGGCTATATGGCTTTTCTTTTTCATGATTTTTCATTTCGTACTAGAGATCACGCACTTATTTGCATCGGTTTCTCACTTAGAAGTGTTTCGGATGGTGCTGACTGCTCGTATAAACTACCGGAGGCTCCGTTTGAGTCAAAACTTGAGGCTTTGGTATGAGTAAGTAGTGAAACTGACTCGCATAAACCAGAGGTCTAAGGTGTCGGCGCGGTAGTGGCTTTGTTATAATTTTCTTCTCGGGAATTCAAAACTTGGTTAAGCTTTGGCGTGTCACGTGATGCTTTGAAGAGGATAAAAGTTTCTTTGTATATGTCGGATAAAGCGCGAGGAGTTCACGTAACAGAGAGATGATATATAAATGAGCTTTATTTGCCAAAATTAAAATACTTTAAATTGAAAATTTGAATGAAAGTACAAGCGGAATAGGAAATAACAGGGAAAAAAGGGAAATAACGGTCCGCTCCCATACTATCTCAATCAGTGTCCCCACTGATTTGAAAGAATGCGGAAGGGAAAATACAAAGGAAAGAAAAAACAAAATACAAGAAATGAAAAATACTACTAGTCTCTTCCTCTGCCTCTGTCTCTACCTCTACCTCTGGATCTTCCGTTGCATGCCTCGAGGTTCGAAGCTCCTGTGTGGTAAATGTAGTCGCGGAGGCCATCGACTCGCACAGTGAGATTGGCCATGTCGTCGATCAGGCTGGCCTGGCCATCCTGGAGCTGCTGCATGAAGGTCCTCATTTGACCGAGTTGTTCTTGCTGCCAAGCTTCGAACTGTTCCGCCCGTCGGTTTTGTTGTTCCATCATAAGCATCATCTGATTCTGTTGTTCGATGGAGCGGAGGAGATCCGCATTTGTAAAATCAGCTTCAGGACGGCGGCGGCGGCGTGAGGAGGGACCTTCGGCAGGAGGTGGTTGTGACGGCTCAGCCTGGTCAGCTCTGTCCAACTCTTCTTGAACTTCATCCATGGGCCCTTGGGCATTTTCCTGAGTTGGGGCAGCAGGGGCATTTGGATCAAAGAGCCAGTTGGCTCTGTCCTGCGGATGCATTCGGGTGCGAGAGGGCATGATAATGCTTTGGATAGTGCAACCTTGCACTACCAGATGATATTTCCCATCTGCTCAGGATCGGATTAGGTGAGAGGCGCGGCAATGGTCGGTGTCGAGAAAAATGGGAGGCATCTGGCGAAGGTTCTGGAGGTGATTGCCAAGACCGAGGCCTAAGGCGATAGAAGTGATGATGCCACCAAAATAGAATGGTTTTGAGCCACGGTTGCAGTTGGCTTGAATGTGAGCCAAGAGGAACGGTGCGGCGTCAACGGGTTCCGAAGCAAACACGCAATGGAGAAAGAACAGCTCCTTCGAGTTGACTTTGTGGTTATTGTCACGAGCGAAGATAGTGTTGC
The DNA here is from genome assembly GCA_963859935.3 of Lathyrus sativus. Classification (NCBI taxonomy): domain Eukaryota; kingdom Viridiplantae; phylum Streptophyta; class Magnoliopsida; order Fabales; family Fabaceae; genus Lathyrus; species Lathyrus sativus. The sequence goes on along the minus strand of OZ012735.1, from coordinate 98,543,139 downwards.
TCAACACTCGATGAAAGTATCAGATTGTTGGATTGTGGATGTGGGTGGCATTCAGAGTCTCCCAACTGTCAGCAGTGGTGCCGGTCAGTTGGTTCCATAGAGTGAAAGCTTCATGGTAGAACTGATCGGAGGGGCGGCGATGAGCGTCGTCGCCGTGAAGAAACTGAAGCATGTCGGCGATGCGGTTCTGGTTGATTTGATATTCGGTGCCGAACACGCGGAAGCAAGCGGCGCCAATGAGCTGATTTGTATCGCCGGGTGAAGTCACGTACGCGAAGGAACTGAGAAACTCCAATGTGAATTGCTCGTAGGTGGGTTGAGGGTTGGTGCAGAGATGCCAAATGCCGACCCTCTGCAGCATCCAAGTGACACCATCCAGAATTCCCAGTTCTGTCAAAGACTCAATGTGAGCATAGCGGGTCGGTTGAAGCGACCGTTGATGGAAAGCCATGTAGTTGGTCCTCTGGCATTCGCCGGACTCGCCTTCTTGGAAGAGGATATTTCTCAAATTGGGGGTTTCACGATTTTGCCTTGCCATTTTTCGTGAGAGAGGTTCAGAGATGGAAAATAGACAGTTTCTGTGGATGGAGAAGTAGGGAAATGCAGAGGTCAATATATATGAGTGAAATGGAAGTTGAAATGGTGGTGGATTAATGGGGGATTCAGAAGGTTGTAGTGGGGTTTGAATGTGTGAAAGTGGGAAGTTAAGAGAGTGGAGGTGGAAGGGTTCGTAACCCCTGTTTTGACAGAATTGGGATTTTGTTCGCGTGACGACCGTCAGGGATTGTTACGGTCGTAATACGCGTGACGACCGTCACATTAGCAAATTCTGCAGAATTGCAGAATTTTGCTTATGGGGCGTTTTTCCATAGTTGAAAATGTGGTTTTAATGCTATTGCAGTATAAGAGACTAGTTACAAAATAGAAGATAACGGAAAAAACAAAATTAAGGTAATACCGGAATGAAATTAAAATAACATTGAATCTAAAAACTAGTTTAATGTAGTACAATACTCAAAAAGAAATAATTGCAAAATTTAACAATGGGAAACAACGTGAAATGCAGTAAACTAAACTTAAAAAGAAACTAAAACATCAATCCTTTGGTTGCTTCAATTTGTTGATCTGCTGAATAACGTCATCAAACTGGTCGCTAACTACGTCCATAAAAGTAACGACATCCATGTGAAGTTGCGTTAGTTCATCTTTTATAGTGGTTAATTCCAGCTTGAAATCGTCCATAGTTTTCAGAACAGTGTCCAACTTGTCTGTGCCTTGTTCAGGAGTAGGATCAGGAAAGTTATGGTAATTAGGAGGGGTCTCAGGATCTGTCTCCACTTCGGACGCATAATCTTTGTAGTACATATAGTCATGTGCTTCTGATATGTGATCACTGTCGTACATGTAGGCCTGGGGTGTGGAGTGAGGTGATGGAGGTCCCATAGGCTCGTCCATTTCATAAAGCCAATTGTTTCTGTTGTGGATACTTGTTAGCTCGTGGTTAGGCAATGTGAAAAGGTGGACAGGTCGATCAGCGATGAGGTATTCGTAGGCTCCTGGTCCTAAGGTACCTAAGATATGTCTGTTGAAGCAAAATTGAATGTTCATTGGTCTAATGGTGCCAAAACGGATGGCTCCGTTCAGATGGTACCTTAGGCCAATTTCGTGGGCTATCATGGTGACTAAGCCTCCTATTAAGATGGGTGAATGAGGTTCCTGATTAAGGCGTGTAAATGACCTCATCATAAAAGGTACAACATTGACAGGGCGGCCTTGTGAAGCACAGAAAAGGATGAACAACTCTTCCTTAGAAACTATTGTAATGTTTTCCTCCTTCCCAAATAGGGTATGGGCTAAAATCATATGAAAGTAACAGAGTACTGGATTATGTATCTCGTTATTGTGCATGTCATTAGGTTCAGGGTGATAGTTACCTCTGATGGTACCCCATAATTGTTGTAACTCGATATCAAAATCCTCTTCAGTGTTGGTAAACACATAAGGTCCGCTAGGGAATCCTAGGATGTTAGCTAACGACGTACGGTTGTGGGTGTGGTCCATTCCAAACATTCTAAAGGTTATCAGCTCTTTGGTGGATCCATAGCCATATTCGGGTAAGTAGCTTAAGGAGCTAAGGAATTCGAACGTGAGTTCGCGGTAGGTAGCAAATCGAGTCTTTAGAGTAGTTTGCTCCCAGCCTAATTGGTTAAATAGATACTGAATGCTATCCTGGATTCCTAGCTTATCCATGGTGGATCTATCGTAGTACAGAGTCGAAGCGATGCCTCTCTGAGTTAGTGCCTCAAATCTGGCCTTGTGAGCTAGTCCTCTAAATACAATGGTCGTAACGTCGATGTCAACCATACTCAGAAGTTAGTCGGATAAAAATGGGAGAAAGGTAAGACGACTTTAAAATCCTGGAAAGGTTGAAATCACATTTACTCAGATTAGATTTTTAAGAAGCAAAAGGTGATAAAAGATAGAAAAATAAAGTAAAGGAAATAGTAGAAAATAAGAAAATAGAATTTTACGGAAATTATAAATTAAAATGAAAACATAGTTTCAGTAAATTTAGAAGGGAAAAATGGGAAAATTGGGTTGCCTCCCAATCAGCGTTGTTTTTAACGTCAAAAGCCTGACGATATCTTGGTGACAAGCTATTCGGGGGTTTGAGCGGGAAGCTCGAGCAATTGCACACTGCTCACGTGGTGGCTGTTTTCGTTTTGATTAGAATGCTTTAAATGATGTCCTTTTACTATAAACGGTGCGTTGGTTTTATCGCTGATTTCAACAGCTCCACTTTTAAGGATTTTGGTTACCTCAAAAGGTCCAGACCATCTAGATTTTAATTTTCCAGGGAAAAGTTTTAATCTTGAGTTGAATAGGAGCACGATTTCTCCCACACTGAATTATTTCCAGGTCGAACGTTTATCATGCCATTTCTTGGTTCTTTCTTTGTAGAAGCGGGCATTCTCGTATGCGTCCAATCTGAGTTCTTCCAATTCGTGAAGGTTCAAGATTCGTTTCTCTCCTACCGCCGTGTAGTTGAAGTTCAGCGTCTTAATAGCCCAAAAGGCTTTATGCTCTAATTCCACTGGCAGGTGACATGATTTTCCGTAAACCAATTTAAATGGTGTGGTACCTATTGGCGTCTTAAAAGCGGTCCTATAGGCCCATAAAGCTTCGTTCAGTTTTGATGACCAATCTTTCCTGGAGGTTGTGACAGTCTTTTCCAAAATTTGCTTTATTTCTCTGTTCGAAATATCCACTTGTCCACTAGTTTGTGGATGATACGGTGTAGCTACGCGGTGTTTGACTCCATATTTGGAGAGGAGTTTGTCAAAGATTCGTGATATGAAGTGCGAACCACCGTCACTAATGACGAGTCTGGGCACACCGAATCTAGGAAAGATTGTGTTTCTAAAGAGTTTGACGATGTCGCTACTGCGAAAATCGGCGCCGGCTATGACAGAAGAGTCGCCATCGTGCGTTATTTATCCCACAAGAGGGAAAGGAAACGCTCAGAGTAAACCTAACGCAAAGAGGGAAAGGAATGGTCATCGCAACCAAATTCTTGGATTCGGGAGTCGATTATGCAAGGGGAAGGTATTAGCACCCCTCACGTCCGCCGTACTCGACGGGATCCACACTTGTTTTCTAGTACGGATTGTTATTCTATCTACTCTAAAGGTCAAGGGTTAAAAAGAAAAGAAAATGACTTGGCAAAGTATCGCACTTTATGCCTACGTATTCTCGTCTGGAACGAGAAATCAGAGTCAACGTAGTTCGCCTAACTATGGAAAAGGAGGGGGAGGTTGCTCGCTAGGATACGGCATCCTATGCCTACGTACTTTCATACAGCATGAAAGATCAGAGCAAACGTAGTTCGGGCTACGGAAGACACAAGCTTGTCTGACTGGTTTTTTTTATTACCTTAAGAAAGGGTTTTTCTTGATTAAGAGTCCAAGTGGACAAAAATGACACTTTGATGTTTGTTTTGAATCTTTTACAAAAGAAGTGTTTTTTAGTTTGTTTGCAATCTCTAACGCACTAAAGACTATGATTTGAGAGTGACTACGTCGTGTGTCACCCAAAGGGTTCCACACTAAGCAGCCAGACTACTGGAAAGAAGCTCTCCAGCAACCCTTTCTCAAATAGCTTAAGGCTCGTAACGTACGACATCGATTAACCTTATTACTGTATTTTTGAGTTGTTTTAAGATGAGAAGAGAAAGAAGCTCTAAAAAGCCTAGGATTGAAAAGGGAATAAAAACTAACCTAATGTTGTCATGCATGGATAAGAATCCTAATGTCTGTCATAATTCCCTCCTGCACAGAGGAAATCAGAGATCCTAGGGGATAAACAGAAAAGAAAGCAAGCAAATACAGTAAAATGCATGCAATGCAGCAATACAAGCGAGGCAAGGGAGTTCCGCTCAACCTCGAACCTGGGAAAACAACAGGAAAAGTGAATCAAAATTCACTTCAAACCTATGGGGCAAGCTACATAAGCCAACAAACAATACAGAAAACAAAACCCAAAGCAGAGGAGGCAGCCCAAGCAGCAGCACCAAACTCCTACAGTTGACAGCACAAGCAGCAGCTCTGACAGCAACAGGTTGATTATCCAGCAAAAGTTGACAGCAACAACCTTCATCTTCATGAATACTCCTATCCTCAAGCTTCAATAAACTTTCACTCTTCAACAAGCACCAAGCTTCAACCAGCTTCAAACTTCAACCAGTAAATAGCTTCAACAAGCAGACACTCCTAACTTCATCTTCAACAAGCAGCAAGACCCTAGCTTCAACAAGCAACCAGCTTCAACAAGCACATACTTCATCTCAGCAAGTTCCAGCAAGCAACCTCCAAGGGAGAGTCATTCAACAAGATCAAGTTGAAATGTTAAAGAACTTAATGACAACCAAAGGAAGCCACTAAGAACTTAACATTGTAAAGGAACTGTATCCTCAAAGTTCTACTCTTAAAGCATGCCATTCATCCCTCCAAAGGAGAGATGTGGCTTCTTTAGGAGGACTTTATGTCATTGGATTGAATGGAGATGCACAATATACTCCATGTTTGAAGAAAGGAACAGGACTAATCTACTGCTCTTCCTAAAACCCTAGTTTCCCTAAGCTCCTGACAAGCACTCCACAAGAGGACAAGGCTTCATCTCCAAGCTCCTTAAAGCTCTCCAAAGCACCTTAAATTGGTATTCATGTCCATCCAAGCACAAAATCAACACCACCCTAATCTAAGAGGAACTACTGAGTTAAACTAGTCAAGTTAGTTCATTAGAAACACCTAAAAGTTAGTCCTAAAACTAATTCTACTTAAAATACCAAAAGTGGTTGTAAAATCCTACAAAAATTACTAAGGGTTCCTAAACCTCTTAATAATATCTCCATACAAAAACCAGGGGGTTAACCATTCATTATGACCTAAAAATATGCCCTAAACCTAAGGGTACTATCCTAAAACCCTAAAACTACAACACCTAATGTTCATAGTTCAAAACAGCCTAAAATTCCCTCACAAAAATATGAGAAAATTACTATGGGTATATGCATATCTAATCTAACCATACCAAAAAGAATCAACTCAAAAATCAACACCAAATGGCCATACTAAAATCAGCAAGATCAAACATCAAACAAATTCAAAATAAAATCAATTAAAATACAAAAAATGCAAATAAATTCTAAAATGCATGAATTAGTAAAATTCAATCCTATAAAAAACTAGACTCTTTAAGGAGTCAGGGGAAAAAAATCTAGCCTAAAAATATTAATTTTCCTATTTGTTATGAATTATTTCCTAACTATATGCAAAATGACAAAATAAAAGAAAATAATACAAAATTGGATAAACCTGTGTGCCAAATAGCAATAAAATCACGTTATCTTTCCAGGCTGGGCCCAAAGGGGGGTGCGCGTAGCAAATGAGTCTTAAGCCCAAAACGAAATTAAAACAATCAGAAAAAAGAAATGGAAAATGGAAAATCCCTGTGATGAATAGCAAGTGTTTCACGTTCATATTCCAACTGGGCCTAGATGCAGGGTGTGGGTAGCAAAGGTCCATTTAAGCCCATCCAAATCAGTTTAATGAAACAGAGCGTTTCATCTAAACTCACTTCTCTTCAGATTTTGAAACGCCAACATGGCCATTGGATGCTAGCTACAGTCAACAGTCAAACATGATCTGACGATCCTGGCTCATCGTCCCCAAATGATTTGAAAATGAGAGGGAGAATTGGACGGTGGCCTGAGCTGCAGCGCCACCGTCGTCTCCGGTGAGGGTTACTCAAAAGCTCACCAAACTTAACAACTTAATACCCTATCCCACTCAAAATCATCCCCTGAGTTCAAATATGCACTCCAATTTTATTGATTCTTGCGCTAACTCCAAATCCGATCCTAGTTTCAGAAATGCATCCAATCTTGATCAACTCAAAACCTAAAATTAATGATCCTATTTTCATCTACGCGCTTCAGTCATCAATTCTAACCATCTAAACACCATTGAAACCTAAAGAATCTCAAGATATACGCTTCAACAGAAATTGCATCATACTTAATTTTGTCTCTAAACCTCAATCTTTTGCACTGAAATCCAACCTAGCATCATCACTAACCTAACCACATATTCATTTCTAATCAATTCTCCATAAATTAAGCCAAAGTTTGAAAGTTACAAGCCTGGCTTTGAGGGATGAACAGATGAGGTTATGGCTCGAATCAAGCTCCAATCTTCTCCAGAATCACTCAAGAACCACTTCCCAAGCTTCTCAAATCACCAATTTGCTTTGAATCCTCCTTAATCTCCAATCACGATTTCTGATGCAGATGAAGAAATTTCAATGGCTTCCTCTGATTCCTTGCTCAATCCTTGCCAAAAAAACTATCTGAACACATTGCAAATGTTATATAGAAGTGATTAGAACTCTCTAGAAAGTTCTGTAACAACCACAATGAGATTTTGAATTTCTCATTCTCCTTGAAAATCTCATATGCACAGCTCATGAATATGCCCTGTTCTCAGCCTGATTTTGCTTGAATTGTTTATCTCATGAGATATTGAAGTGAATGGGATGTGTATCTCCATTGCTTTTGATCCAAGGATGTGTAATTCAAATGTTGCTTCATTCTTAAGTTACAAAATGGAAATGCTTGAAATTGACCTCAAATCCAAAATGTGGTAATGTCATCATTCTTAGAATGCTTTTTCTGATCAATTTGTCATATAACATGAGCTTGTTTGGACCCCAATCATTAAATTCCATTTTTTGACCTTTTAATGCCTTTAATTTCTTCCTTTTTTAAGCCACCTCAAGTGAATTTGTGTTCCAATCCAATACAAACTCTCATGACTACTTGGTTGCACTCAAAACATCCTTTTGAACAAGTTTCATGTTGAACAATTTTCCATTTGAAGCTTGCAAGTTGGAGTTATGGACCTATGATCACAAATGACCTATAATCACCAATACCCAAAATACCCCTGGCTTGCAAAGATCATAACTTGAGTTCTAGAAATCCTATCAAGGACTTATAGTACTATATGGAAATCTAAGACCAAGATCTACAAATATTATGTTGGCCAAGAATCCATTTGAAACCTTCTTGAAGGGCAAAATTTGCTTGGAAGTCAAGTGACTTTCACAGATAAATTTCATAGTCATCTGATGACCTATAACTTGCAAGAACCATAACTTGAGTTCTATAAATCCCCTTGAGGACTTCTAGTACTCAAATTGAAGTTATTGAGATGCTCTACAAGTTTCATGTTGGCCAAAGATCCATTTGAAACTTGTATTTTAACTTATGTGGCTTTGAAGTTAGGCACTAAACAGGGGATCTCACACTGAAACCCTAATTTAGCAACCTCCCACATTCTTGATCCTTCTTTGCTTAATCTTGGCACAACACCACACATGTATCAACATACCAATCCATGAATCCCATGACCTCAAAGTAGGCTTTGATGCTCTTCAATTACTCAATTGACCTAGGATTGACCCAGATGAAACCCTAGTTGACTGCACCTCAACTGTGGCTCTCATACTTGAATCAATGACTTGTCTCAGCTTCAATATGGCCCTCTAGGCATCCCATGAGATCCATACACACCTCAAATTCACATTCCATCCCACTGATGATTCTCAATATTCCTCAAGATAGGAGCAAAACCCACATGTAGGCACTCAAACTTCTCAAGACTTCAAATCACTTCTTGATGGCTTGGATGATCTCTCAAACTTGGATAAGACCTCTTGCTAGGCTCTTTTCTTGATAGACACCCTTGATCCCCTGTTGGAGGCATGCTATGCTATGATATGCAAATTATTTAACTATGCACATGATGTAACTATGCAAATGAAATGCAATGAAACATAAATCAGGCAAGAAAAAGGTTGAGCAAATTTTGGGGTGCAACAGACGACTACACGTGCGTCATTTGTTGGAGCGGCAACGACCTCTATCCATTTAGATACATAGCCGACAGCGACGAGTATATATTTGTTTCCAAAAGAAGACGGGAAAGGTCCCATGAAGTATATTCCCCAGACGTCAAAGATTTCTACTTCTAAAATTCCTTTCTGAGGCATTTCATCGCGTTGTGAGATGTTGCCGGTGCGTTGGCACCTGTCGCATTTGAGTACAGCGATATGGACATCCTTCCAGAGGCTGGGCCAAAATAGGCCAGATTGTAGAATTTTAGCGTATGTCTTTGAAGTACTAGCATGACCATCATAAGGTGCTGAATGGCATTGGGAAATGATGTCTTCTATTTCTTCCTCTGGGATATAGCGACGGTATATGTTGTCGGTGCCTCGTTTGAAGAGTAGAGGTTCGTCCCAATAATAATGCTTTAAGTCGTGGAAGAATTTCTTCTTTTGTTGATAAGTTAGGTCCGGTGGCAGCACGCCTGCGACTAAGTAATTAACGATGTCGGCAAACCAAGGCAAAGTGGCTTGGGCATAGACAGCTTCTACGGCTTTTTCAAGTTCCGATTCTTCCGAGGTTAAGCTGGACATATCACTTTCCAATTTGGCTATCAGACGTTCGTAAGGAAAATTGTCATTTATAGGAACTTATTCTTGTTTAATGCCTTCTATTCGGGATAAGTGATCTGCAACTACGTTCTCGGTTCCTTTCTTATCTTTAATTTCTAAGTTGAACTCTTGTAATAATAGGATCCATCTCAATAATCTTGGTTTGGCATCCTTTTTGCTTATTAGGTACCTAATGGCAGCGTGATCTGTGTATATGATTATTTTGGCTCCTACCAAGTAGGAACAGAATTTGTCAAGTGCAAACACAACTGTTAGAAGTTCCTTCTCCGTTGTGGCGTAGTTCATTTGGGCAGGGTCTAAAGTTCTACTGACATAGTAGATTGCGTGAAGCTTCTTGTCTTTCCTTTGTCCTAGAACTGCGCCTACAGCATAATCACTCGCATCGCACATGATTTCGAATGGTAGCCGCCAATCTGGGGGTTGCATGATTGGTGCGGTAATGAGTGCTGTCTTTAGAGTTTCGAATGCTTCCAAGCATTCTTTGTCGAAAACGAACTCAACATCTTTCATCAACAAACCTGTCAGAGTTTTTGTGATTTTCGAGAAATCCTTTATGAATCTTCGGTAGAATCCAGCGTGTCCTAAAAAGCTTCGTATTTCTCGTACGGTTTTCGGAGGTTGAAGATCCTTTATGATCTCTATTTTAGCTTTGTCAACCTCAATCCCTTTTTCAGATATGACGTGTCCTAAAACGATGCCTTGTCGGACCATGAAATGTCATTTTTCCCAATTAAGGACAAGGTTCACTTTAGCGCATCTTTTGAGTACCATTTATAAATTTGACAGGTAGCTTTCAAAGCTTTGTCCGCATACAGAGAAGTCATCCATGAACACTTCCATGATGTCGTCTATGAAATCCGCAAAGATTTCCATCATGCATCTTTGGAAGGTTATTGGGGCATTGCATAGTCCGAACGGCATTCGGCGATATGCAAAAGTGCCATAAGGATAGGGGAATGTTGTCTTTTCTTGGTCATCGGGATGAATAGGAATTTGGAAGAATCCCGAATAACCATCTAGATAGCAGAAGTACGAATGTTTAGCTAGTCATTCCAACATCTGGTCTATGAAAGGTAAAGGGAAGTGATCTTTCCGAGTCGCCTTATTCAGTTTTATGTAATCGATACACATCCTGCTTCCGGTTACAACTCTTTGGGTTATCGATTCACCTTTCACGTTCTTCACTACAGTAACACCTCCTTTCTTCGGCACTACGTGCACTGGGATGACCCATTGGCTGTCGGAGATCGGGTATATGATTCCTGCGTCTAGTAACTTTTTCACCTCGTCTTTGACTATAGTGCTTAAGATCGGATTTATCCTTCTCTGATGTTCTCTTGAAGTTTTGTAGTCTTCCTCTAGCATGATACGATGCATACAGATGGAAGGACTTATGCCTTTAAGATCGCTTATATTATAGCCTAACGCAGTTGGGTATTTCCTTAGGACTTCTAGTAACTGCTCAGTTTTTGACTGTCCTAAATTTGCGTTGACTATTACTGGTCTTTTGAATTCCGTGTCTAAGAATTCGTACCTGAGGGTTTTAGGTAGTTCTTTAAGTTCTAAGACTGGATTTTTCGGGCCTGGCATGTGGTTTGGAGTTAGTGCTAAGATCTCGCTCAGACTATCATCTTTGTATGGTGCACGCCAGTTGTCATCTTCATGAATAGCAGGGATTTGGATCTTTATGATTTCATAATATTTAGTTTCTTCCCTCTCTAGCTCTCGTATGCATTTGTTGATGACATCTACTATATAGCATGTGTCATCTATGGTTGGTACCTTCAAGAACTTAGTAAGGATGAACTCTATCTTTTCTTCTCCTACTTCGAATGTTAGCCTTCCTTTCTTTACGTCTATGATAGCTCCGGCTGTCGCTAGGAACGGTCTTCCTAGGATAATTGGGGTAACAGAGTCCTCTTTGATGTCCATGATTATGAAGTCAGTTGGAATATAGAATTGGCCTATGCGTACTGGAACGTTTTCCAACACATCGACGGGATATTTGACTGATCGGTCAGCCAATTACACAGACATTTTAGTTGGTCTTAGTTCTCCCATATTCAGCTTTTTGCATATAGATAAGGGTATAACACTTATACTGGCTCCTAGATCGCATAAAGCTTTGTCTATGACGAACTTTCCTATGACGCAAGGTATGGAGAAACTACCCGGGTTTTTTAGTTTAGGAGGCATGTTATTTTGAATGATTGCGCTACATTTGGCAGTAAGTGTAACTATTTCGTTATCCTCGATTTTCCTTTTGTTAGACAAGATTTCTTTAAGAAACTTAGCGTATGACGACATTTGAGTTATCGCTTCTGTGAAAGGAATAGTGATATTTAGTTGTTTCAGAAGTTCAACGAATTTCTTAAATTGTCCTGAAGTTTTGGAATTTATGAATCTTTGAGGATAAGGAATCAGTGGTTTATATGGAGCTGGAGGAACATATGAGTTTTCATCTTTGGCGGCCTCTTGCTTGTCACATTCCTTCTTTTCTGTTTCAGACTCCTTTTCTGTTGGTTCATCAGATTTCTGATGCATGGCTGAATCTTCATTCCTAGGATCCGTTGGGCCTTCCAATTCTTTTCCACTTTTCAATATGACAGCATTTGCATGACCTTTCGGATTAGGTTCTAGCTGACCTGGAAATGTCCCAGCTAGTGCGGCTGCAGAGCCTTATTGTTGAGCCACTTGTGATATCTGCGTTTCAAGCATTTTATGATGGGTGGCTAAAGCGTCTACTTTTTCGGTCAGGTGTTTAATCTGCTCGCTAGTGTGTATGTTTTGATTCAGGAATTCTTTATTTGTTTGAACTTAAGTAGCTATGAATTTTTCCATTATCACTTCGAGATTTGATTTCCTAGGGGCAGTCTGGGCAGCAACGGCTGGTTTCTGGTATCCTGGCGGAGCAGCTGGTGCTTGCAGGGCATTATCGCTCTTGCAGGAAAAGTTTGGGTGGTTCCTCCATCCTGGGTTGTAAGTATTTGCGTAAGGATTACCTTGAGCGTAGTTTACTTGGTCTGGTGTAATTCCTGCCAATAATGGGCACTCGGGCGCATTATGAGTGGCGATTCCACATAACTCGCAATTTGGAGTTACAGCAGCTACAGTTGCAGGTGGTGTTACAGTGAGACTGTCTATTTTCTGCGCTAGAGCATCCACCTTAGCGTTGAACTTTTCAAGACTGCTAATCTCGTACATCCCACCTTTCGCTGCGGGTTTCTCTGATGGAGTTCTTTCACCTCCCCATTGGCAGTGGTTCTGAGACATGTTTTCGATAAGTTGATAGGCTTCGTCGTATGGCTTATCCATAAGTGCACCGCCTGCGGCAACGTCTACCGTTAATCTGGTGTTATATAGAAGCCCATTGTAGAAAGTATGGATCGTTACCCAGTCTTCTAAACCGTGGTGAGGACATGCTCTCATCATATCCTTAAACCTTTCCCATGCTTCATAGAGAGATTCAGCATCTTTTTGTCAAAATCCGTTGATTTGAGCTCTAAGCATAGCAGTTTTGCTTGGCGGAAAGTATCTTTCTAAGAAAACGTTCTTCAACTGTTCCCACGTCGTAACGGAGTTGGATGGTAAGGATTGTAACCAAGTCCAAGCTCTATCTCTAAGAGAGAAAGGAAAACGACAAAGTCCTATTGCATCTGGAGTTACTCCATTGGCTTTCACTGTGTCCGCGTATTGCACAAATTTTGTTAAGTGTTCATTCGGATCCTCAGTTGCATTTCCTGAGAATTGATGTTGTTGTACAGCTGATAGCAATGACGGTTTCAGCTCGAAATCATTCTGATTGATAGCGGGAGCAACAATGCTACTTCGAGGCTCCAGTTGAGATGGGGTAGCGTAGTCCTTCAGCGGTTTGTTCTGAGGTCCTTCAGCCATCTTTGATTCTTCAAAAGGAGTATGAGCTAGAAGATCAGGAATATTGTGTTTTCGTTGATATTCGAGGATGCACCTTCTTAAGTGTAAGAAGCGCTCTAGTTCGGCGATTGTAGGTTGTAAGACGTCGTCTTGTGAGCGAGTACTTGGCATACAACCGACGAACGAGTAGAGGGAGAGAGAATAGTTAACCTAGTCTATACTGTGTAACAAAGGATTACACTATTGACTAAACGGGTCCCCGGCAACGGCGCTAAAAACTTGATCGCGACTTTCTATGTCTAACTGAACTAACTGCAAGTGCACAGTCTATCGCGTAGTAATATAAGATATCAATCCCACAGGGACTCGTAATCAAGCTAGTATTTTCGGGTGTTACTGTGTTTAGCTAGGTTGGTACGGTTTTAGGAAAATAAAAGCAAAATAAGTGTGTAAACTATAGGGGAACTAAAAATGTTACTTAAGGTATAAATGCTTGAATCGGTATGCAATATGTTGGTTCTTCAAGCATTCGACAAGTCACCGGTGTTTTGGGTGTTTTCAAAAATAGTTTAAGAAGAGAATGACGGTTTAAAGACCTTTGTCTCACTATGGTTGTTGACGCCAGTCGTAACTCTAAGACGAAATGTATGCTGTCGCTATTCCGTTCGCGGTTAAAATTACTTTTTGAAAACTATTAAGCTCTAATCCTTTTTGAAGTGTTGTCGCTGTGTTTAATACGAATGCTTATTTTTACTATCTGGACCTAACCTCAGTTGTCGCTTGTTGGTTCGTACCTTTATGAATTTCCCACTGTCGTGGCAAAACTTCTTTTAAATAAGTTCTCGCTGTCGCGACAAACATTTATTTTAGAAAAATCGATTTAAAAACTAAAGCAATAATAAGTTTGAAAAGGAAAGTATACACCGGTTATTATCGAATCCCATCTGACTACCTATTACATACCGATTACTTTAATTTAGCCAGACATGGAATATAAACTAAGAACATGTAAATAATGGTAGAATATATAAACATGCATCATAATGGAAAATAAAATTCAATTAAAGATTATAATAGGAACCTGTAAATAATTCAATTGGCCTTTAGGAAATCCTCCAAAATGTCGACAGGATTTAGTCTTGGTGCCAATTACTCGTACAAAATAGAATTGAAAAGTAAAACACAATTGCAAGGAAAGGAAAGATAAAGGAAACAATAAGAAATTCTGAAACTCAAATTTGCTCTGAAAATAAATTGGCAGCACTTCGTGTCTTGAATGCGGCTCCCCTTTTCTGGTACCAGCTCCCTCCTTTTATAGATGGAATTTCCAACGGTTAGTTGCTTCAGGAAGTGGGATTGATGTCAGAGAAAGTAGGAGCTAGTGGTCCACTCCTTTTGGTCTTTGAAAGCACTTACAGCACGTGCACGTTTTCTGCACTTTTTGTCTGCATGACGGTCGTCATGGGTTGTGACGGTCGTAACACGTATGACGGTCGTAATGGGCTTGTGACGACCATCACATCAGCAAAATTCGTATTTGCTGTTTTTCGTCTGTTTTTCATCTGGTTTTCATTTGTAATTGCTTGTTTTCTTCATCTTGCTCCATTTGAACATGAACTTTGAATACCTGCAAAATACTGGACAAATAACGTGGAAAAACCCGAAATCGGAGTGAAACCAGTCATAGATTAGTAAAAAAGTATGTCATTATATATATATATATATATATATATTTATATATATATATATATATATATATATATATATATATATATATGTATATATATATATATATATATATATATATATATATATATATATATATATATATATATATATATATATATATATATATATATATATATATATATATATATATATATATATATATATATATATATATATATATATATATATATATATATATATATATATATATATACGATTTCACGTTATCATTTGTATATGATTATATGATGATTTCTATGATGTATGATGATGATTATTATGATTATATGATGACATGATGTATGATGATGATTATTATGAACTACGATGACATGACGTATGATGATGAGTGTTGCACCCTAAAATTTGACCAACCGGTTCTCCCATCTGCCTCATGGTTTAAATTCATATTCACAGCTCAGATGTATGATTTTTGTGCACAAGCAGGGGATATCAGAGTTTACAGCTTGATTTTTGTCTATCAGATATGGCAGACCCAGTCCAGATTATCGGGGTTTTATTTTCGGGAAATTGTGCGCTCCTCGGTGATTTTTAGCTTGCACAGTGATTTTGATGATATTCTGATGCCCGGGGATCTCTGTTCGATTCGATCTGGTCTCGTGCGCTCTTTTATGGCGGTCATTTGCATTCATCTGCATTTTTAGGGTTTAACAGGCTTTTGTGAATTTTTAATAGGCTTTACAGATTTTTCTGGAATTTAAATAGGGTTTTTGCACATTTTAATGGTTTAATTCTCTTTTTAGGATTTTATAAGAATTTTTAAATCATTTTTAGGAATTTTGTATAGATTTTTAAATAGATTTTAATGTTTTTAGATAATATAGAAATAATATAGTTTCTTTTATTAATAATAGATACTAGTTTTTAATAATATTGGAATTTTAATAGGAAATTAGTAAGAGTTTAGAGTTGATTAGAACATTAATCTTCTTTTTGGAGTTTAATTAGATCTTAATTGTTTTTAGATTTAATTAGGATAATATAGGATTAATTGGACATTTAATCACTTTTTTTAGAGTTTAATTAGGTTAATTGACTTTTTAGAGTTTAATTAGACTTTTAATCATTTTTAGAGTTTAATTAGGTTAATTGATTTTTATAGAGTTAATTAGGGTTAATGTTTTGTTTAGTGGTCATTAGTTTAATCAGGATATTAATCAGTTCTTTTTTGGGGTTTTTTTTTCATTTTTTCGTATGGGCCCAAGGGAGGTTTTTTTTTTGTGAGGCCCAATTCTCAGTTCAGAAAGTCCAAAAGAAATGGTCCAGAATTATTCAGCTGCAGCCAATTCGTCCAGCAAGCTTCTAGAAAGTTCTAGTTGTTTCAGTGGTATAAAAGCGCCACGTGTTGCTCAGAACGAGGTCCCACGCGTTTCTCAATCCCCACGCCACCACAACTCAGATTTGCTCCCAGAATCACACCACGTGGCCCCACCTGTCCCCCACTCACTCTCTCTCTCTGCGCATGCACGCCACTTGGCGCCCCCACACCATCGCCTGAGTTTCACACCGGCGGCCATGCATCAGCCGTAGCCCCCACCGCCGGCCACCGCCAACAGACTCCGGCCACCGTCTCACTCACCGGAATCTGCAAACAACCGTTTTTTCCCCAGAAATCCATCTCCTTCCTCCGATCTCCTCCCTTCCACCTTCATCAACTTCATCCTCCATCAATTTTCCAGAACAACTTCAATCTCCATCAATCCATCCAAACCTTCAACAACCTTCGTACAAATTTTTCCAGAAACCCTAAACCTTCATCCGTCATACAACATTTCTCCAGAACCTCTCAAACCTTCATCAACCTTCATCAACGATTTCCAGAAATCAACAACCTCCATCTTCTTCCATCAACTTCATCCGTTCTTTCAAAACAATCTTCATCAAGAGTACCAGAAAAGCTCCAGGATCTTCAATCGCCTTGCTTCGGTATCCAAGAACTCTTCAGTTCTTCTCAGAAACTTGTAGATCTTCATCAGCGTTCAAAGAACTTCGCGCTTCAAGACATTTCAGCGAACATCCAGAATCCTTTATCTCGTTCTTGCTTCGCTCAGAAATTTGAGAAGAGAGTTGTTTGAGAGCCGTTTGGAGGTTCGTTTGAGATTCTGAGAACCTTTTCTCCACCAAGCTTCAAGCACTCTTCGCTATTTTTCGCTACAGCCAGGTACACGTCATGTCACTCTGGTTGCGTATTCCTTCTGTATGATGATGCTTCTGTGTTGATTCGTTGAGTTTCAGTTTCGTTTAGGGTTTAATTGTGTGTGAGGCTTGGATTGAGGGGGATAATGGTGATATTGTGGTGTTTTGTTGTTGTTGTGTCTGAGATTAGGGAGAAGTTGCAGAGAATGAGGGAGAGGAAGAAGATGGTGAAACGGCTAGGGTTAGAGAGTGAACAGTAGATAGGCTTGTGAGAGGAAATGGTTTTTGTTTAGGGTTCATTCAGATTGGGGTTGGGTTGGGCTAAGCCCAAACGTGTTCCTGAACGCACACCCTCTCAGTTGCTCGTATACCACCCCCCTGTTTGAGAAGACTGAATGAATCAGTTTGGGCCTTAGGCCCTATTGCTAATGACACCCCCCTGGGCGTAGCCCATAATGAAAAATAACTGGAAAGTATGCTAGCGGCACCCCCAGGCTTTTTTTTCATTTTTAGAGTTTATTATTTGTTTTTTTGAGGATGCTGGGCCTGCGCCTCATGCTATCTGCACCACCCCAGCATAGGCCCAATGTAGATAATAACCTGATTGCTTTGCTGATAGTACCCCCAGCTTTATTTCAATTTTATCTTAATTTCTTTTATTTTTGCATATCAAATGATTCATAGAAAAATGTAAATAATTGTTTTTTTAATAATTCTTTTTCTACCATGTCATGAAAAATGTTAAGAAAATTAAATAAAAATAAAAAATGACATTTTATTTTTGTTTGTTATTTTTTGCATATTTTTCATTTTAATTGATGTTTTTTTTATATTTTCAATGCATGCATATCATTAGAAAATTCATGAAAAATAGTAGATTGGGTCAAATAATTCCGTTCTTTTTTCTGTAGACTCGTGATTCAGTGCAGAATTTTATAATACAAAAACATTAGCTCAATCATGCATTTTCATTTTAATTGCATTTTTTCACTGTTATTGATGTTGAATAAATTGGTCTGTGGATATGTCTGTGTTGCTGATTTTAGTTCTTTCATCTGGTATTGAATTTTGTTCTGATTTTTCAGTATGTTATCCTAGAGCCATGTAGGTCTCCCCATAGATTTTTGTTAGATTTTTGTAGGATATTCTGATAGGATTTGTCTGAGCCTGAAGATAGGAGAAGTCTGGGTGACTTCTGACTTTGAAGTTCAACTGTGGTTGAACTTCAGAGATAGTCTCCTGTGTTTTTTTTGGCCTGTGGGTTCTTCTTGAAGGTGGGAGCTGATTGAAGTCCTGTTGGAGCTTGCAGAGAGGCAGTGGATTTGAGGCTTGGTCTAGGAGCTTGTTGTCTGTTTGTGAGGTTCGAGATCCTGAAGTTTGAAGGGAGTTTATGGTACTTTCCTGAGGAAGGCACTATGAATGACTTTCATTCTTTCTTCTCACTTCTTTCGTAAGTATCCAATGATGGCGGAGCCGACTTGTGAGTTTAATTTCTCCTGAGGAGAGACGTAAACTGATCACCTGTTGTTGAGCCACATGGGATACGATTCCTAAGTGGAAGCCTCCTAGTACTTTCCTGAGGAAGGTCCTATGGGTCTATTCACTTAGTTCCATTAGTTTATCTAGGATTTCTTAAGTATCCAGTGATGTTGGAGCCGACTTGTGAGTTTAATTTCTCCTGAGGAGGAATATAAACTGATCACATGTTGTTGAGCCACGTAGGGTACAATTCCTAAGTGTCTGCCTCCTAGTACTTTCCTGAGGAAGGTCCTATGAGTCTGTTCACTTAGTTCCCCTAGTGCATATAGGTATTTCTCAAGTATCCCGTGATGCCGGAGCCTTCATGTGAGTTTAGTTTCTCCTGAGGAGGAATGTAAACTAATCACAGTTGTCGAGCCGCATAGGATATGACTCCTGAGTAGTAACCTCCTGGTACTTTCCTGAGGAAAGCACTATGGGCTTATCTGCTTAGCTCCCTTTTCTCTGGTAAGCTTGTTCTGAAGCTTGGAGACTGGGATTGATTCCTCTTGCTTAGGGTTTTGATTAGGTGTTTGCTTAGATCCTTGCTTAGGGTGTGGTATAGAGTTTTTTAGAGATAGATTAAGAGTTGTTTCAGGTTTGTTAGAGGCCCTGCTCAGGGTTAGTCTCTTTATGTTGTTTGACTTGTGTGATGTTATGTTGCATTAGACTTAGGTGTTCATCTAGACAGTTCTGAATAGGTGCATTGTAGAAGTAGACTTTGTGTGCATGAGAAGTTGAGGTGGTCCTCCTTCTGCTTGTTTGTTATTGCGTGGCTTTGCTTGTTGGTATTTGGTAGAGCTGAGCTCCCTTGCCTTTGTGGTTTGCGGCCTCTGGGCCTTGTTTGTTTAATTGTTGCATCCATGCATATTTTCAGTATTCCTTTACGTTGCAGTTTCTTGTTTGTGGTTTAGTCCTGTTGCCATGATCCCTTAGGAGCTCTGACTTCTCCGCTGCGGAGTTGTTAGGATAGACATTAGGATGGTCAACCAGGTGTGATAGCAGTAGGTAGATTCCCTTGTTTCTCAGCTATAGTTCTAGGGTTTCCCTTTCCTTTCTGTAGGAGCTTTTGAGTAGCTTGATCCGTAGTTAGCCGAACTACAGCTGCTCTGATTCTTCGTTCCAGAAGAAGATATGTAGGCATAGGATGCGATATCCTAGCGAGCACACTAACGACTAACCTTTTGTTCTCTCGCGGCTGTGCGATCGAGACTTTCCCGCTAACGACTAATTGTTCCCCTTTCTCTTGCCCGAGCGCATTTGAGACCAGATCGTATTTGTAGGTTCCCGAGCCTTAGAGACCAGTTTGTTTTCTCACTGCTGTGTGAGAGCCCCTGTTTACCCGTAGTTAGCCGAACTACGTTTGCTCTGATCTTTCATTCCAGATGAAAGTACGTAGGCACAGGACGCGATGTCCTGGCGAGCAACCTTTCCCCCGTTTAGACGTAGGAGGTCGAACTACGTTGACTCTGACTTTCCCATTGCACGAGGGAATACGTAGGCCCAGAACACCGTATGTTCTGTCGAGTCCTGTCCTTTCCTTTTCTTTTCAGACCAGCCATTAGCGTAGATAGATAATACACCCTTTTACCTATGAACACCAAGCGTGGATCCCATCGAGTACGATGGACGTGAGGGGTGCTAATACCTTCCCCTTGCGTAACCGACTCCCGAATCCAGGTTTTGGTTGCGATGACCATACCTTTTCCCGTCTTTGCGAGGTTTACTTCGAGCGTTTCCTTTCCCGCTCTGAGGGATAAATAACGCACGGTGGCGACTCTCCTGTCAAGCCGGCGCCGATTTTCGCAGTAGCGACAGCTGGCGACTCTGCTGGGGACTTATAGCATCTAGGGACTTTTCCCATCCCTTATGCTGGGACCGTTTCCCATCCCCTACGCGAGTCAATCCTAGCGCTTGGGTGTTTATTGGTTGGGTGTTGTGCATATTGTGTTTTACTTTTCTGCACTTTACTTTTCTGTACCTTTACCTTTCCGCATTTATTTTCCAGCATTATATTATTATGATTATTGCTGTGGGCAGAGGGAGGTTACTGTGAGTGGAAAGCCGGACCTGGGCTTGAGTACACACCTAGATATAGTTGCGGAGAAGTAGTAGACGAACCTGTCTGCTGAGCAGGCACAGTTCCCTACGAAAATCTGCGCTCAGACGAGATTCTTGCAGAGGTGCTCCTTTCCGGTCCTGAGGATCTGAGGGGAGTCCAGACGTGAGGGTTGTCGACTCTGGGGACCGATCAATTGGAAGTCAGCTAAGTGAGGCCTCTTCATGACTTGATGATGCCACTCCTTCTGGGAATCGTATCGTCACTCATGAACGTCTGTGACGCTGATGACCGCATAGGATGTCGTACCTTTGTCCGTGGATTAGGTTTATCCTACCTGTGAGAGGGACTGGGTTATTGCAGGAAAACTGGCCTTCAGAAACCATGATTCAGTATCTTTATCAGATGGTGTTCTTGATTCATCTCCCGTTGTGTTGTCTGGGTCAGATGGGTTTCTTATCTGAGGTTGAGGCTATTATCAGATGGTATTCTCGTCAGATACAGAGGTTCAGATGGTTTTCTTACCAGGGGATTGATATTTTGAGTATCAGATGATAGTTAGGGGCATGAGGTTCTGATGACCATGATGGTTTTCTGTTCTCGATCACAGAGATATTCCTCTTCAGGCTACAGCATAGCCCCTATGTTCGCAGATTGCATTATTTATCATATTGCATCATTGCATTACCATCTGCATTCAACTAACGTGTGTGTATTGCAGGTACACATTTTCCCTTCCAGTTCTGGTGTTTGTTCCTAGCAAGACATGGAAAACCTGAAGAGAGTATTGCCCTATAAGTTTCCGTCGCCGAATATCAGTCTATTGTTAGAATTGATTGCTATTGCTAAGAAGAGAGGAATGGGTGACTTCAGAAAGAGATATGGGAGGATTCTGACCTACGTTTATCAGCCATCTGCCTACGAGACCAGCGGTATCTATACTCTGTTACAATTTTACGACGCGGAGCTCAGGTGTTTTGTATTTCCCGACTTTGTTTTGGCTCCTACCCTGGAGGAGTACTCTGCACTTCTGGATATACCGATCCGTGAGCAGATGCCTTTTTATCGTACGGACGCTGAGCCTAAGCTGGCTGAGCTTTCTGCCATCCTGTGCTTGAAAGAGTCTGAGCTGTCTGGGAAGATGATCAGAAGAGGAGACGTATGGGGATTTCCATTGGATGTCTTGGTGGAGAAGGCTCGAGAATATGCCCAGAAGGGTAGCTGGGATGTTTTTGACGTTATCCTTGCTGTATGTGTGTATGGTATCGTATTGTTCCCGAATATTCCAGATTTCGTTGATTCTGATGCCTTCTATATTTTGGCTGCGAAGAACCCAGTTCCTACTTTGCTGGGAGATATCCACCATTCAACTCATTATCAGAATGAAAAGCGACGAGGAAGGAATGTGTCTTGCTGTGTACCTCTCCTATGCAGGTGGTTCACCAGTCATATGCCTAAGTCAGGCCCTTTTGTCACATCTATCAATTCTCTAGGATGGCCCGAGCGCTTAATGGGATTGACTGCTGAGAACGTGGTATGGGTCATTAAAGAGGTATTTGGAGCTGAAGTCATACTCAAAGGCGAAGGATTCCCGAATGTTCCGTTAATAGGAAGGAAAGGTTGTGTCAACTATAACCCTTCCTTATTGATCAAGCAATTTGGGTACATACCTCAAGGAGCGCCAAAGCCCGAGGAGATACAGGAATCTCTGTATCTCACTGGGGCAATAGGGAAAGAGATGCTGACCAAACTTGAGAAAGCCTGGAAAAACTTGCACAAGAGAGGGAAGCTTTCAGGTAGCAGAGGGGATACTCGAGTTCCTAGCCCATATGTAGAATGGATTCGTGAGCGAGCTGTGAAGTTCCTTATGCCGTATCCAGCAGTTCAGCCATTGCATCCTCCTCTGGTAGAGGAGCCTACCACTGTGGACATTCAGGTTTACAAGCAGTTGATGGCGGAGAAAGAAGAGCTAGCAAGGGCTAAAGAGGCTTTAGAGCAGGAGAATGCCCAGCTTCGGCATGAAAGGATTGAAACAGGATATATTTCTAAGCAACAGGCTGAAACTCTGAAACATCTGAAGACTACGCTATTGGAATTGACTGAAACCAAGAAGCGTCTGGAGTTAGATGTAGACTCCGTTAGTAGTGTGTTGACCACCAAGAAGCAAGAGCTGGAAAGGGCCTACACAAAGCTAGCCAAGTTCAGAGAGCACTGGGATCTCACTATGACCAAGCGCAAGGAGCGAGAAGAAGGGCTGAAGACACAGATTGCTCAGTTAGAAGAACAGGTCAAAGTGAAGACTGAAGAGCTTGAAGAAGAAGCCTGTCGCCGATACGAGGCCGAGCGCAAGTTGACAGATGCCATGAAGAATTTGGAAGATTTCCAGCATAGAGCAGATGCCAAGAGACCCAAACCAGGGGACGGTGCCAATGATAAGGCTTGGGAAGACTTTGTCAGAGACATCCAGGGGACGGTCAGGAAGAGGGATCGACTGATAGAAGGTTTGATTTATCAACCGGATCATGCAGAGACAAAGAATATGGTCGAGGACTTCCGCAACCGTACCCGCATTTGATTTCTCTCTTGTATTCTGTATGTTGAGATCACCACCAGGCATGTTGGCTGGGATCCTCTTTATCATATCAGCTGTATGGAGCATAGTTATGTAACCGCTTGACAAGACTGTTATTCTAATCAATACATGAGGGTTTTTCCAAATGTTGTCTTTATGGTTTATCTCGTCTTGCTACCACTGACACTGGAATTGGAGGGAAAATATCTCCAATGCACACATGCACGTTAGCATTTTTGTATTTCTGTTTGCATAAATCATACTGCATAGCATTTCTCTAGCAGGTCAGAGCTCTTATCCAACCTTTGTTTTCTCAGAAAGTGATTCTCGGGGAATTGTTTGAGGCAAGAGTAGAAGTGTTGAAGACGACCAAGGGGCTGAAGCGGATTTGAGCAGAATCAAGCAGCGTAGTCAGTTACAGGTAATTGGCAGCTATGTCTGAAGGCAATTTCCAGTCTCTTAACACCTTGGCAAGGTTTACTATGGCGTCCAACCATCAGTATGATTCTATGGAAGGCTTCCCGCAAGCGAACAATCTTACTGCAGCCCAAGTTGTGCAGCCTGCTGTTGAGAACAGAGATCGGCATGAGCAGTTTCTTGCCCGAAATGAACGTTATCCTCCTGTTAACAATCAATGTGTTGCTTTCCCTGTGATGAATTACCGGAGAGATATTCCAATGACCGGGATGGTAGATCCAAGAAGACTCCGAGTGTTGGAAGAGCAAATGAAAGCCTTGGAAGCGAAAGATGCCGTTAACCTGGATGCTGTAGCCATGTGCTTGGTCCCTGACCTCGTGTTGCCGTACAAGTTCAAAGTGCCGGAATTTGAGAAATACACAGGAGATAGCTGTCCGAAGTTACATTTGATGATGTTCTGTCGAAGGATGACTTCGTTTGTGCGAAATGACAAATTGATGATCCATTGCTTCCAGTATAGCCTGACTGGGGCATCCCTGAGATGGTATGTGCAATTAGAGAGTAATCAGATTCGATCATGGGTGGATTTAGCCAGAGCTTTCATAAAGCAGTACGATTACAACTTGGATTTGACTCCTAGTCTCGTGGATCTGCAAGAATTGTCTCAGGCGGAGAATGAATCGTTCAGAGCGTATTTACGAAGATGGAAAGAATTGGCTGCTAGTGTTCAACCACCGCTTCCGGAAAGGGAACTGGTTGACATCTTCTTGGGTACCCTGAAAGGCCATTATTTTGACAAATTGTTCAGTTGCACAAACTTTGTGGGCCTGATGAGGCTGGGAGAGATTGTTGAGAGAGGACTCAGAAGTGGAAAGTTTCGAGGTGTTCCTTACGTCCCAGTTGATAAGATTGAGTCAGTTGTCAGTTCTCAAGAAGAGTGGGAAGGAGATGATGCCACCTCGGAATCTCTAGCATCTCAGGGTCAGTTTTCAGACACTTCAAGTCAACGATCATCCTATCGCCGATCACGTCAGCATGCTCCACGAAGACCAAGGAAGCCTGAAAGGCAGTTTACTCAGCTACCGGTGTCGTACAGTCAGTTGTTGCCAGATCTGGTCAGAAGCGGATTAATAGTGCCGAAAGAGATTAAGCCGGTGATTCCACCGTATCCTCCGGGTTTGGATGCCAGCGCCCGCTGTGAGTACCATGTTGGGGCACAGGGGCATTCAACCAATGATTGTAAGGTGCTTAGAAGTCAGGTTCAAGATCTGTTAGACTCTAGCCGTATTTGCATCACGCCTCAGGGTTTCGTTCAGATTAATGATTTTCCATCTTCCAGCTGTGGGGGTTCGTCAGTTAATGTCATGGAAGACTCCACAGGAAGTGTGTGCTCTGAAGATTGTCAGTCAGAGAGTTCAGTTGAATATGGGAGAGATTTCTAGAGGTTTCTGTGCCGGGTGTCGCATCTGTTTTCTCTGCCTAACCCGTTTAGCTTTTGTGCATCAGTATTGGTCGACCACCACCAGGATTGTTGGCTGGGGTCGTTATATTCATACTCATTTGTGCTTACCTGCTGATTTTGTTGGTTGTACATGTGTGGGAGATGTTTGTCTGTGTGCTTATAGCTTGAGTTCTCTTTATCTCGTTGTGAATATGTGTTTGCTTTCCACGCTGCATTATCATTTAGCAGGTATATCAGAACCGTGGGCCTTATTTCCTCAACAGCCAGTTTGTTGCAGGAACTCCTTCAGAGATATGGAACAGAATCAGTTTGAATTGATCGAAGTCCGAAGCCAGCTGGGGCAGATGATGAGAGACATGCAAGAGATGCGTCTAGAGCAGAAGATTCTCAAAGAGGAGAACAGTCAGCTGAAGACCCAAATGAGTTTGATCATGGAAGTAGTCAAGAATGTGCTTAGAAAAGAAGACGATCAGCTATTTGAAGCCGCAATGAAGAAGCTCGTGCCACCTGTGCATGTGGAACCTGAGCAGCAGCAACAGAAGATACATCCGGCTCAGCGGAAGATCCAGGAAGGAAAGCCAAGGAGAATATTTGAGGCACCACCTATGACCTATGCTGAGCTCTTGCAGATCTTATTGAGGTTTAATCTGGTTGAGAAGAGAACGTTGACACCACCAACAAGAGTGTTTCCTCAAGGGTACGATGCCAGTAAGCAATGTGAATTTCATTCCGGGGCATTCGGACATGACATCGAGGGTTGTCATGCTTTCAAACACAATGTTCAAGACCTGATTGACTCGCACGATATTGAATTCACGCCGGGCGGCGTAGCTGTGCATATTGCTCCTGTCTCAGTCGATGCTAAAATGACAGATGTTTCTAAAGCTGCAGTGGGTCAGAAGCGTATCCTGGACTCCATGGGGTCAGAATCTCCAGGCCCACAATTGTTGCCTATTCCTGGGGCAGATCTGAGAAAGAAAATGGTTAAGCATAAGGAGAGCGCTAATCAGTACATTGAAGGTCAAGAAATCAATGTTGCATTTGATACAAAGGGTGTTCAAGGGTCAACCCGATACCAGCAGCAGCAGCCTCAGCAGGGGGCACAGCAAGCTCAGCGAAGATTCCAGGGCGGCAAGCCGAGAAGAGTGTTCGAGAAGCCTCCCTCAACATATGCCGAGTTGTTGCAGACATTGTTGGGATTGAATATGGTAGAGACAAGAACTCTGGCGCCAATAACGGGAACTCCCCCGTTTGGTTATGATGCAAGTAAGCACTGTGAGTTTCATTCTGGAGCCCCGGGTCACGATATAGAAAGTTGCCATGCTTTTAAGCACCAAGTGCAGGATTTGCTTGATAGTGCAGCAATTAGCTTCGGGTCAAGAGGTCCTAGAATCATCTGAATGAAGGAGGAAGGGCTCTATAATTTGGTTAAGTCGTTGAAAGCAGATCAGGACAGCATCGAATTGCCTCTAATAAAGATAGCTGGTTCAGCAGCAGGGCAGATGCAAAAGCCCGATTCTCAGAAGCTAGCATATTTTCTTTGTTTTAGCTTGTCATTTCTTTACATTTGTAGTTGCTTTCCTGTTTGAATTTGTAAGCTTGTTTGTAAAACTTGTTGTTTTCATTCAAATTGATGATAATGAAATAAATATGCATGTTTTGATTGAATCCATTCGTGTTCACTGACCGTTTTGCAAATGTCCAATGTTTGGTTAAGAAGAATTTGGGGAGGATGACGAAAATGACCGACATGAAAATTCCGATTGTATGCTTTTGAAATAAAACTTGCTGATGATGTACAGGCATTGTTTCAAATCCCTAAACACCGGAGACATAAGGAAGATAATCCCTTGACAACCCCTTTGAGCCTTGTAGTAGGAGTTCTTTCTGTGAACGAAAAAACCCTCAATCATAACCTGGGGCAGGGTAGGTGTTAGCTAATTTGACTGAGCGTCCAGATTGCAAAAGGAGTGTCCGTTCGAGGATCAATCACGTCCCTAGAGATCGTACCTAAAAGACCACAATGGTTCAATCAAGAGTGGGACAGCCATATCATTCCCCAAAGAGTCAAACAACCAGTGTCACGCGACTTGTTCGAAAGAAAGAAAAAAAAACGAAAAAAGAAGAATCAAAAGCCCGCTAAGTCAAGAAAACTTCAAAACAAATGACTTAGGCAAAAATGAGGGCATCCCGCTGGACTAAAAAGAATCAATCAAAAGAAACTCAAAAGGAGTCAGTCCAGGCAAGAGTTAGGGATATGAAAAGAAAAAGATGAAAAGGATCAAAAGAAAAATCCTCGATGGAAATACGAGTCGTGTGACCACGAATGTCAAAGACGAAAGGTGAGTGGTTGTCACTCCAAAAGCCAAAAGTTTCTCGAACTATCATTCCTATTTTTTTTTTTTTTTTCAGCCTATGAGAGGTGAGCGCTAAGGTCAAATTAGCTGAACGTAGGATGGGAGAACATCAAGGAGAATGGGGGGAAACAAAGCAAACTTTGAGCCTTTATCCTTTCCTTCAAAACCATGAACCTGACCATGTTACAACCTTCAAAAGTCCTAATTGAAGCAGGTTGTTTCGAAAGCATACGCCGGTAAAGGTCGCGTCGATTCTGACTCCTAAAAAGGTTCCGCTTACCATGTTGGTACTGATGTTGATAAATGTTTTATGCATCATATGCCATAAATTGTTTTTCCTTTTCCCAGTGAACAGATTGGATGTCAAAGCTGTCATATGTGTTGCATTAATACATCTTTTATGCAGAACAACTTGTTTTACTTGCGAGTAAGCGCTTGACAGCAGAAAAGCTTCCTACAATGGAAAGTATGGTCAAGATAGAATGCAGAACGCCCGAACGTTCCAAGAGCAGGGGCAAGCTTTGTTGTGATCCCCAGTCAAGTCAGCTTTTTCGAAGTCAGTCATTCTGGGGCAATCAGGTTGAGGTTTGGTGAATACGCCGCAGTCAGGAGGTACTACTCTGAATCAGATAATCGGGGCAAGGTCATTGCAGTCAGGGGCAGACCATCTTAAGCGCACAAAGGTTGTGCGAGAAGCAGGTGAGGTGAAGCATCTCTCAGAAGTTCAGAATGCTGAGGCATGTTATATCAGACCATCGAGGCTCAGATTTGCAGATTTCCTTTCAAGGACTATCCCCACAGATGTCCCGTAGGCTGGGGCATATCAGAAGCAAAAGGATTGTTGATCTCCGTACCTACAGGGTCATTCAGAGTTATTCGAGCAGATGCAGTCGATTTTCGAGAGCGAGATGAATGCGGGAAGTTGTGTCACTATCCCTTGACTCTTCACTAAAAGGCTGTGTATTCAGAGAGAATATTTTCCAGCGTCAGTTGTATCTGACCCAGTAAGATAGCTTAAGAGCTCAAACCCATATCTGCGATTACTATGAAACCCATTCGTGTTGGCGCATCAATTTCCAGACCCGAGCTTCATCAGAGCGCAGGAGGACTCCCTCCACTTTCTCCAGCAAAGTCCAATTTGTCATTGGTATGGATGAGCTATCCCTAGAGGAGTCTAATCATATTCAGCACGTCTGCTATTTCACAAAGAAGTTATGTTCCCCAGCAGGGTATTACTTCGTCGAGATGTTCGGTTAAGTTCCCAATATCCCCAGCAGAGTTGATTTCACTCTCCCAGCATTTATTTTGCTAGGACGATTCAGTGATATCCGGGTTATCCCCAGCAGAGTTGGCCTCGCCTTCAGCATTTATTTTGCTGAAGTGGTTTTCTGTACCCGGCCTTCGCTGACAGCTCGAGCCTGCTAGCATATTGCATGCATCGTCATATTTGCATCATACCTGCATATCATGGTCAAAATGCGTAGCATTTCCATCCGGGATGGAGCATTACGCTGTAGAAAGATTAAAGCATTTGCATATGCATACGAAGCATAAGTCAGATTTTCTATCAGCCTTATATGGCGCGTGAATTACTCTGTGATCAGTTCAGGGGCATTTATCCAGCAGCAATATTCAGACAGTTCAGCAGATTATTTGTATCTCAGATCATGCAACGCTAGTTGTGCTTTGATCAGTCAGTCATCTGCTGTTGACAAGCTTTTCTTCCCGTCAATTCATATTGACGATGTGTTCCTCCAATGAGGGGATTTCTCCGTCTATCATTAGACGTCTTGAGTATGAAAGTGGGTTTTCTTTCCGTCTATCCATAGACGATGTGAAGTTGCGGGTGGTCGCAGTAAGGTTTCCAGAAGGGGTTTCCCCCAGGATGTGGTTTTTCTTCCCGTCTATCAGTAGACGATGTGAAGTTTCAGGCAATCTTCAATGGAGTTCAAAATAGAACTTTTCTAGCAAGTGGCTTTCCTTTCCGTCTGTCAGCAGACGATGTGAAGTTTCGAGCTATTGTTCAGCGGGTTTCTTATTGCCAGATCATACATATGATGAGGTGTTTCCCCAGCGAGTCTTCTCCGGCTATCCTTAGTTGTTGAGGGGTTTCAAAATGATTTTGGATATTGGTTCTCTTTCTGGTTATTGGATATGATGACGTTTCAAGAGGTACTTTTCTGACCATCAATCCCTATTGATGTCGAGGCTCTTCGAAGAATGTTCAGTTTGCGTGATCGTTGATTCTTATTGACGACATGGTTCCTTAAAAGGTGGGTTTTCTTCCCGTCAGTCCATACTGACGATGTGGCCCCTTCAAGGATGTTGATCTTTCCATCAATTCCCATAGACAGAAGGATTCTGAAATCCGAAGGATGGTGTTGAATTGCGTTATGGTGTCTTTCCGTCTATCCTTAGACGATGTGTGTATGGAGATTGTGGTGTCTTTCCGTCTATCCTTAGACGATGTGAATGTGGAGATTATGGTGACTTTCCGTCTATCCTTAGACGATGTGTGTATGGAGATTAAGAATTTGATCCCGTCTATCCTTAGACGATGGGAATTCAGAGAATTTCTTCCCGTCTACCCTTAGACGATGAGAGTTGATTTGTTCATCAATCAGGATGATCCCGTCTACCCTTAGACGATGTGAATTGATTTGTTTCATCGATCAGGATGATCCCGTCTACTCTTAGACGATGTGAATTGATTTGAATATCAATCAAGATAATGCCGTCTACCCTTAGACGATGTGAATATGGAGATTATGGTGATGCCGTCTACCCTTAGACGATGTGAGTATGGAGATTATGGTGACTTTCCGTCTATCCTTAGACGATGTGTGTATGGAGATTAAGAATTTGATGCCGTCTACCCTTAGACGATGTGAATTGATTTGTTCATCGATCAGGATGATGCCGTCTACCCTTAGACGATGTGAATTGAGATTATGGTGACTTTCCGTCTATCTTTAGACGATGTGAGTTGAGAGATTAATGTTGTTTTTCCGTCTATCATTAGACGAGGTGAGTAGTCAATCAGGGTGTCTTCCCGTCCATCTTTGGGCGATGTGAGTATGTTTCTCTTCCTGCCTATCAGTAGGCAATGTGAAAAATCAGGTATGTTGTTGCAGCCCTCGGGTTTGTTATATGGGGTATCACAAGCAACGGGTATTCAATCAGGAGTTCTTTATCAGATGATTAATCAGTTTGGTGCCGCAATAACTGGACTCGGTTTTCTGGACTTTATTCCCCAAGCAGTTTACAGTATATGCTCGCGGTTGGCAAATTTTCGGGTTTCATTTGTATTCAACCGTCTCGTACCTCTGAATGTTTGAAGGTTGAGCGCTCTTCAAACCCTTCAGGTCCAAGTCGCTTGAATAGGGGCAGCTGTTGCACCCTAAAATTTGACCAACCGGTTCTCCCATCTGCCTCATGGTTTAAATTCATATTCACAGCTCAGATGTATGATTTTTGTGCACAAGCAGGGGATATCAGAGTTTACAGCTTGATTTTTGTCTATCAGATATGGCAGACCCAGTCCAGATTATCGGGGTTTTATTTTCGGGAAATTGTGCGCTCCTCGGTGATTTTTAGCTTGCACAGTGATTTTGATGATATTCTGATGCCCGGGGATCTCTGTTCGATTCGATCTGGTCTCGTGCGCTCTTTTATGGCGGTCATTTGCATTCATCTGCATTTTTAGGGTTTAACAGGCTTTTGTGAATTTTTAATAGGCTTTACAGATTTTTCTGGAATTTAAATAGGGTTTTTGCACATTTTAATGGTTTAATTCTCTTTTTAGGATTTTATAAGAATTTTTAAATCATTTTTAGGAATTTTGTATAGATTTTTAAATAGATTTTAATGTTTTTAGATAATATAGAAATAATATAGTTTCTTTTATTAATAATAGATACTAGTTTTTAATAATATTGGAATTTTAATAGGAAATTAGTAAGAGTTTAGAGTTGATTAGAACATTAATCTTCTTTTTGGAGTTTAATTAGATCTTAATTGTTTTTAGATTTAATTAGGATAATATAGGATTAATTGGACATTTAATCACTTTTTTTAGAGTTTAATTAGGTTAATTGACTTTTTAGAGTTTAATTAGACTTTTAATCATTTTTAGAGTTTAATTAGGTTAATTGATTTTTATAGAGTTAATTAGGGTTAATGTTTTGTTTAGTGGTCATTAGTTTAATCAGGATATTAATCAGTTCTTTTTTGGGGTTTTTTTTCATTTTTTCGTATGGGCCCAAGGGAGGGTTTTTTTTTTTGAGGCCCAATTCTCAGTTCAGAAAGTCCAAAAGAAATGGTCCAGAATTATTCAGCTGCAGCCAATTCGTCCAGCAAGCTTCTAGAAAGTTCTAGTTGTTTCAGTGGTATAAAAGCGCCACGTGTTGCTCAGAACGAGGTCCCACGCGTTTCTCAATCCCCACGCCACCACAACTCAGATTTGCTCCCAGAATCACACCACGTGGCCCCACCTGTCCCCCACTCACTCTCTCTCTCTGCGCATGCACGCCACTTGGCGCCCCCACACCATCGCCTGAGTTTCACACCGGCGGCCATGCATCAGCCGTAGCCCCCACCGCCGGCCACCGCCAACAGACTCCGGCCACCGTCTCACTCACCGGAATCTGCAAACAACCGTTTTTTCCCCAGAAATCCATCTCCTTCCTCCGATCTCCTCCCTTCCACCTTCATCAACTTCATCCTCCATCAATTTTCCAGAACAACTTCAATCTCCATCAATCCATCCAAACCTTCAACAACCTTCGTACAAATTTTTCCAGAAACCCTAAACCTTCATCCGTCATACAACATTTCTCCAGAACCTCTCAAACTTTCATCAACCTTCATCAACGATTTCCAAAAATCAACAACCTCCATCTTCTTCCATCAACTTCATCCGTTCTTTCAAAACAATCTTCATCAAGAGTACCAGAAAAGCTCCAGGATCTTCAATCGCCTTGCTTCGGTATCCAAGAACTCTTCAGTTCTTCTCAGAAACTTGTAGATCTTCATCAGCGTTCAAAGAACTTCGCGCTTCAAGACATTTCAGCGAACATCCAGAATCCTTTATCTCGTTCTTGCTTCGCTCAGAAATTTGAGAAGAGAGTTGTTTGAGAGCCGTTTGGAGGTTCGTTTGAGATTCTGAGAACCTTTTCTCCACCAAGCTTCAAGCACTCTTCGCTATTTTTCGCTACAGCCAGGTACACGTCATGTCACTCTGGTTGCGTATTCCTTCTGTATGATGATGCTTCTGTGTTGATTCGTTGAGTTTCAGTTTCGTTTAGGGTTTAATTGTGTGTGAGGCTTGGATTGAGGGGGATAATGGTGATATTGTGGTGTTTTGTTGTTGTTGTGTCTGAGATTAGGGAGAAGTTGCAGAGAATGAGGGAGAGGAAGAAGATGGTGAAACGGCTAGGGTTAGAGAGTGAACAGTAGATAGGCTTGTGAGAGGAAATGGTTTTTGTTTAGGGTTCATTCAGATTGGGGTTGGGTTGGGCTAAGCCCAAACGTGTTCCTGAACGCATACCCTCTCAGTTGCTCGTATACCACCCCCCTGTTTGAGAAGACTGAATGAATCAGTTTGGGCCTTAGGCCCTATTGCTAATGACACCCCCCTGGGCGTAGCCCATAATGAAAAATAACTGGAAAGTATGCTAGCGGCACCCCCAGGCTTTTTTTTCATTTTTAGAGTTTATTATTTGTTTTTTTGAGGATGCTGGGCCTGCGCCTCATGCTATCTGCACCACCCCAGCATAGGCCCAATGTAGATAATAACCTGATTGCTTTGCTGATAGTACCCCCAGCTTTATTTCAATTTTATCTTAATTTCTTTTATTTTTGCATATCAAATGATTCATAGAAAAATGTAAATAATTGTTTTTTTAATAATTCTTTTTCTACCATGTCATGAAAAATGTTAAGAAAATTAAATAAAAATAAAAAATGACATTTTATTTTTGTTTGTTATTTTTTGCATATTTTTCATTTTAATTGATGTTTTTTTTATATTTTCAATGCATGCATATCATTAGAAAATTCATGAAAAATAGTAGATTGGGTCAAATAATTCCGTTCTTTTTTCTGTAGACTCGTGATTCAGTGCAGAATTTTATAATACAAAAACATTAGCTCAATCATGCATTTTCATTTTAATTGCATTTTTTCACTGTTATTGATGTTGAATAAATTGGTCTGTGGATATGTCTGTGTTGCTGATTTTAGTTCTTTCATCTGGTATTGAATTTTGTTCTGATTTTTCAGTATGTTATCCTAGAGCCATGTAGGTCTCCCCATAGATTTTTGTTAGATTTTTGTAGGATATTCTGATAGGATTTGTCTGAGCCTGAAGATAGGAGAAGTCTGGGTGACTTCTGACTTTGAAGTTCAACTGTGGTTGAACTTCAGAGATAGTCTCCTGTGTTTTTTTTGGCCTGTGGGTTCTTCTTGAAGGTGGGAGCTGATTGAAGTCCTGTTGGAGCTTGCAGAGAGGCAGTGGATTTGAGGCTTGGTCTAGGAGCTTGTTGTCTGTTTGTGAGGTTCGAGATCCTGAAGTTTGAAGGGAGTTTATGGTACTTTCCTGAGGAAGGCACTATGAATGACTTTCATTCTTTCTTCTCACTTCTTTCGTAAGTATCCAATGATGTCGGAGCCGACTTGTGAGTTTAATTTCTCCTGAGGAGAGACGTAAACTGATCACCTGTTGTTGAGCCACATGGGATACGATTCCTAAGTGGAAGCCTCCTAGTACTTTCCTGAGGAAGGTCCTATGGGTCTATTCACTTAGTTCCATTAGTTTATCTAGGATTTCTTAAGTATCCAGTGATGTTGGAGCCGACTTGTGAGTTTAATTTCTCCTGAGGAGGAATATAAACTGATCACATGTTGTTGAGCCACGTAGGGTACAATTCCTAAGTGTCTGCCTCCTAGTACTTTCCTGAGGAAGGTCCTATGAGTCTGTTCACTTAGTTCCCCTAGTGCATATAGGTATTTCTCAAGTATCCCGTGATGCCGGAGCCTTCATGTGAGTTTAGTTTCTCCTGAGGAGGAATGTAAACTGATCACAGTTGTCGAGCCGCATAGGATATGACTCCTGAGTAGTAACCTCCTGGTACTTTCCTGAGGAAAGCACTATGGGCTTATCTGCTTAGCTCCCTTTTCTCTGGTAAGCTTGTTCTGAAGCTTGGAGACTGGGATTGATTCCTCTTGCTTAGGGTTTTGATTAGGTGTTTGCTTAGATCCTTGCTTAGGGTGTGGTATAGAGTTTTTTAGAGATAGATTAAGAGTTGTTTCAGGTTTGTTAGAGGCCCTGCTCAGGGTTAGTCTCTTTATGTTGTTTGACTTGTGTGATGTTATGTTGCATTAGACTTAGGTGTTCATCTAGACAGTTCTGAATAGGTGCATTGTAGAAGTAGACTTTGTGTGCATGAGAAGTTGAGGTGGTCCTCCTTCTGCTTGTTTGTTATTGCGTGGCTTTGCTTGTTGGTATTTGGTAGAGCTGAGCTCCCTTGCCTTTGTGGTTTGCGGCCTCTGGGCCTTGTTTGTTTAATTGTTGCATCCATGCATATTTTCAGTATTCCTTTACGTTGCAGTTTCTTGTTTGTGGTTTAGTCCTGTTGCCATGATCCCTTAGGAGCTCTGACTTCTCCGCTGCGGAGTTGTTAGGATAGACATTAGGATGGTCAACCAGGTGTGATAGCAGTAGGTAGATTCCCTTGTTTCTCAGCTATAGTTCTAGGGTTTCCCTTTCCTTTCTGTAGGAGATTTTGAGTAGCTTGATCCGTAGTTAGCCGAACTACAGCTGCTCTGATTCTTCGTTCCAGACGAAGATATGTAGGCATAGGATGCGATATCCTAGCGAGCACACTAACGACTAACCTTTTGTTCTCTCGCGGCTGTGCGATCGAGACTTTCCCGCTAACGACTAATTGTTCCCCTTTCTCTTGCCCGAGCGCATTTGAGACCAGATCGTATTTGTAGGTTCCCGAGCCTTAGAGACCAGTTTGTTTTCTCACTGCTGTGTGAGAGCCCCTGTTTACCCGTAGTTAGCCGAACTACGTTTGCTCTGATCTTTCATTCCAGATGAAAGTACGTAGGCACAGGACGCGATGTCCTGGCGAGCAACCTTTCCCCCGTTTAGACGTAGGAGGTCGAACTACGTTGACTCTGACTTTCCCATTGCACGAGGGAATACGTAGGCCCAGAACACCGTATGTTCTGTCGAGTCCTGTCCTTTCCTTTTCTTTTCAGACCAGCCATTAGCGTAGATAGATAATACACCCTTTTACCTATGAACACCAAGCGTGGATCCCATCGAGTACGATGGACGTGAGGGGTGCTAATACTTTCCCCTTGCGTAACCGACTCCCGAATCCAGGTTTTGGTTGCGATGACCATACCTTTTCCCGTCTTTGCGAGGTTTACTTCGAGCGTTTCCTTTCCCGCTCTGAGGGATAAATAACGCACGGTGGCGACTCTCCTGTCAAGCCGGCGCCGATTTTCGCAGTAGCGACAATGAGCTATGACGTTTGATGATGATGAATCATGATGCACCTATGATGTTGTTATCAGGATGGTTTGTGACGTGTGCATCATGCATTCATGTGCATCCGGATTTCGGTTCAAGATGTCGATTACTTTGGCTTCAATCCCATTGTATGGATGTGAAGTGTGTTGATGTGCTCCGATTCTCAAGTTGAATCAATCTTATTGATGGAGATTTATGGAGAGTTGATGGCCTAGTGTCCATCGTGCTGTGATGATTGATACCACATGCATTGAGTCTCGTTGCATTTGCATTTATGGGTCCTTTTGTATGAATTATGACATTGTGGCCTATGAGGCATATTGAAGGATATGAATGTGTTGAATATGATTATGATGCCATTTATATGTTGATTTTTATACATTGATTATTATGAATTGTTTTACTCACCCTTCCTGTTTGAATGTTACCTCCACGTGGGTAACATGCAGATGATCAGGTTTAGCCGTGGACGCCGTTGAGGAGTTTTGAAGTCTTTGAGTTGTTAGCCTTTTGGTTAACTTAGAGGGTCTTGCTCTGACATGTCACATCGGATTGGGTTCTTTTGAGTTAAACTATATACTATTGAGTTATTTTGCTTATCTTCCCGTATGAGGAAAACCTTGATTTATACCTTTTGAGTTCTACTGCTTTGTGCAATTTGATGTATTTTGAGAAAACCCGTTGTACATGGAGCATTGACTTATTTTGAGATATTGAGAAATGTACACCCTTTGAGGTTATTTCTATTGAGTTAAATAATTTACTATGATATCTGTGTTATTTTGATTTAATAATTGTGAGGTAAAAAAGAGTGTTACATTAGTGGTATCAGAGCCTGGTCGGTCCGTCCGGCCAAGTTGTCTAATGTTAATTGTCCCCTGGTATGCGACATGTGCGTAAAAACATTGTCGGTACACGTTTTTTTCTAACCTTTGTCTGCAGAAGTGGGAATGAATCAAGTGGGGGAGAAGCTTTTGCTTCTCCAGGATGCTGCAAGTGTGGAGTGGTGGCTCAGTGTGTCGATGAACGCTCTTATAGTTTGGTAAAGATGGTTTATACCCTATCATGATTTTCGGCTGTCTATTGACAACTTGAGGGACTGATCACCCTTAATCTCTTGTTGATGGTGGACGGAGTAATGTTGGATGAGATAGACGTGTCTTGCAAGCTTAGATGATAGTTACTTTTAGCTAAGCTAAGTGCTTACAGATTGTTTTGATAAGTCGGTGCATAATGGTGCTGAGATATTTATTTTGATGGAAACTTTGAGTGTTAATGAAAGTGGGGAAGTTGGTGGTTTGCCAATTAATTGTTATTGTCCGGAGGTTTTTCCTGATGAGATAAGTGATTTATCGCTGGAACACGAAGTGGAGTTGCGATCGACTTAGTTCCTGGAACTAGTCCGATATTGATGGCTCCATATGGTATGCCTGCATTGGGATTGAAAGAGTTGAAGAGGCAGCTTGAAAATTTCCTTGAGAAGGTTTTGTGAGGCTTTTGGTGGATTATAGATAAGTGGACAAGGTGACTATCGAGAGTAAGTGTTCACTTCCAAGGATTGATTATTTGATGGATCAGTTGGTTGTTGCAAGTGTGTCTAGTAAGATAAATTTGAGAACTGGGTATCATCAGATTTGTGTGAAGGCTGAAGATATTCAGGAGACTGCTTTTAAAATAAGGTATGGACATCAGGAGTATTTCGTGATGCCATTTGGTGTGACTAATGCACCATGTGGGTTTGTAGAGTATGAACAGGAATTTCCATACTTATTTGGGAAAGTTTGTGGTTGATACGACGAAGGTTGGAGCTGTATAGCAATGGGAAGCTCCAAAAACCTGTATTTGAGATTAGAAGTTTTCTTAGGTTGGCAGATTGTTATTGGAATTCATTGAAGGATTTTTCCAAGTTATCTTTGCCATTGACACAGTGGACTAGGAAGGTTCAAGCTTTTGTTTTGGGATGCAAAGTATGAAGAAAAGTTGCAAGAGCTTTTGAGAAGACTGACAACAGCTCATGTTTGATTTTGCCGAATCTGACAGAACCATTATGGTACACTGTGATGCTTCATTGATGGGATTGGGAGGTGTGTTAATGCAACACCAACAAGTTTATCTTATGCTTTAAAGTAACTTAAAGGGCATAAGAGGAATTATCTGACGCATGATTTAGAGTTTATTGTTGTCGTGGGTGTGTCGAAGCTTTGGAAGCTTTATTTGTTTGGTTCGAGAAATGAGATGTGTAGTAATCGTAAGAGTTCGAAGTACTTCTTTGATCAGAATGAGTTGACTGTGAGGAAGAAGAGATGATTGGGACTTCTGAAGGCTGATGGTTTTGGGTTGAATTACCATTCGGGTAAAGCAGACATGGTAGCTGATGCATTGATTTGGAAATCTTGCATATACCGATGGCGATGGTAAAAGAGTTAGAACTGATTGAGAAATTTCGTGATATGAGCTTGGTTTGTGAAGAGACTTCTTATGGAGTTAAAGCCTAGTATGTTGGACCTTACTAGTGGTATTCTTGATGAGATTCGATGAGGTCAGAAATCTGATTTGGGTTGGTAGATCGGTAGAATTTGATGAATCAAAGTCGAAGAACTGATTTTCGGATTAATGGAAATGGTATCATGAGATGTCGTGATAGAGTTTGTGTTCCATATATTGTTGAGTTGAAGAAGAGTATTCTTGAGGAAGGCCATTTAAGTGGATTGAGTATCCATCCCGGTGCTATGAAGAGGTACCCGGATTTGAGGAAATTGTTTTGGTGGCCAGGGATAAAGAAAGAATTGGCTGAGTTTGTATATGCTGGTTAGACTTGCTAGAGGTCGAAGATTGAACATCAGAGACTGTTGGGTCAGACGCAACCGTTGAGTATTCCAGAGTGGAAATGGGATAGTATTTCCATGGATTGTGTCGGGTTTCCGAAGACTGTGAGAGGGATATGATTCAATTTTGGTGATTTTGAATAAATTGACTATATTAGCTAATTTTATACCAATGAGGATTAATCATTCTATGTTGAAGCTAGCTGAGATGTATATTGAGGAAGTTTTGAAGTTGTATGAGATATCGTCGAATATTGTGTCAGATGGAAATCTAAGATTTACATCGAGATTTTGGGAGAGTTTGCAAATGCTTTAGGTACCATGTTGAAGTTGAACTCTGCCTATCATCCGCGGATGGATGGACAGACAGAAAGAACTATCCAGTCGTTAGAGGATTTGTTGAGAGCTTGTGTGTTGGATCAAGGTTGATCGGGGGATAGTTATTTGCCGTTGGTTGAGTTTACCTACGATAACAGTTACCATTCTAGTATCAGAATGGCACCGTATGAGGCTTTGTATGGTAGGAGGTGTATGACTCCTTTGTGTTGGTATGAGTAAGGCAAGAGTGATGTGCTCGGACCTAAGATTGTGCAAGAGACGACTGAGAAGATCAAGAGGATCCAAGAAAAGATGGATGTTTTGTAGGGTCGTCAGAAGAGTTACCATGATAAAAGGAGGAAAGTACTTGAATTTCAAGGGGGAGATCGTGTGTTTTGAGAGTTTCGCTGGTAACTGGTGTTGGTTGATCTTTGAAGTCTCGGGAGCTCACACCGTGTTTTGTTGGTCTATATCAGAGTGGTGCAGCGGAAGCGTGAGAGAAGTAGCATGTTAGACTGTCCTACCGCTGTCGCTTGTGAATTTGCATGATGTGTTTCATGTGTCTCCGTTGAGGAAGTACATTCCAAATTCGTCGCATGTGATTCAGATGGATGATGTACAAGTGAGATATGATTTGACTGTTGAGGTATTGCTAGTTCAGATTGATGAACGAGAAGCAACTTCGAGGTAAAGAGATTGCCTTGGTAAAGGTAGTTTTGGGAGGACCAGCTGGAGAAAGTTTGACTTGGGGGCGTGAGGATCAGATGAGGGAGTCGTATCCGACTCTGTTTCCTTGAGGTGATTTTCGAGGGCGAAAATTCTTTTAAGTGGGGGAGAGTTGTAACACCCCAAATTTAATTGGAATATTTCAATTAATTTATTTAATTGAGAATATTCGTATTTTGTTGGTTTTCGGTAGTTTTGTGGATTATTGGGAATTATGCATTTTTGGATTATTTATTTAATTAATAGTATACAATATGGAAATATTAGTATTATTATTAGCTAAAATAAATATAAGTGAAATAAGGGTAATCTGGGCATTAAGAGGAGTTAGTAAGGGTGTTATGGGAAAAACCCAATTGTGTGGTCCAAGACTAGGTTTGACAAAAAGGGATTCTGAAGGAAATTAGGATTTATTTTGTTAACAGTGAAAAGTATTGAGGCCAGAGCTCTGGGGAGAAGATTGGAGGCAGAAGCTTCGAGAGATTCCCTGAAAGATTGAGAAGGCTTTGATCGACAACTAAGGTATGGGGAGTATAACCTTTCATAATTTTCCATGCGTGACTTTCAATGTATTTAAGGTTTATTTAAGGGTTTAAGAGTTTTGAGGCGAATAATGAGAAAAAAGGATTTTTGGCCTTCGTGGCCTAAATCGATTATTGAGAATTTTAACCATAGGGATTTATTTGGGAAAAAGGAAAACTAGGCTTTCGTGGCCAAAAAAACTATGATTTGACTCTAACCCTGTAGGGAAATTTGATAGTGAAAACCCTGATTGTTATGGTGTAGTGGTAAGTATTCCTGACTGTTAGAGTATAAATATGAGAAATAGTGATCTTAGGCCTTCGTGGCCTAAACCTATTAGTGTGAATCTAACCTGGAATCCGTTGGAGAAAAGGGAAAGGTAGGCCTTCATGGTCAAAACCTTGAATTGTTATATGTCTAACCCTGAAGGGATAGGAATATTTGATAGTGAGTAACTATGATACCTTAGGGTGTAATTGAAGGAAAAATTATGATTTAGGGCGTGAATATGTTACAGGATTGGCCTAGTAAACCATTGGTTTTGTGCTTTTATCGCCGTAAGACCTTAGGGATAATTAAGATATGTTTTGGGGGTATTGGGGAAGTGAATTGTGTGGACTTTTGGGTTGATTTAGGTTCTGGAGCGTAACAGCGTTTTGCTGTTCATCACGACTGTTCAGGTTTTCGGTCGAAATCGGTTTGGACGTAACTTTTGATCTGTACGTCCGTTTTGGCCCCTGTTTGTAGCGTTGGAAAGCTAATGAACAGGGATATAACATAATATAGATAAGGGAATTGGTTTCCTAATATTTTTATATCTAATTGTGTTTGAGAAGTCAATTGTGTATATGTTCTATTAATGAATCATGTTCTGGTTCAGTGATGTCTTGATGTTTTGATGCTGCAATTTTCCTTATGAATTACCATGAAGGTTACTGTGATAATATGATGAACTAACATGAGTAGGACTGTGAATGCTATGTGATTTGTATATGATTATATGATGATTTCTATGATGTATGATGATGATTATTTTGATTATATGATGACATGATGTATGATGATGATTATTATGAACTATGATGACATGACGTATGATGATGAGCTATGACGTTTGATGATGATGAATATGATGAATGATGATGCACCTATGATGTTGTTATGAGGATGATTTATGACGTGTGCATCATGCATTCATGTGCATCCAGACTTCGGTTCAAGATCTCGATTACTTTGGCGTCAATCACATTGTATGGATGTGAAGTGTTTTGATGTGCTCCGGTTCTCAAGTTGAATCAATCTTATTGATGGGAATTTATGGAGAGTTGATGGCCCAGTGTCTATCGTATTGTGATGATTGATACCACATGCATTGAGTCTCGTTGCATTTGCATTTATGGGTCCTTTTGTATGAATTAGGACATTGTGGCCTTTGAGGCATATTGAAGGATATGAATGTGTTGAATATGATTATGATGCCATTTATATGTTGATTTTTATACATTGATTATTATGAATTGTTTTACTCACCCTGCCTGTTTGAATGTTACCTCCACGTGGGTAACATGCAGATGATCAGGTTTAGCTGTGGACGCCGTTGAGGAGTTTTGAAGTCTTTGAGTTGTTAGCCTTTTGGTTAACTTAGAGGGTCTTGCTCTGACATGTCACATCGGGTTGGGTTCTTTTGAGTTAAACTATATACTGTTGAGTTATTTTGCTTATCTTCCCGTATGAGGAAAACCTTGATTTATACCTTTTGAGTTCTACTGCTTTGTGCAATTTGATGTATTTTGAGAAAACCCGTTGTACACAGAGCATTGACTTATTTTGAGATATTGAGAAATGTACACCCTTTGAGGTGATTTCTATTGAGTTAAATAATTTACTATGATATCTGTGTTATTTTGATTTAATAATTGTGAGGTAAAAAAGAGTGTTACATTAGTGGTATCAGAGCCTGGTCGGCCCGTCCGGCCAAGTTGTCTAATGTTAATTGTCCCCTGGTATGCGACATATGCATAAAAACATTGTCGGTACACGTTTGTTTTCTAACCTTTGTCTGCAGAAGTGGGAATGAATCAAGTGGGGGAGAAGCTTTTGCTTCTCCAGGATGCTGCAAGTGTGGAGTGGTGGCTCAGTGTGTCGATGAACGCTCTTATAGTTTGGTAAAGATGGTTTATACCCTATTATGATTTCTGGCTGTCTATTGACAACTTGAGGGACTGATCACCCTTAATCTCTATTGATGGTGGACGGAGACATGTTGGATGGGATAGACGTGTCTTGCTAGCTTAGATGGCGTGAGCAGTGAATTGCTTTGAGTTAAGCTAAGTGCTTACAGATTGTTTTGATAAGTCGGTGCAGGATGGTGCTGAGATATTTATTTTTATGGAAACTTTGAGTGTTAATGAAAGTGGGGAAGTTGGTGGTTTGCCAATTACTTGTTATTGTCCGGAGGTTTTTCCTGATGAGATAAGTGATTTACCACCGGAACACGAAGTGGAGTTGCGATCGACTTAGTTCCTGGAACTAGTCCGATATTGATGGCTCCATATGGTATGCCTGCATTGGGATTGAAAGAGTTGAATAGGCAACTTGAAGATTTGCTTGAGAAGGTTCTGTGAGGCTTTGGGTGGATTATAGATAAGTGAACCAGGTGACTATCGAGAATAAGTGTTCACTTCCAAGGATTGATGATTTGATGGATCAGTTGGTTGTTGCAAGTGTGTCCAGTAAGATAGATTTGAGAACTGGGTATCATCAGATTCGTGTGAAGGCTGAAGATATTCAGGAGACTGCTTTTAAAACAAGGTATGAACATCATGAGTATTTCGTGGTTCCATTTGGTGTGACTAATGCACCATGTGGGTTTGTAGAGTATGAACAAGATTTCCATACTTATTTTGGCAAGTTTGTGGTTGATATGACGAAGGTTGGAGCTGTATAGAAATGGGAAGCTCCAAAAACCTGTATTTGAGATTAGAAGTTTTCTTAGGTTGGCAGATTGTTATTGGAATTCATTGAAGGATTTTTCCAAGTTATATTTGCCATTGACACAGTGGACTAGGAAGGTTCAAACTTTTGTTTTGGGATGCAAAGTATGAAGAAAAGTTGCAAGAGCTTCTGAGAAGACTGACAACAACTCAGGTTTGATTTTGCCGAATCCGACATAACCATTATGGTACATTGTGATTCTCCGTTGATGGGGTTGGGAGGTGTGTTAATGCAACATCAGCAAGTTTAGCTTATGCTTTAAAGTAAC
Source organism: Lathyrus sativus (assembly GCA_963859935.3). Classification (NCBI taxonomy): domain Eukaryota; kingdom Viridiplantae; phylum Streptophyta; class Magnoliopsida; order Fabales; family Fabaceae; genus Lathyrus; species Lathyrus sativus. Next base: position 98,499,720 of record OZ012735.1, on the reverse strand, counting down.
TTAAAGGGCATAAGAGGAATTAGCTGACGCATGATTTAGAGTTGGTTGTTATTGTGGGTGTGTCAAAGCTTTGGAAGCTTTATTTGTTTGGTTCGAGAATTGAGATGTGTAGTAATCGTAAGAGTTCGAAGTACTTCTTTGATCAGAATGAGTTGACTGTGAGGAAGAAGAGATGATTGGGACTTCTGAAGGATGATGGTTTTGGGTTGAATTACCATTCGGGTAAAGCAGACGTGGTAGCTGATGCATTGATTTGGAAGTCTTGCATATACCGATGACGATGGTAAAAAAGTTAGAACTGATTGAGAAATTTCGTGATATGAGCTTGGTTTGTGAAGAGAATTCTTATGGAGTTAAGCTTAGTATGTTGGACCTTACTAGTGGTATTCTTGATGATATTCGATGAGGTCAGAAATCTGATTTGGGTTAGTAGATCGGTTGAATTTGATGAATCAAAGTCGAAGAACTGATTTTCAGATTAATGGAAATGGTATCATGAGATGCCATGATAGAGTTTATGTTCCATATATTGTTGAGTTGAAAAAGAGTATTTTTGAGGAAGGACATTTAAGTGGATTGAGTATCCTTCCCGGTGCTATGAAGAGGTACCCGAATTTGAGGAAATTGTTTTGGTGGCTAGGGATAAATAAAGAAGTGGTTGAGTTTGTATATGCTGGTTAGACTTGCTAGAGGTCGAAGATTGAACATCAAAGACTATTGGGTCTGACGCAACCGTTGAGTATTCCAGAGTGGAAATTGGATACTATTTCCATGGATTTTGTGTTGGGTTTGCCGAAGACTGTGAGAGGGATATGATTCAATTTGGGTGATTTTGGATAGATTGACTAGATCAGCTCATTTTATACCAATGAGGATTAATCATTCTATGTTGAAGCTAGATGAGATGTATATTGAGGAAGTTGTGAAATTGTATGAGATATCGTCGAATATTGTGTCAGATGGAAATCTGAGATTTACATCGAGATTTTTGGAGAGTTTGCAGAAGCTTTGGGTACCATGTTGAAGTTGAACTCTGCCTATCATACGCGAATGGATGGACAGATAGAGAGAACTATCCAGTCCTTAGAGGATTTGTTGAGAGCTTGCGTGTTGGATCAAGGTGGATTGGGGGATAGTTATTTGTCGTTGGTTGAGTTTACCTACGATAACAGTTACCATTCTAGTATCAGAATGGCACCGTATAAGGCTTTGTATGGTAGGAGGTGTATGACTCCTTTGTGTTGGTATGAGTCAGGCGAGAATGTTGTGCTCGGACCTGAGATTGTGCAAGAGATGATTGAGAAGATCAATAGGATCCAAGAAAAGATGGATGTTTCGTAGGGTCGTCAGAAAAGTTACCATGATAAGAGGAGGAAAGTACTTGAATTTCAAGGGGGAGATCGTGTGTTTTAAGAGTTACACCGATAACTGGTGTTTGTCGATCTTTGAAGTCTCGGGAGCTGACACCGTGTTTTATTTGTTTGTATCATAGTGGCGCAACAGAAGCGTGGGAGAAGTAGCACGTTAGACTGTTCTACCGCTGTCGCTTGTGAATTTGCATGATGTGTTTCATGTGTCTCTGTTGAGGAAGTACACTCCAAATCCGTCACATGTGATTCAGATGGATGATGTACAAGTGAGAAATGATTTGACTGTTGAGGCATTTCTAGTTCGGATTGATGAACGAGAAGCAACTTCGAGGTAAAGAGATTGTCTTGGTAAAGGTAGTTTTGGGAGGACCAGCTAGAGAAAGTTGGACTTGGGGGCGTGAGGATCATATGAGGGAGTCGTATCCGACTCTGTTTCATTGAGGTGATTTTCGAATGCGAAAATTCTTTTAAGCGGGGGAGAGTTGTAACACCCTAAATTTAATTGGAATATTTTAATTAATTTATTTAATTGAGAATATTCGTATTTTGGTGGTTTTGGGCGGTTTTGTGGATTATTGGGAATTATGCATTTTTGGATTATTTATTTAATTAATAGTATACAATATGGAAATATTAGTATTATTATTAGTTAAAATAAATATAAGTGAAATAAGGGTAATTTGGGCATTAAGAGAAGTTAGGAAGGGTGTTATGGGAAAAGCCCAATTGTGTGGCCCAAGACTAGGTTTGACAAAAAGGGATTCTGAAGGAAATTAGGATTCATTTTGTTAACAGTGAAAAGTATTGAGACCAGAGCTCTGGGGAGAAGATTGGAGGCAGAAGCTTCGAGAGATTCCCTGAAAGATTGAGAAGGCTTTGATCGACAACTAAGGTACGGGGAGTATAGCCTTTCATAATTTTCCATGTGTGACTTTCATTGTATTTAAGGTTGATTTAAGGGTTTAAGAGTTTTGAGGCGAATAATGAGAAAAAGGGATTTTTGGCCTTCGTGGCCTAAATCGATTATTGAGAATTTTAACTGTAGGGATTTATTTGGGAAAAAGGGAAACTAGGCCTCCGTGACCAAAAATAAAACTATGATTTGACTCTAACCCTGTAGGAAAATTTGATAGTGAGAACCCTGATGGTTGTGGTGTAGTGGTAAGTATTCCTGACTGTTAGAGTATAGATATGAGAAATAATGATCTTTGGCCTTCATGGCCTAAACCTATTAGTGTGAATCTAAGCTGGAATTCGTTGGGGAAAAGGGAAAGGTAGGCCTTCGTGGCCAAAACCTTGAATTGTTATATGTCTAACCCTAAAGGGATAGGAATATTTGATAGTGAGTAACTCTGATGCCTTAGGGTGTAATCGAAGGAAAAATTGCGATTTAGGGCGTGAATATGTTACGGGATTTACCTAGTAAACCGTAGGTTTTGTGCCTTTATCGCTGTAAGACCTTAGGGATGAATTAGAGATATTTTGGGGGCATTGGGGAAGTGAATTGTATGTACTTTTGGGTTGATTTAGGTTCTGGAGCGTAACAGCGTTTTGCTGTCCGTCACGACTGTTCTTGTTTTTGGTCGAAATCGTTTTGGACGTAACTTTTGATCCGTACGTCCGTTTTGGCCCCTGTTCGAAGTGTTGGAAAAGTAATGAACAAGGTTATAACATAGTGTAGATAAGGGAATTGGTTTTCCAATATTTTTATATCTAATTGTGTTTGAGAAGTCAATTGTGTATATGTTCTATTAATGAATCATGTTCTGGTTCTGTGATGTCTTGATGTTTTGATGCTGCAATTTTCCTGATGAATTACCATGAGAGTAACTGTGACAATATGTGATAATATGATGAATTAACATGAGTAGGACTATGAACGCTATGTGATTTGTATATGATTATATGATGATTTCTATGATGTATGATGATGATTATTATGATTATATGATGACATGATGTATGATGATGATTATTATGAACTATTGTGACGTGATGTATGATGATGAGCTGTGAAGTTTGATAATGATGAATATGATGAATGATGATGCACCTATGATGTGGTTACGAGGATGATTTGTGACGTGTGCATCATGCATTCATGTGCATCGGACTTCAGTTCAAGATCTCGATTACTTTAGCTTCAATCTCGTTGTATGGATGTAAAGTGTTTTGATGTACTCTGGTTCTCAAGTAACATCGTTGAGGAGTTTTGAAGTCTTTGAGTTGTTAGCCTTTTGGTTAACTTAGAGGGTCTCGCTCTGACATGTAACATCGGGTTTGGTTCTTTTGAGTTAAACTATATACTGTTGAGTTATTTTGCTTATCTTCCCGTATGAGGAAAACCTTGATTTATACCTTTTGAGTTCCGCTGCTTTGTGTAATTTGATGTATTTTGAGAAAACCCGTTGTATTTTGAGAAATGTACACCCTTTGAGGTGATTTTTATTGAGTTAAATAATTTACTGTGATATCTGTGTTATTTTGCCTTAATAATTGTAGGGTAAAAAAGGGTGTTACACTAACATCCGGTCTATGTCTTAGTTTCTTTTCTGAGTATTCTTTTGTGTCTTGTGACCTAAGTTATAAACACAATTTTCTTGTGTTCTGAGTTACCCAGAGTAGAAGTCTACTCCCTTGAATCCTCATAAGGATAATTGAGGTTGGTGTTTGGTTGCTCCGGGAAAACATATTGGTTCTGGGTTTGAGGGGGAGTTGGGTGTATCTTCTTCCTCATGTACAGGAAGAACGAAAGCTTTAAACATAAGGAATACAAGTAATCTGGCTGAAATGACTTCAGGACTTTCTACTCCCTCCCTCCATGTAATCCTGGGTTTATTGTGCAAAAAGGTGTTTTAACCAAAATTTGTCAAAAGGGGGAGATTGAAGGCCTTGAGGATTTGACTAAATTTTTTGTAAAACATGATGTTGCACAAGATGTTCCAACAAGAAGAAATATGCTGAAAGAAGACATGTCAGTCAAGATGTCCTAGCATTATGGGTTTGACATCTAGATCTGGTGCAACAGATTTCTTGTAGATTTGGTCCAAGATTTAAGGAGCAATCAGAAAATGGGTCAAGGGAAGATTAAGCAGAGACTTCTAAGCCCATGGAGAGATGAAGGCTATAAAAGGAAGACCAAGACCCAGGGTAAATATTTCTAATTTAGACTTTTGTAAAGTAGAAAATAAGGATTTAGGGTTGAGAGTCGTGTACTTTCTTGTGTTGTAAGTCACCCTTTGTATCGATTGATACATTGTGGTAGACATAGTTTTACAGATTTAGAAATCTGTAGGTAATGAATTATGTATTATTCTTGGATGAAGCTTTTAAGCAAATCCATGTATGTTTGTTAGTCAAGAGTCTTGACTGAATATTGTATTAGAAGGAATGTCTTTCAGTTGCACAGTCTAATGCAGTTGCGGGAGATTGTAACTGTTGGATATAACTGAGGTGATTTAGGAATTGAGATGGGGTTCTCTTATCAAGATGGTGGTTTCTAGATAGAATTGTACTGGGTAGTGATTAAGTGAGGAGTTATACATGGGGGAGTTTAGCTCTAAATTAATACTGCTAATAATGAATTCATTCCTGGCTTGGTAGCCCCCAGATGTAGGTGATTTACACCAAACTGGGTCATCATATCCTGTATTATTATCATTCTGCTGTGTTATATTTAGTCTGTATCTATACTCTGAAGTACATGTTTTGACCTTGAAGGTTCAGAGTGTTCTTGTTTTTAAGAGAACATAATGTTTTTGTCCTTGTTCAGTTTGTAGCAGAGATCAATGTCTCGACATCTCTTGGGACATCTGTGATCTGCATGCCAGAATTTCACAATGTTTCAAATAACAACTAAATTCTCATACTTGAATCTTTCTAACATTCTCTTCAGAATAAGAATGAAGAAATTAACGTGTTTGCAACCGCAGAGCAATTTCACTCACCTGACAAACAATGCAAATAACAATCCAATTCATACATTCATCTAATCAATCATAAATTAAATCATGGAAGCAAGAGATCACTAAGGGCTTTTAAGATTGTAGCTTGGTCAGGTTCACAACAAAGTTCCATTTCTAAAGGTCATTGAATCGAAATTGCCAATGCAAAAGAAACACTCACTATACAAGTTATTTACACATCACAACTTCATTCACCACTTTCCTTCCTCTATTGCAAACCTTCTCAAACTTCATTTTTCATAATTATTTCATTCTTTATTTTTCTTCTTTAGACAAGCATTCTTTGGCTTTTGTTTTTCACATTCATATTCACAATTTTCTTTTCAATGCTTGCTTGAAATTTTTCAAAATTTAGAGTAACCTACCAATTTTCTTTTTGTTCTCTCCAACTTGAATTCAATCTAAACCTCAAGTGAACGCTCCTTGTTTTTTATGGCAAGAAATTCAATTCAAAACAATGTTCAAAGGTTCAAGAATTTTTTTTAGAATCTTACAAAATTCAATGATGAACTAAACTTTCAAATTATGTACATAAACCAAGTTCATCACTAAAATGAGGTCTAAACTGTTTAGGCTCAAATGAGTTAATAAATTCTCACTACTCACAGATAAATTACTTTTGGACACGGTTGTGCTCGATATAAACAAATGCCTTGATCATTTCTAATGCTTCCACAAAATCACAATAATCAAAAGATAAAGCATGAATCAAACGAATTAAAGAAAGTTCAGCAGTCATCCTAGCATATAGTAAACAATAGAGGTTTCTCACAATTTGTGACTTTTGGACCTAAGTGAAACAAGCATTCAAACAAGTTGCAACATGAAAAAAGAATACACATTTACACAAAGCACAACATTCTTAAATCATTCTAACATTCTATAAAGCGGTAACCATGTATCTTGCTTGCATTCACATGTTCAACATCCTACCATCACCATCTAAATTTGGGAGAATCTTCATTGGATAATTTTATACAAATAGCAACCAATCTAGAAGAAGTTCTCATCAATACTCCCTAATCAACACTTGAGAGAACGTAAAAGGAAACAAGTATATATACAATATAAACAACTGTACAAAGCTCAAAAATATAGAAACTATTTGTCGCTACTGCGAAAATCGGCGCCGGCTGACAGAAGAGTCGCCACCGTGCGTTATTTATCCCTCAGAGCGGGAAAGGAAACGCTCGAAGTAAACCTCGCAAAAAACGGGGAAAAGGTATGGTCATCGCAACCATAGCCTGGGTTCGGGAGTCGGTTACGCAAGGGGAAGGTATTAGCACCCCTCACGTCCGTCGTACTCGACGGGATCCACGCTTGCTTGGGTTGTCTACTGGATACAAAACAATCTGATCTACGGCTGCTAAATCTAAACGGAAGGGAATCGACTCGATAGAGCGTCGCACTCTATGCCTACGTATTCTCAAGAGAGAAAGTCAGAGTCAACGTAGTTCGGGACTACAGGGAAAATTGGCTCGCCAAGACATCGCGTCTTGTGCCTACGTACTTCCACTGGATGGAAGATCAGAGCCTTGCGTAGTTCAGACTAACTACGGCTAAACAAACATTCTCACACAGCAGTGAGAAAAACGACTGGTTTCACAGGGTCGGGAACCTATGGTCACAACTATGGCTGAGTCTCAAATGCACGGAGGCAAGAGAGAAAAAGGGTACTCAATTAGTCGTCAGCAGGAAAGTCTCGATCGCACAGCCGCGAGAGAACAAAAGGTTAGTCGTTAGTGTGCTCGCTAGGATATCGCATCCTATGCCTACATATCTTCGTCTGGTACGAAGAATCAGAGCAGCTGTAGTTCGGCTACTATCGGACCACAGCTCAAATCTCGTTTTATTCATCTCTAAAAAATGATTACAATGAGTCAATACTGAAAATAATTCTCCTAGGAAACGCTATCCTATTCTATCCTGAAAAAATCGAATGAAAATAGCCCCCTAACAAATGGGCCTCTAATTCTACCCCTAAAAGTCGTAAAATAATTTCTATGAAAGACCTGAAAGAAAATGCTTTTAAAAATATTAAATCGGCACTTTAATATTTTTTTCTCTTTTTTCTCCTTTTCTTTTCTCAAATTTTTCTTTTCTCAAAAATATTTTTCTCCATTTTTCTTATTGAATATTTCTCTTTTTTTCACAATATTTTCTCATGAATATTTTCTCCTTTTTTTTTCTCATTTCTTTTTCTATTATTTTTCTTATGATATTTTCTTTTCATCTTTTTTTTCTTTTTTCAAATATAAACTCTTTTTTCATAATGTTTTCTTTATTTGTTTTTTTTCTATTGATATTTTTTTTCACTTTTTCCTTTTTTTGTATAACAAGTAAAAATAACAAGAAGAAAGAAAGTAAAAGGGCTGGGGGGTGTACTGCTTACAAGGGGAGTTTAACAGAAAAAATAAAATAAAAACTGAATTTGAAATGGGCCCAGCCCAATCCTCTTCACAAACAAAGCGCAGGGGGGTGTGTGTTGTGATTCTGGGTGTGTAAGCCAGAAAGGCTTCGTTGGGCCCAGCCCAACGCTTGTCCAAAAAACTGAAGGAGGTGTACCAAAAAAAGTGAAATGGGCCCTGGCCCAATCTCTTCTTCCTCCTCCCAATCTCAGGGTCTGAAACCCTAGATCTGTTTCCTTTCTCCGCCGCCGCTGCTCCTTTCTCTCATACTCCCTCCTCCGTCTCTCCCAAACTCCCTCGTTTCTCTGTTTCTTTTCTTCTTCCGACGAAAACTTCTTCCTACCAAACCCCCTCCAGTCAAACCTCTCTTCTTTTCTCGCTTATTTCCATCAACATCAACATCACTGATGCGTAACCTGAAAACTGATGAATGTAAGCTTGAAGGATGTTGGAGAATCTGGGAAAACACTAGAGTCGACGATGAAGACGGAACTTTAAGAGGAAGGCTGGTGGTTTGAGGATCGTTGCTGGAACGAGGTTTGAAGATCTTGACTGAAGAATACGACGAGGTTCTTTGAACATCGGATGAATCTGGGCAAAATCTGGAGATTGTTGAAGTTGATGTGATGATGAACGCTTGATCAGTGTTTGAGGCTTCATCTGTCGATGGCGTTGATGAGAGATCTGGAAGAACATGAAGACGATGCTTCTAGACGTTCTTCTGGAGACGCATGCTGGAAACGGTGAAGAACACAAGAAGATCTGATGAAGATCTTCTGGACATCGTTGGAACTTCTTGATGATGGAACGAAGTTGAAGAAGCTATGGAGGTTCCTGGAAACGCTTCACTGAACTGATGCGTATTCTTGAGTGTTGTTGATGATCTGAAGATGTTTATGAACTTTTCTGGAAATTCGTTGAAGCGTGAAGATGATTATTGATGATGATCCACATGGATTTGAGAACAACTATGGTTGATGAATTCTGGAAAACGAGACGATGAATATTGATGAACAGTTCATTGACGATGATGAATCTTCATCGTTTTGGTTTTTTTCTGGAATGATGGTGGAGGTTGGTGGAGGTCACGAAGATGAAGGTTAGGGAGGTTGGTGATGGAGATGGTTACCGGAATCTGGAGAGTTGGAGTTCGCCGGCGACGGTTGGTGGTGGCCGGAGTACATGCACGGCGGCCGGTGGGAATCTTCTGATGGTGGTTACGGTGTGGACACGTGGTGGAGAAAGTGGAGGGGCTCTCTGCATGCCCTCCACGTGGCCTGAAAGGTGGCTGAGAGAGAGGGAGCGTGGCGATACGTGGCGTATGGGAAATGAAAAAAGTGGGGCCTCTTCTTGGCCAACACGTGTCACGCTTGGCTTTATACTGGGATTTCGCTGGAAGTTTCTGGAAGGATCTAGTGAACGCTGGAATAGATTGGAAATTCCTGGACCTTTTTGCTGAATTTTTGGACCACAAACTCTACCTGGGCCTGCAAAGATGAATAAAGCCCAAAACGAAAAAAATGAATAAAACTCACAAAAAACTGAAAAACAATTATCCTAGACCTAATTAACTAAACTAATTCCAATTAAACTAATTAACTCCTAATTAGTCTATTAATTTTCTATAATATCTATAAAAGAAAATGAAACCTATTTATTTTTAATAAAAGAAAACTTTATTCATCTAGTATTTTTATAAAAGAAATTCTAAAAAACAATTAAATTCTATTTAAATTTCTAAAAAAAACTATATTACTATATTATCTAAAGATCTATTAAAAAAATTCTACAAATGATTTAAAATCTATTTAAAGGAATTAAAAACCTATTAAATTCTAAAATGAATTTAAAATCTATTTATTTCTCTAAAATGCTAAAAATTGATTTAAAAACAATTTAAAAATATCAAAAATTCTATTAAATCCTAAAAAGCTATTTAAACCCTAAAAAATCCTATAAAATCCAGAAAAATCACAATAATTCCCAGAGGGACAAAATGAGCACCGAACGACACAAAAATAATCGGTAAAAAATAAACGGGCACCGAAATATCCCAAAAATCGACTCTACTGATTAAAAAACACCTGAAACACGAGACGGGAGCTGTGATCCCTGATAAAATCTATACAAATGAATAATGCAATGTATGCAATATGCAGATGCGAATGCGGTTATGCGTCGAAACATCGAGCCAAATGCGAGACCCGGTTGGTCAAATTTTGGGGTGCAACAGCTGCCCCTATTCAAGCGACTTCGACCTGAATGGGTGAAGAGCGCTCAGCCTTCAGACATTCAAGGTAGATGACGGTTGAATACAAATGGAACCCTGAAATTTGCCAACCGCAAGAATATACTGCAAAACTGCTTGAGGAAAAGCTTCCAATAAACTGAAGTTTGGTTGTAACGGCAACATCTGGTCAATTTTCTGATAAAATTTTCTTCTCATTTTCAACACCTGTGTGACGCCACAAGTATTGAAATAATGCTTCATAAAGCAAACACCTTGATTCCCATCTCTCTCGTGGGATCAAATCTGGTCGACTCACAGTTCATTGCGAACTTGAGGACAATTCTCCTGGGGAATTCTGAATAGAACTGCCTGGCACCTGTTTTGACAAAGGGGGCAGCTTCAGAAGTCTGATATATGTCAATCTCCTTGTTGTTGTTGTTGTTGTTTTTTTTCCGATGCTGACGTAACACCCAAATATGAAGAATCACTCCGCTGGGGAAGTCGAGAAGCTGAACCAAACAACTCTGCAGGTGACCAAATTCGAAATCCAATAGGTAACCATCTTGGTCTATGTTTCGACATGCGTATGCTTGAAATGATGCAATGCCCTATACGATATGTACATGCTATGCGTTTTGTTTGAAAATGCGAGGCCCAGACGGCATGGATATGCTATATGCTTGTATAAATGCTATGACTATATATGCAAATGCTAATGCAAGCTCGAGCTGCCAGAGAACACCCGGTCTGAAAACCACTTGGCAAAATAAATGCCGAAGGAAACGTCAACTCTACTGGGGATGACCTGAAGTCACAGAACCATCTCAGCAAAATAAATGCTGGAAACGGGAAATCAAATCCGCTGAGGATAACTGCCCTGCTGGAGAAATGAAAAGGCAATCCTGCTTGACGACTTCACTGGGGAAAGAAAAACAACTCTGCTCGGGGATGCTTTCTTCAAACCATTGACAACTGATTGCACTCTGCGGGGATTGACCCAAACTGAGGTTGATTACGCGCAGCACACTACTGGAAATGCTCCTACTATCAAGGATATCAATCTTAATCTGCTGAAGATACTCCTGATCCTACTCTGAGACGGGGTAAAAGACAATCTCGACTCTTCCGGGGATAATAAGCAACTTTCATCTGCTGAAGAGTGGCAATTCTGATTTAACAACATCCACAAGGAATTCAAACATTAATCGAAGCACTGTCATCCGTCGAGCTTCGCATCGGGGAACATGACGACATGCGAGTCATTGGGAAATATTGTGTCAGATCTCTTTAGGTTTTTTTGTTTTTTCTGGTTTAGAATAAACATGGATTATGTACACAGTGGAATATATAAGAAATACTAGACGAGAACTAGCATTCAAGGTAGACTATCAGGCGAGAACTGATAGGAAAATAGGTTAGGAAAATTGATTTTTTTTTTTTGAACCAGACGAGGCTGAATGGAATAACAGACTGAGGTATAGACAACCAGGCGAGAACTGGCTGAAAGCTGACGTACACCAGGCGAGAACTGGTATAACACTTGGGGTAAAACACACGAGAACTGATTATGCGACGACATGTACCAGGCGAGAACTGATACAACACTTGAAGAAACGGTGACCAAACGAGAATTGGTTACCAATAAACTGCACCAGGACGGGAACTGCTGCTTACAATAAACTGCACCAGGACGGGAACTGCTGCTTACGATAAACTGCACCAGGACGGGAACTGCTGCTTACGATAAACTGCACCAGGACGGGAACTGCTGCTTACGATAAACTGCACCAGGACGGGAACTGATGCTTACGGAAGGTGGGCCAGACGAGAACTGGTTACCGATTTGCCAGGCGAGAACTGGACTTTGGAACGACTGGTTACTGACACGCAACAGGTTTAAACTGCAGGATAATGATCCAACGACAACAAGACCTTCTTATTTGAAAGGTTTTTGATAAGGGTATTGACATGATTCCCCGATACTCAACTCTGGCTGGGGATAAACAAGCTGGTTTGAATGACTTGCCCCTGGTACACTCAGCTGGGGGATAAAAGACTGGCTTGCACAACTTGCCCCAGTACAATGCACCTTGCCCCAATCTAACTCTTGGGAATACCTGCTCTGAACAGCTTGCTACGAGACTACTTCGAGAATATTTGCCCCGGAATCTGTACACCAACAGAGTTCAATCTCCAATTAAACACCTAACAACCCAGCTGATTTCAACATTCTCTGCGATGACTTGCCCCTGAATGAGCGTTCTAGCGACTCAACCCGATCTGATTATCCACTGGAAGCATCTACTTTCAAATCTCAGCGCTCTGCATAACTGCCCCTGATTGGCTCTCAAGAAGATTCACCTCTTGATTAACTGCTTCTCATACAACTGCCCCTGCTCAACTGAAACTTCGGGACTTGTCCTCAGACTGACTGATACTGAACTTACTGGAAGATAATGCCCCTGATTCAAAAGGCTTCACAACATACACCATTCTGGTTCAGACTGCTGGATTTACTCAGTCCTATTTGATTATTCCTGCTGGAATTTCTTTCATGCCAACTACTAACCTGCAATTAGAATCGTCTGCTCACGAATGGTAATCTTAATGCAGTGCTCATGCAGATTTTGAAAAAATTTGAGCTGTCACTCATTTACATGCATATGATTGAGGGTGACGAGTGAACCAAAGTTCAAACGCAGTGCGTACATGGTCAGTGAAAATACAACCAAGATGTGACTAGCAAGTCAAGAAGGAGTCAGGTTACTCAACCTTATCGTAATGCGCTTCAGACTAACCCTACCTCAATTAGGTCTTTTGAGGGTTGTATCGTGGTCGGGTTCACGGTTCGTGAAACAAAGGATATTTGGCTCAAATTTTGATTTGTTCCCACCCCGTCTACGTGATGATCTCCGATCCTAAGGTTCAGTTAACCTGGCACAAGCGCTCGCCTCTTCGAGAGGTATGTTGAATGGTAAGAACCACAGTTAAGGAATTCACAAGCTTTTCTTCTAGAGTGATAGTTACTCCTTCTTCGTTTTCGGTGTCTGTGTACACGACTTTGTGATTTGCTGGGGAAAATTTCTTTTTAATCCCTCTTTTTCATTCTTTTGATTCCCTAATTTTTGCCTGGACTGACTTATTTTTGAGTTCTTTTCGATTTTTCGATTTCTTTTGAAGTCCAGCGGGATGCCCTAATTTTTGCCTAAGCATTAGCTTTCTCATCTTTTTCTTTCTTTACTTAGCGGGCTTTCTTTCTTCTTTCTTTTGGAACAAAGTCGTGTGACACTGGTTGTCTTGATTGCTCCGAAAGGATTGTAACTGTCTCACTCCTGATTAGTGAGGTATGACCTCTTGAAAGGTATAAACTGATTGGTCCTTGAAAGACAACACTCCTCTGCAAGACTTGAATGCTCGGTCAAGCTAACTGACAACTACCCTGCCCCGGGTTAAGATGTGAGGGTTTATAAGTCCGAAAAAACTTCTACTTCCTGGCTCGAAGTGGTTAACAAGGGACTAACTCCTTATATCTCCAGTGTTTGGGGAATTTGAAACAATGCCTTGTACGTCATCGGTACGGTCTTATCTGAAAGCATACAATCATCGGTTATGAGTTTCTGTTTCGTCATCCTCCCTCCTAACTTTGCTAGTCACAGCGAAAAAGTGGAGTGAATAAAATGCAAGCGTCAGTGCAATGCAATAAATGAGCGACAGCGACATGATTAATTCAGAAAAATGCATAGTCACTTTATTATTATCACCATTCGAAACATACAATGATTAAAAGCAGGTAGTAACTAACAGAAAAAGAAACTACAGATGCAAATGATGTAAAAGCTTGAGAACTGCCACTGCTGAGGCGCCTGCCTGTCTGAACCACTGGCTTATGCTGGGGAGTAGACCCTCTGAATCTATGAGCTTAGCCAGCTGAGCGGTTAGGGATGAACAAACAGAAATCCTTCTCGAAAGGAAATGCGATCCTGATCAATCAACTGCTGTACCTTCGCCTGAAATGCTTTACAATCTTCCGTTGAATGCCCCGGAGAGCCACCATGATAACCACACTGAACGTGGGGATTGTACCCAGGAGGGTAAGGTTCTGGAACTGGCTTAAGAGCTTTCGGCTCCACCAAAGACTTCTGGATCAAAGATGGTAGCAACTGGCTATACGGCATAGGCACTGGGTGAAAAGGAGCATTCCTTCGTTCCAAGTTGTTGCGAGGTCTGTTCTGATTCTGACACTGATTCTGATAACCTCGGTCACGAGTTCGCTGATTTGCAATGGAAGCGACATAAGATTCTTGATAGAGTGCCCCAGGCACGGCTGTCTGTTCAGTATAACAAGCCACGGGAGGTACTGATCTCTGATAAGATGATGAACCAACAAAATTCACTGATTCGCTTCGAGGATATTCAATCTTTGGCATGACTGAGTTGATCACCACTTCTTCTTCACTCTGATAGTCACAAGGGTATTCAGTCTCATCAGCTTGATCATATGGAGTAATCTGAATTTTCCCCATTCTTATGGAGTACTCAAGGCGTTCTCCTAATGCTACCACGTCAGAGAAACTTGCTGGAACTCCGAGCAATCTTTTGAAGTACGGATATTGTAGGGAATCCACAAACATGCTTGCCAGCTCTTGGTCTAACAGCGGTGGACGTACTCTAGCAGCAAATTCTCTCCATCTCTGAGCATATCTCCTGATAGGTTCATTGATCTCTTGAGACAACTCTTGCAAATGCATGCGATAAGGAGCAATGTCTAGGTTGTAATCATACTGCTTCAGGAAAGCTCTGGCTAAATCCATCCATGACTGAATCTGATTCCTCTCTAACTGCATATACCACCTCAAAGATGCCCCAGTCAGACTATCTTGAAAGCAATGGATCATCAACTTATCATCTCGCACAAACGCAGTCATTCTTCGACAGAACATCATCAAATGCAGCTTTGGACAGCTATCTCCCGTGTACTTCTCAAATTTCGGCACTTTGAACTTGTAAGGCAACACCAGGTCAGGAACCAAACACATGCCTACAGCATCCAGGTTGACAGCATCTTTGGCTTTCAAAGCTTTCATTTGCTCTTCCAACACTCGGACTCTTCTAGCCTGGTCAAGAGCTCTTGGATCTACCGTCCCAGCTGCTGGAATATCTCTTTGGTAATTCATCACAGGGAAAGCAACACCTTGATTGTTGACAGGAGGAGGACGCTCATTCTGCTCATGTCGATCTCGGTTCTCAACAGAAGGTTGTACAACTTGGTCTGCAGCAACGTTGTTCACTTGCGGAGAATCTTCCATGGAATCATACAGAGGGTTGGACGCCATAGTGAACCCTGTCAAGGTGTTAGGAGACTGGAAATTGCCTTCAGACATGGCTACCAATAATCTTCAGCTGACTTCGACACTTGATTCTGCTCAAATCTACTCAACCCCTAGGTAGGTCTCTGACAATCAACAGCTTCTCGGCTCAAAACTCCGGGTAATCACCTTCAGGAAACAAAGGCTGGATCAGAACTCTGGCTAGCTGGAGGATGATATGCAATGCAACACTGATATGCATATGATATGCAAAATGCAGCAAACAATGGGACCACAGCCCCCACACAAAATCTGGATACTGCTGCGCTGCTGACGGAGACGTTCTCTGAAAAGAAGACCAGAATAACGGGTAGGTTGAAAGTCAAGTTTCCTGCACAAAAAAACCCCCCCACTCACAGGTATGGACCTATATCTGACAAGGTACGGCATCCTATGCGGTTGTTAGCGTCACAGACTTTCATGAGGAATGATACGATTCCCAGAAGGAGTGGCATCGTCATCTCATGAAGAGGCCTCACTTAGCTAACTTCCAATTGATCGGTTCCCAGAGTCGACAATCCTCACGTCTGGACTCCCCTCAGATCCTCAGGACCGGAAAGGAGCACCTCTGCGAGAACCTCGTCCGAGTGCGAATTTTCGTAGGGAACTGCGCCTGCTCAGCAGACAGGTTCGTCTACTACTTCTCCGCAACTATATCTAGGTGTATACTCATACTCGAGCCCAGGTCCGGCTTATCTCAATCATAGAATACCCGTAACAGCCCAACAGCAACAGATAATATCGATAAATAAACACCTAATAGACAAGCAAACAAGCGCTAGGATTGACTCTCTCGAAGGGACGTTGGATCCCAAATACATAAGAACCATCGCAGTCCTTAGCAGCCAGGGGACGTATTATCCCCAGCAGAGTCGCCAGCTGTCGCTACTGCGAAAATCGGCGCCGGCTGACAGAAGAGTCGCCACCGTGCGTTATTTATCCCTCAGAGCGGGAAAGGAAACGCTCGAAGTAAACCTCGCAAAAAACGGGGAAAAGGTATGGTCATCGCAACCATAGCCTGGGTTCGGGAGTCGGTTACGCAAGGGGAAGGTATTAGCACCCCTCACGTCCGTCGTACTCGACGGGATCCACGCTTGCTTGGGTTGTCTACTGGATACAAAACAATCTGATCTACGGCTGCTAAATCTAAACGGAAGGGAATCGACTCGATAGAGCGTCGCACTCTATGCCTACGTATTCTCAAGAGAGAAAGTCAGAGTCAACGTAGTTCGGGACTACAGGGAAAATTGGCTCGCCAAGACATCGCGTCTTGTGCCTACGTACTTCCACTGGATGGAAGATCAGAGCCTTGCGTAGTTCAGACTAACTACGGCTAAACAAACATTCTCACACAGCAGTGAGAAAAACGACTGGTTTCACAGGGTCGGGAACCTATGGTCACAACTATGGCTGAGTCTCAAATGCACGGAGGCAAGAGAGAAAAAGGGTACTCAATTAGTCGTCAGCAGGAAAGTCTCGATCGCACAGCCGCGAGAGAACAAAAGGTTAGTCGTTAGTGTGCTCGCTAGGATATCGCATCCTATGCCTACATATCTTCGTCTGGTACGAAGAATCAGAGCAGCTGTAGTTCGGCTACTATCGGACCACAGCTCAAATCTCGTTTTATTCATCTCTAAAAAATGATTACAATGAGTCAATACTGAAAATAATTCTCCTAGGAAACGCTATCCTATTCTATCCTGAAAAAATCGAATGAAAATAGCCCCCTAACAAATGGGCCTCTAATTCTACCCCTAAAAGTCGTAAAATAATTTCTATGAAAGACCTGAAAGAAAATGCTTTTAAAAATATTAAATCGGCACTTTAATATTTTTTTCTCTTTTTTCTCCTTTTCTTTTCTCAAATTTTTCTTTTCTCAAAAATATTTTTCTCCATTTTTCTTATTGAATATTTCTCTTTTTTTCACAATATTTTCTCATGAATATTTTCTCCTTTTTTTTTCTCATTTCTTTTTCTATTATTTTTCTTATGATATTTTCTTTTCATCTTTTTTTTCTTTTTTCAAATATAAACTCTTTTTTCATAATGTTTTCTTTATTTGTTTTTTTTCTATTGATATTTTTTTTCACTTTTTCCTTTTTTTGTATAACAAGTAAAAATAACAAGAAGAAAGAAAGTAAAAGGGCTGGGGGGTGTACTGCTTACAAGGGGAGTTTAACAGAAAAAATAAAATAAAAACTGAATTTGAAATGGGCCCAGCCCAATCCTCTTCACAAACAAAGCGCAGGGGGGTGTGTGTTGTGATTCTGGGTGTGTAAGCCAGAAAGGCTTCGTTGGGCCCAGCCCAACGCTTGTCCAAAAAACTGAAGGAGGTGTACCAAAAAAAGTGAAATGGGCCCTGGCCCAATCTCTTCTTCCTCCTCCCAATCTCAGGGTCTGAAACCCTAGATCTGTTTCCTTTCTCCGCCGCTGCTGCTCCTTTCTCTCATACTCCCTCCTCCGTCTCTCCCAAACTCCCTCGTTTCTCTGTTTCTTTTCTTCTTCCGACGAAAACTTCTTCCTACCAAACCCCCTCCAGTCAAACCTCTCTTCTTTTCTCGCTTATTTCCATCAACATCAACATCACTGATGCGTAACCTGAAAACTGATGAATGTAAGCTTGAAGGATGTTGGAGAATCTGGGAAAACACTAGAGTCGACGATGAAGACGGAACTTTAAGAGGAAGGCTGGTGGTTTGAGGATCGTTGCTGGAACGAGGTTTGAAGATCTTGACTGAAGAATACGACGAGGTTCTTTGAACATCGGATGAATCTGGGCAAAATCTGGAGATTGTTGAAGTTGATGTGATGATGAACGCTTGATCAGTGTTTGAGGCTTCATCTGTCGATGGCGTTGATGAGAGATCTGGAAGAACATGAAGACGATGCTTCTAGACGTTCTTCTGGAGACGCATGCTGGAAACGGTGAAGAACACAAGAAGATCTGATGAAGATCTTCTGGACATCGTTGGAACTTCTTGATGATGGAACGAAGTTGAAGAAGCTATGGAGGTTCCTGGAAACGCTTCACTGAACTGATGCGTATTCTTGAGTGTTGTTGATGATCTGAAGATGTTTATGAACTTTTCTGGAAATTCGTTGAAGCGTGAAGATGATTATTGATGATGATCCACATGGATTTGAGAACAACTATGGTTGATGAATTCTGGAAAACGAGACGATGAATATTGATGAACAGTTCATTGACGATGATGAATCTTCATCGTTTTGGTTTTTTTCTGGAATGATGGTGGAGGTTGGTGGAGGTCACGAAGATGAAGGTTAGGGAGGTTGGTGATGGAGATGGTTACCGGAATCTGGAGAGTTGGAGTTCGCCGGCGACGGTTGGTGGTGGCCGGAGTACATGCACGGCGGCCGGTGGGAATCTTCTGATGGTGGTTACGGTGTGGACACGTGGTGGAGAAAGTGGAGGGGCTCTCTGCATGCCCTCCACGTGGCCTGAAAGGTGGCTGAGAGAGAGGGAGCGTGGCGATACGTGGCGTATGGGAAATGAAAAAAGTGGGGCCTCTTCTTGGCCAACACGTGTCACGCTTGGCTTTATACTGGGATTTCGCTGGAAGTTTCTGGAAGGATCTAGTGAACGCTGGAATAGATTGGAAATTCCTGGACCTTTTTGCTGAATTTTTGGACCACAAACTCTACCTGGGCCTGCAAAGATGAATAAAGCCCAAAACGAAAAAAATGAATAAAACTCACAAAAAACTGAAAAACAATTATCCTAGACCTAATTAACTAAACTAATTCCAATTAAACTAATTAACTCCTAATTAGTCTATTAATTTTCTATAATATCTATAAAAGAAAATGAAACCTATTTATTTTTAATAAAAGAAAACTTTATTCATCTAGTATTTTTATAAAAGAAATTCTAAAAAACAATTAAATTCTATTTAAATTTCTAAAAAAAACTATATTACTATATTATCTAAAGATCTATTAAAAAAATTCTACAAATGATTTAAAATCTATTTAAAGGAATTAAAAACCTATTAAATTCTAAAATGAATTTAAAATCTATTTATTTCTCTAAAATGCTAAAAATTGATTTAAAAACAATTTAAAAATATCAAAAATTCTATTAAATCCTAAAAAGCTATTTAAACCCTAAAAAATCCTATAAAATCCAGAAAAATCACAATAATTCCCAGAGGGACAAAATGAGCACCGAACGACACAAAAATAATCGGTAAAAAATAAACGGGCACCGAAATATCCCAAAAATCGACTCTACTGATTAAAAAACACCTGAAACACGAGACGGGAGCTGTGATCCCTGATAAAATCTATACAAATGAACAATGCAATGTATGCAATATGCAGATGCGAATGCGGTTATGCGTCGAAACATCGAGCCAAATGCGAGACCCGGTTGGTCAAATTTTGGGGTGCAACAGCTGCCCCTATTCAAGCGACTTCGACCTGAATGGGTGAAGAGCGCTCAGCCTTCAGACATTCAAGGTAGATGACGGTTGAATACAAATGGAACCCTGAAATTTGCCAACCGCAAGAATATACTGCAAAACTGCTTGAGGAAAAGCTTCCAATAAACTGAAGTTTGGTTGTAACGGCAACATCTGGTCAATTTTCTGATAAAATTTTCTTCTCATTTTCAACACCTGTGTGACGCCACAAGTATTGAAATAATGCTTCATAAAGCAAACACCTTGATTCCCATCTCTCTCGTGGGATCAAATCTGGTCGACTCACAGTTCATTGCGAACTTGAGGACAATTCTCCTGGGGAATTCTGAATAGAACTGCCTGGCACCTGTTTTGACAAAGGGGGCAGCTTCAGAAGTCTGATATATGTCAATCTCCTTGTTGTTGTTGTTGTTGTTTTTTTTCCGATGCTGACGTAACACCCAAATATGAAGAATCACTCCGCTGGGGAAGTCGAGAAGCTGAACCAAACAACTCTGCAGGTGACCAAATTCGAAATCCAATAGGTAACCATCTTGGTCTATGTTTCGACATGCGTATGCTTGAAATGATGCAATGCCCTATACGATATGTACATGCTATGCGTTTTGTTTGAAAATGCGAGGCCCAGACGGCATGGATATGCTATATGCTTGTATAAATGCTATGACTATATATGCAAATGCTAATGCAAGCTCGAGCTGCCAGAGAACACCCGGTCTGAAAACCACTTGGCAAAATAAATGCCGAAGGAAACGTCAACTCTACTGGGGATGACCTGAAGTCACAGAACCATCTCAGCAAAATAAATGCTGGAAACGGGAAATCAAATCCGCTGAGGATAACTGCCCTGCTGGAGAAATGAAAAGGCAATCCTGCTTGACGACTTCACTGGGGAAAGAAAAACAACTCTGCTCGGGGATGCTTTCTTCAAACCATTGACAACTGATTGCACTCTGCGGGGATTGACCCAAACTGAGGTTGATTACGCGCAGCACACTACTGGAAATGCTCCTACTATCAAGGATATCAATCTTAATCTGCTGAAGATACTCCTGATCCTACTCTGAGACGGGGTAAAAGACAATCTCGACTCTTCCGGGGATAATAAGCAACTTTCATCTGCTGAAGAGTGGCAATTCTGATTTAACAACATCCACAAGGAATTCAAACATTAATCGAAGCACTGTCATCCGTCGAGCTTCGCATCGGGGAACATGACGACATGCGAGTCATTGGGAAATATTGTGTCAGATCTCTTTAGGTTTTTTTGTTTTTTCTGGTTTAGAATAAACATGGATTATGTACACAGTGGAATATATAAGAAATACTAGACGAGAACTAGCATTCAAGGTAGACTATCAGGCGAGAACTGATAGGAAAATAGGTTAGGAAAATTGATTTTTTTTTTTGAACCAGACGAGGCTGAATGGAATAACAGACTGAGGTATAGACAACCAGGCGAGAACTGGCTGAAAGCTGACGTACACCAGGCGAGAACTGGTATAACACTTGGGGTAAAACACACGAGAACTGATTATGCGACGACATGTACCAGGCGAGAACTGATACAACACTTGAAGAAACGGTGACCAAACGAGAATTGGTTACCAATAAACTGCACCAGGACGGGAACTGCTGCTTACAATAAACTGCACCAGGACGGGAACTGCTGCTTACGATAAACTGCACCAGGACGGGAACTGCTGCTTACGATAAACTGCACCAGGACGGGAACTGCTGCTTACGATAAACTGCACCAGGACGGGAACTGATGCTTACGGAAGGTGGGCCAGACGAGAACTGGTTACCGATTTGCCAGGCGAGAACTGGACTTTGGAACGACTGGTTACTGACACGCAACAGGTTTAAACTGCAGGATAATGATCCAACGACAACAAGACCTTCTTATTTGAAAGGTTTTTGATAAGGGTATTGACATGATTCCCCGATACTCAACTCTGGCTGGGGATAAACAAGCTGGTTTGAATGACTTGCCCCTGGTACACTCAGCTGGGGGATAAAAGACTGGCTTGCACAACTTGCCCCAGTACAATGCACCTTGCCCCAATCTAACTCTTGGGAATACCTGCTCTGAACAGCTTGCTACGAGACTACTTCGAGAATATTTGCCCCGGAATCTGTACACCAACAGAGTTCAATCTCCAATTAAACACCTAACAACCCAGCTGATTTCAACATTCTCTGCGATGACTTGCCCCTGAATGAGCATTCTAGCGACTCAACCCGATCTGATTATCCACTGGAAGCATCTACTTTCAAATCTCAGCGCTCTGCATAACTGCCCCTGATTGGCTCTCAAGAAGATTCACCTCTTGATTAACTGCTTCTCATACAACTGCCCCTGCTCAACTGAAACTTCGGGACTTGTCCTCAGACTGACTGATACTGAACTTACTGGAAGATAATGCCCCTGATTCAAAAGGCTTCACAACATACACCATTCTGGTTCAGACTGCTGGATTTACTCAGTCCTGTTTGATTATTCCTGCTGGAATTTCTTTCATGCCAACTACTAACCTGCAATTAGAATCGTCTGCTCACGAATGGTAATCTTAATGCAGTGCTCATGCAGATTTTGAAAAAATTTGAGCTGTCACTCATTTACATGCATATGATTGAGGGTGACGAGTGAACCAAAGTTCAAACGCAGTGCGTACATGGTCAGTGAAAATACAACCAAGATGTGACTAGCAAGTCAAGAAGGAGTCAGGTTACTCAACCTTATCGTAATGCGCTTCAGACTAACCCTACCTCAATTAGGTCTTTTGAGGGTTGTATCGTGGTCGGGTTCACGGTTCGTGAAACAAAGGATATTTGGCTCAAATTTTGATTTGTTCCCACCCCGTCTACGTGATGATCTCCGATCCTAAGGTTCAGTTAACCTGGCACAAGCGCTCGCCTCTTCGAGAGGTATGTTGAATGGTAAGAACCACAGTTAAGGAATTCACAAGCTTTTCTTCTAGAGTGATAGTTACTCCTTCTTCGTTTTCGGTGTCTGTGTACACGACTTTGTGATTTGCTGGGGAAAATTTCTTTTTAATCCCTCTTTTTCATTCTTTTGATTCCCTAATTTTTGCCTGGACTGACTTATTTTTGAGTTCTTTTCGATTTTTCGATTTCTTTTGAAGTCCAGCGGGATGCCCTAATTTTTGCCTAAGCATTAGCTTTCTCATCTTTTTCTTTCTTTACTTAGCGGGCTTTCTTTCTTCTTTCTTTTGGAACAAAGTCGTGTGACACTGGTTGTCTTGATTGCTCCGAAAGGATTGTAACTGTCTCACTCCTGATTAGTGAGGTATGACCTCTTGAAAGGTATAAACTGATTGGTCCTTGAAAGACAACACTCCTCTGCAAGACTTGAATGCTCGGTCAAGCTAACTGACAACTACCCTGCCCCGGGTTAAGATGTGAGGGTTTATAAGTCCGAAAAAACTTCTACTTCCTGGCTCGAAGTGGTTAACAAGGGACTAACTCCTTATATCTCCAGTGTTTGGGGAATTTGAAACAATGCCTTGTACGTCATCGGTACGGTCTTATCTGAAAGCATACAATCATCGGTTATGAGTTTCTGTTTCGTCATCCTCCCTCCTAACTTTGCTAGTCACAGCGAAAAAGAGGAGAATCTGGGAAAACACTAGAGTCGACGATGAAGACGGAACTTTAAGAGGAAGGCTGGTGGTTTGAGGATCGTTGCTGGAACGAGGTTTGAAGATCTTGACTGAAGAATACGACGAGGTTCTTTGAACATCGGATGAATCTGGGCAAAATCTGGAGATTGTTGAAGTTGATGTGATGATGAACGCTTGATCAGTGTTTGAGGCTTCATCTGTCGATGGCGTTGATGAGAGATCTGGAAGAACATGAAGACGATGCTTCTAGACGTTCTTCTGGAGACGCATGCTGGAAACGGTGAAGAACACAAGAAGATCTGATGAAGATCTTCTGGACATCGTTGGAACTTCTTGATGATGGAACGAAGTTGAAGAAGCTATGGAGGTTCCTGGAAACGCTTCACTGAACTGATGCGTATTCTTGAGTGTTGTTGATGATCTGAAGATGTTTATGAACTTTTCTGGAAATTCGTTGAAGCGTGAAGATGATTATTGATGATGATCCACATGGATTTGAGAACAACTATGGTTGATGAATTCTGGAAAACGAGACGATGAATATTGATGAACAGTTCATTGACGATGATGAATCTTCATCGTTTTGGTTTTTTTCTGGAATGATGGTGGAGGTTGGTGGAGGTCACGAAGATGAAGGTTAGGGAGGTTGGTGATGGAGATGGTTACCGGAATCTGGAGAGTTGGAGTTCGCCGGCGACGGTTGGTGGTGGCCGGAGTACATGCACGGCGGCCGGTGGGAATCTTCTGATGGTGGTTACGGTGTGGACACGTGGTGGAGAAAGTGGAGGGGCTCTCTGCATGCCCTCCACGTGGCCTGAAAGGTGGCTGAGAGAGAGGGAGCGTGGCGATACGTGGCGTATGGGAAATGAAAAAAGTGGGGCCTCTTCTTGGCCAACACGTGTCACGCTTGGCTTTATACTGGGATTTCGCTGGAAGTTTCTGGAAGGATCTAGTGAACGCTGGAATAGATTGGAAATTCCTGGACCTTTTTGCTGAATTTTTGGACCACAAACTCTACCTGGGCCTGCAAAGATGAATAAAGCCCAAAACGAAAAAAATGAATAAAACTCACAAAAAACTGAAAAACAATTATCCTAGACCTAATTAACTAAACTAATTCCAATTAAACTAATTAACTCCTAATTAGTCTATTAATTTTCTATAATATCTATAAAAGAAAATGAAACCTATTTATTTTTAATAAAAGAAAACTTTATTCATCTAGTATTTTTATAAAAGAAATTCTAAAAAACAATTAAATTCTATTTAAATTTCTAAAAAAAACTATATTACTATATTATCTAAAGATCTATTAAAAAAATTCTACAAATGATTTAAAATCTATTTAAAGGAATTAAAAACCTATTAAATTCTAAAATGAATTTAAAATCTATTTATTTCTCTAAAATGCTAAAAATTGATTTAAAAACAATTTAAAAATATCAAAAATTCTATTAAATCCTAAAAAGCTATTTAAACCCTAAAAAATCCTATAAAATCCAGAAAAATCACAATAATTCCCAGAGGGACAAAATGAGCACCGAACGACACAAAAATAATCGGTAAAAAATAAACGGGCACCGAAATATCCCAAAAATCGACTCTACTGATTAAAAAACACCTGAAACACGAGACGGGAGCTGTGATCCCTGATAAAATCTATACAAATGAACAATGCAATGTATGCAATATGCAGATGCGAATGCGGTTATGCGTCGAAACATCGAGCCAAATGCGAGACCCGGTTGGTCAAATTTTGGGGTGCAACACTATTGCAATGCATTTAAACATCTAAACACCAATCCCTGACAACGGCACCATTTTGTTCGAACTGCAGTAAAGCGGCCAGAAGCAAAAAAATTAGATTTGGAAGGATTCCCTCAGGGATTTATATCGTCTCCACAGGGATTGGTGCTAGGGAAATAACTTTGTTCAATGATATCTACATATCTAAGCTTGTTGTTACAAAATGGTTGAAAGATTCAAGGTACAATAGATAAAAGCGGAAAATATAAAGATGAAAAATATGAAATAAATACTTAAAATATAAAAGGAGTCTTGTTGGGATTAGATCTCATCAATTGATAACACATGAATTCTTCTAAACAGTTAAACACAAATTAATCATTCGTCTAATATCATCACGTATCACTCACAATAGAGATTATGACTAATGCAACATCGAGAGAACAACCGTATTGTCTCATTGGTGATGTCTCACGCAACTCAACAACACAGAGCATTAAGAACTGATACTCAAGCAAATGTTAAGCCTAAATCTATGTCTAGAGTCTAGAACCTAACAGATAATCATCCTAGATCAAGATTTGAAGAGTATATTTTTATAACTGTTCAATCAAAGATAAATAGGTAAACAAAGATAACATCCATATCCGATTCTTGATTGATTCATATAAAACGCCTTAATTAGAATACATATATACGCTTAACCCTTTTATCATGCATTCAACTAATTTTCAAAATGTAAGTGAACATAGTTCTTAATCTCTATTATCACGCATCCTCTCAATACCGTATTGATCCTACTCATGCTACTCATGCTACTAATCAACATAATAAAATAGAAGATACAAGTGAATATCAACTTACAATACTATGTCAAAAATTTGCTCATTGATAGATGAATATGTAAGATCTAATATTTGAAAAAGGATTTGTCAAGACCCACAAATAAGAAATCAAAGACAACATCAATATTGAATTAAAACTAGTTCACGATACATATATTAGATGGAATACATAAGGTATCAAAAGATTACATCCAAACCCAACAAGAGATCGAAGCTCTTACCTTCTCCCTCTTAAGGTTTGTGTTTCTCTCTTTAGAATATGCTTGGAATGAAGAGAGATAAAGTTCTATTATGAAAATAACAAGTTATATTCTAAAAAGTGAGAAATGTACTTAAATAGTTATTACAAAATCTGTCTTGTTCGCTTAGCAAACACCTTATTCACCCAGCGAGGTCTATGTTTAGGCACTTGAAGTGCCTCTGAATAGTTAAATCGCCCCTGGAGAATATCTGAGTTCACAGTGCGAGCACTTCTTCGCACAATGAACCTCTTCGCTACAGCTTCGCCCAACGAACTTTGAGCCCTTTTCCTACTACCTCTAATCTAG
The DNA here is from genome assembly GCA_963859935.3 of Lathyrus sativus. NCBI lineage: Eukaryota > Viridiplantae > Streptophyta > Magnoliopsida > Fabales > Fabaceae > Lathyrus > Lathyrus sativus. The sequence continues at coordinate 98,473,153 of OZ012735.1, read as the reverse complement.
GATGGTTCGTTGGGGATTCGCCAGAACCTCACACAACGAGCATTCGTTTTCACCTCGTTGGTGTTCGTACAGTGAACATGCTGATTCCTCTTCTCTTCTTTGACTTCCTTGTCCAATCATTTGTATCTTAATCATTGATATTCTATGCCTAAGTTCTGCACAATAAGACACACATCAAAGAATCCAATGGTATTTGCAATATGTTGAAGAATCACATAAGAACAAGAAATAAATCTATTAAAACATGAGAATTGAGTTGAAAAATGCCAAGAAAGATGGTTCAATTTAAGTCAAAATTTGCACTTAATAGAATTTAAACCATATCTTGAGTAAGTATACTCCAATTGTTAAATTTTCTTTACAGTGTGAATATAAAACTTGTTACCTTGAAACTTATAATGTGTTTCTTTTTAGGGAATTTGAAACCTCCTATTTTCATAGCACCGATGTACAAGCAACCTCTGATCACATACATGCTCATTTTCCAGCATGGTTCAAGGAGAAATTTCCATGCATTGTTGCACCGACTCAAGAAATACTCCATTTGAGAAACTTCTCTGAAGGCCCTATTTAAAACGCAAATGAATGGAACACATACTTTGTGAATGGATATAAATCTCACACTGAGACATGGACTGAAGGGAAAAAAACATAAACAATGGTGTATTTGTAAAAGGAGTTACAGATGGTGGTGAAGACGACTTCTATGGATTTGTTAAACATATCTACGAGTTGGTATAAAATTACTTGGACTCGGAAAAAAAGTTGTCTTGTTTTATTGTGACAGGTATGATCCATCTTCTAGAGGTACAAAAATAGATAAGACATATGGTACTATTGAGATTTGAATGGACCAAAGGTATAAAGAGTATGACCCTTTCAAAATGTCACATGTTGTTAGGCAAGTTTATTATGTTCCTTATCCTTAAACTGTGCCACATTAACGAGGGTGGTGCGTTGTAATCAAAATAAAACCATTGGGTTATATTGAAACTGAAGATCTAGTGGAAGATGTTGCTTATAAAGTTGATGAACTTGAACAAATTAATAATGTGATTGCAATTGAACAAATTGCAAGTTTGTCAGATACAATGGTTGAGGGGCATCAAGTTGATGCGTCTATATTGTTGGTAGAAAATAATGTGGACGAAGAGTATGAAGAGTTTGGATTTGAGGACAATATCACATCAGATGATGAGAATGATATGGATGAAGATCATGAAGATTTTGAATAAATTATTTTTGTAATTTTACTTGATGAAACCTTGTATTAAATGTGTTAATGAATGTATATTGATGAGAATGTGTTTTTTAGACTTATTGTTTGTGTTGATGAATATATATTAAATGTGTATTCTCTATAAATAGGTAAAATGTCACCCCCGACCTGATAAGGGTAAAGGTGGTGGTAGCGGTAAGAAGACCCAACGTCCAAGGGTAATAGTATGTCAAGCACCTCAGTTAGCCATGTGTACTCCCTCGCAGAGTCAGGTAGATCCTTTGTCCATGGCCAGCTCTCAACCTCTTATGACATTACTCTCCCCTCATGAATATCCATATTTTATTAGCCCATCTGAGAGATTTAGTTATCCATACTAGCAGACTTGAGGACCTAACTATCTATACCAGCAGACTACAAGATATAATTTTCCACCACCTTTACATGTACCCTTATCTTTCATACGATATGGGGGATCTAACTCTCCACCTCCTTCACAGGTACCCTCATCCTTCATGCAGTCTGAGGGATCTAGCTTTCCACCTCCCCCACAAGTACCCTCATCCTTCATGCAGTCTGGGGGATCCCGCAGCGCATCCCACACACGTACCATCATCCTTCATGCGGTCTGGGGAGTCCCGTACCGCATACCCCACACAGGTACCCTAACCATCCACACATATACCTGTGCGTGAGGATGATCATGAGGAGCCAGATGAGGATGATCATGAGGTGCATGGTAAGGACATCAATTATGGAGAGGAGGATGACAATCATGAAGTGGTTCATATCATAGAAGGAAGATATTATCTTTGGCCCAGCGGAAACTGGTAAGTTATAAATTTTTATTTAAGTATACATGTTGTCATTTTTTATATAAACTTATATTTAATACTAATTCAAATTATTGATGTTTAGTTTCGAGCCGAGTCAGAGTGCTGCTCAATGTATAAGTTATGTAATTCAGCAAAAGTATAAAAAATCTTGGAAGCCATTTAAAGATGTTCATGAGGAAGAAAAAGAAGCTTGGTTTAATTTATTTAAGGTATAATTGATTTATTTTTGTTAAGTTATTTAATTTATTTTTAATTTAATTGTTAAGTTATTTTTGTTTAAATTATTTTTTTTATTATAATCACCTAACTATTTATTTGAATGTCATAAAATATTGCAGGAAAAACATACGTGGGAAAAAATGATGAGAAAGAGGTTAAAAATTTTTTTTATGACAGAATATCAGTTCGACTTTCTAACATGTTAGAGCGTGCTAGAAAGCATTGGGAAAGAAAAAATATTCGTCCCAACTGGATAGACAAAGAAATATTTGATGATTTTCTTATCTATTGGGATACAACTGGTTTTAAGGAAAGATCTGAAGAAAAAAAATGATAGCATATGAAAAATGGGTAGCCTTAATTCAGTTGGAAGTATAAGAGTTGTCGAACATGCTCGACGCCTGGTAATTATTACTACTTTTTTAAGTTATATTTTTATTTATTATATATTTTTAATTAAAGTTAGTTTTATCATTTAGGAAAAGAGTTTGGGGAGACCTCCACTAATGAAGCATGTAATAACGACTTGAACAAAAAAATGGGGGAATTTGTTGACGAACGTACAAAAAAAGCTTTGGTAAGTTATTTTATTTAAATTGTTTATATATTTTTTATTTAATGACAACTTTTTGGCGTGATTTTCACGTGGCAACAGAGGTATTATGGCGTGAAAATCACGTGGCTATATCTATTATTTAATTTAATTTAATTTAAGTTGTTTAAACTATATTTAATTTAATTTTTTATTATTATATGTGTATTAGGATTATCAGACATTGCTCACACAATTTTTGGTTGAAAATTCTCAATATATTCAGAGAGGTTCCAAGCTGCTTAATCCACGTGTGAATTTTTATATTTGGGATTTAGTAAATGGTGGAAAGGGACCTAATGGGTGTATTTTTTGGTGCTGGAACTTTGGCCGGTAGCTTGAGAAAAAGGCATAGAACTTTATTTTAAAATGTTAGAAATGGGGAAGGAACGTCACATTTACCACAATTGACACCCGAAATGCTAGAAACAGTAAGACAATTGGCGCTAACTCAGGCAAGACGCGAGTCGGCGCAACGTGAGGTGACGCTAAAAATCCAAATGGAGGAACAACAACGTCAAATAGAGGCAATGAAGAAAATGCAAGCTAATATGGAAGAGATGATGTAGTCATAAGGGAGCGGTAATCAAGCATTTGGTGGAAATGAAGGAGTTGATCGTCAAGAATAGATGGATGACGAGGATGACGATGATCTTAACCTTGACGAGTTTCCCGATCTCGATGATCCATAGGATTTATTTTATTTTAATTTTAAATTTTAATTTTTGTAAGATATTAATTATTTATTTTAGTATATTATAAACTTATTATTTAAAAATTTTATTTTTAATTTATATTTAAAAAAATAAATTATTATTAATTTTGTATTCATTTATATTTTAAAAATTTATTATTAATTTTAGTATATATTATAACGTAAAACAATAATTATAATTTTTTATTTTAAATATAAAAAAATCATTTTGTGACATGATTTTCACTTCACCACTTTGACACGTGAAAATCACGTCGCAACTCACTGTCACATTTTCTGCTATCATTGCTACTACTGTATTACAACATATAAAGTTAAAAAATCTGTGCAAAATATTGTGTCATGAATATCACGTGGCAAACTGTTGCGACATGATTTTAATGACGCAACAAAGTTGTCACGCATGCTCCTGCCGCGTGAAAGTTCGCGTTGCTAAAAATGTATTGTGAAGTAATTTTTCACGTTGTGACGTGAATATCACGTGACTACAGACAAATTTTTTTGTAGTGATTACAATGATGTGGAAATAAAAATGGTATTATTATATAGATCATTTCTATAAAATTTAACATAATTTGAAAATCATTTGATATTTTAAAGAGAAGGATTAAAATTAACAGTTATGTTAAAGTTTTATAACAATTATTTTAAAACGAATAACACTTGAAATAAGGTTCTTTAAATTGAAAAATAAAAATATATTATTAATTAAAAAATAATAAATTATTAAAATTAATAATTTTAAATAAATAATATTAATTTTAATAAAATAATAATAATTTATTATTATTAATTACAATGATGTGGAAATAAAAATGATATTATTATATAGATCATGTCTATAAAATTTAATAATGTGGATTTTGTTATACAAAAAAGTTATCATGTTATTAAATTTGATATCTTAATGTCGTTTGATCTTGACGAGTTATATTCGGGTTGATAATAACACATTTGATGTATTCAGAAAAAGTAAAGACATTTAATGTTCTTGTTCATGGAAAGAAAAATATATGTGACAAGACATTTCAAGAAATTTTGATATTCATTCCCTTAAGTGGTTCATATTTGATTCTTCCGTATTCATTAAAAATATTACTTTTTGTTAAAGTTCTTTTGTGGTGACATCATACATAACAATAGAACATAATGATCATACAGCTATTAACTAAAAATTTCAATGCCGTGCACCCTGATCGTACTCAGTAAAGAAAAAATATAGGAAGAAAAAGTCTTGGTCATCAATTTTACTCAAAATTCAAATTGAAATTTTTTGTGTTTGTTGTTTTTTCCCCCCTAAAACTCAGAGTCATCAAAGAGGAAGATTTCAATAAATTGACATCTCTCCATAATTCCAAAAATATTGGTTACTCCACGATCAAGAAAAATACATTAAAAATTAGAAAAAGATATAATATGAGGCTCACGAATCAAAACTAACAAAAAAAAACATTACTTAAACTTAAGAGTATACCTTATTCATTACTGTCAAAATTCAACTTAATAAAAGTGGGAACATAACAGTATCAAAAGAGACTAGATTATTTGTAAAGCCATTGACTAATATGAGAAACTAAAAAAATCTCATAGATACATCAACTTACACAGGTTTTCCATCATGTTTTGTGATTTTAAGAAACAAGATCAACTTTAAAGAAGACATTCACCACAAGTTTAGAATAGTAACTCAATCAAAGATTTTTCCAACATTTTTTGAGTTATATCGATAACTAGTATGGTCATTATAGCTTACACGAATGAAGGAAATTGTTAAAGTAGTGCTTTGATGGACAAGCAGAGTCATCTTCTTCATTGAAAGATAAAAGAATGAAAAGACTCATTGTACGTTGCAATTGTGATCTTCAATATAGGAGAGATCAAAGAGAAAGTTAGTTAACAACTTTAACTAACTTTTGTAATTAACTTAAAATAAACTAAAAAAATTAATTCCTAACTAACAAAACCAATCACAAAGCTAGCTAGTTACAATCAAAGATTGTTACTTGAATAACAACTAATATTATACTTGCTAAAAGTACAATAAGAGACAATCCCAGCTGTGTAGAGTTTTTTTAAAAGATTTTAAGACTTTTTAGCGGGGCGAGAGTTCGCCCACATATAGTTTGGAGGAGAGATCCTATGTGTATTTTTGAGGGAATTTCATGATCCCTTTCCCCTTATGCAAGTCGGGTATACATTAGAGCTCTTTTGAGCCTGGATCTGAGACCATGAGGAATATTTTTTCTCTTTTCTAGTCAAGCATGAGTGATTGGGGGACTGAATCCTCCTCACAATTGTGGGAGAAGTAGTTATCCCTCATTCATTTACTTATTCCACGCCGACATGTATCTCGTCAACTATATCAATGAGAAAACATGGTATGATTAGGGAAACTAAGCCCATACCCAATGTGGCGACCAACTTTGGGCGCTTCGAGTAAGCATTTTATTTGGGCGGCCCACAACATGCTGTTGGGCGCTCGCCTAATATTGTCTTGGCTTTCCCCTTTTAAACTATTTTTACCAGGGCCCAGCAAAATTATCTCAGTCCATAGTCCCTCAAGAACGAGGTATTGCAAAAGAGAAAAGTGATCTAATTTGAATGTTCTACGATTTCAGTTGTTTGTGACAAGAACTACTTTGAAGAGACCTTTGATCCAAACTCCTAGTGCGACTACTTTAGGCTGAGGATTTGAGTTAAGTCCCTTATGCGAGTACTAAAATTGAGTCCCTTTGGTGAGACTGTAAGTTAAATCCCTCACGCGAGAATTTAAGATGAGTCCCTAACGCGATACTTTAAGTAAAGTTCTTCACGCGAAACTTTAAGTTGAGTCCCTAATGCGATACTTTAAGTTGAATCTCTAAGAAAAAATCTTATATCATATGTTTTGTTGCCTTGTTAGAGTGGTTATGTAACAATGTGCTTTAGGATCTTCACTAATGAAAACATTCAGGTTCTGTGGCGATTTTCCTTATTTGGGTTTGTGTTGTTTTTTTTACAAACTCAATCAATTTTGAGGTGTATTTTCTTGTGTTGCCCTAATTGTGTAGATTTCCCTCATGGGGCGAGTCTTCCAAGCCTTGTGTGGGCAAGTTAGGTATACTTTGGAAATAAGGTTGATAATGAGTTTATTAGTGAAGTGTAAGGACCTTTCAATAAATATCTAGTATTCATATTGTCCCTGAGGGAAGAAATGATTCTTCATTGAAGTTCCATCATGTGATAGGCTCGCGGGCGTCAAGGATGCTTAATTTAAGTTCAAGCATATAATAGCCTCATGGGTAGCAAGGATACTTCATTTAAGTTCCCACATGTAATAACCTCGTGGGCGACCAAGATAGTTCATTAAAGTTCCAACATGTAATAGCCTCGTGGGCAACTTGGCTACTTCATTAAACTTCTAACATGTAATAGCCCCGTGAGAAGCAATGACACTTTATTGAAATTCCAACATGTAATAGTCTTGTAAGAAGCAATGACACTTTATTGAAATTCCAACATGTAATAGTCTCGTAAGAGGCAAGGACACTTCATTGAAGTTCCAACATGTAATAGCCTTGTGGGTGGGAAGTGTAACACCCTACCCCACATTGTGGAAATTACAAAAATAAAACAAATACGCACATAAGGTGTCACTCAAACACAATAGAAACATGCTCCATAACAAAGAGTATATAAAATATGCATTAATTTAAACACCTGTTATCACATGCCCGCCTTTACATAGGATCATCGTAGCGGAATAATCAAATTAAAATCAACCAACAACCAATTAAGTCTCATAACATAAACATAGTTATGGAAATTTCCTTCAAAATCAACAACTTCAAAACAAATAATAAATAATGAGACAAAAAGTTCGTTCACCCGCCTAGTGTTACAGATCAGAGCAATGGAATCTAATTATCGCATAAAACAGGAAAAAGAAAAACAACCTAAATGCCATCCTTCAACTTCTAAGCAGCTACTCAGTTACATGTTTTTCTGTACCCTCAAAGGGGCACAGAACCATACAAACAACAAAGTGGTGATAATATGTCATAATATATAACAGTGCAAAAGTATGCAAGGATAATGTAACAAACATCAACAAGTATTCAACACATATTATCCATATCAACTGCACAAGTATTATCAATCACCGACTCCAGCATATTCAACAATTACACATGCAATAATAAATTCAATGTACTCAACACTATGATTGGATAATGCATGTGGTACCATTATGGACAACACAGGTTCATCTCGCTCATGATAAGTAACATTTAACTAATTCTCATCTAGAATCAACTACTCGCTCCTAAATTCATATCATCGAACTAGAGCACACCAAAACAGGACCGAAGTCCATACACCGTGATGCATGATTCACCATAATATGCAATATCGCCAAATGATCACCATACAATCACCATAATAAATAATAACATAATTATCCACACAAAACAAGTGGATTAGATCAACAACAACAACATATTAAACAACATAAAATACCTCTAAACAGTGGCCAAACAATAGTCTAATCATAGTAACACATCAAAAATCAGAACAACAAGTCAATTCCATACAACTAAGCGAATGACGCTCACTCTGGCAGCATGGCGGGTTAACCTTCCCAACTAACTATTATTGGGGACTATGAAGGTCTACCTGTCAGGCAGCTGACACTCGTCAGCACCTCCAAAGCGATGACGACCAAGGCGTCATTAGGGTGATGCCCGTTACCCTGAACCATAAGGCAGAACTACGTTTTTCCATGGGAGTTCAACTCATAACACTAATGTTTGCTCCCCTAAACTCAAATCGAACAACAACAATAACATGGAATATAATAGCTAACATCAAAGCATCAATTATCCATCAACATGCAATTTCATCAATTAATAATGGATATGACATGATTTGTTCATCAATTTCACAACAACATATGAACACACTTTCATCAATAAGAACACATAATTTTTATGGTATAATAGTGCACGAATTTACATCAAACATATCATACAATTACAGAACACAACACATATTCATCCAACATTCATTAAAAAGAAGAAAAAAAGAAATACCTAATGGGATTAAAAATTTTCCTCTACCTAATCATGCATTCTATGTAACACCCCGTGTTAGGTTTATGATTCTAGGATTGAAAACAATTTTGGTAAAACATGTATCACAACCTAATGTTGAACAAGATGTTGTGACATCTTGAACAATTGTATTGCAAGAGTTGTTCAGTCTAGATGTTGAGCAAGATGTCGTGATATTCTTGCCAAATAATATAGTAGGCACTGCAACTTCTTGGAATGTTCTGAATTGATTCAGTGAGATTCTCTATGGATATATCTCACACGTATGTGAAGCCCAAGGAGTTTATTTTATGGAACCATTTTTTTTATCTCCAGCTGTACACTAGTTTCTAAAATAAGATGTTGAGACATTTTAGGAAACATGTGATGTATTGTTCCATAACTCATGGAGATTTTCTGCAGATTATATGCAACAATTAGTTTGTTAATTGACAACAAATTGAGTGGATTTTATGAACCCATGGACATCTGAGGATTATTTAAAGGAAGACTAATCCTATTGCAAGTAGAGATTTGGAAAATAAGGATTAGCCGTGTCTTGGAGTTTCTTTAGGGTTTAACGTGTTTTCTTTGTATGTCACTCTTGTATCAGTTTTGATGTATTGAGTTGACTGGTTGTTTATTGTCACTCATGAGCTTTTAAGCACGGGTGTATTGCCCATCAGTTTAAAGCTTTTAAGAAAAACTGATATTGTACTTGGAAGTGTGTTTACTTCTGTTTGTTCTTTGTTGTTGAGTTTTCCACTGCTGTGTGACTTGTGGGAAGTGAGAGGGGTCTCATATCTAGGAGTTCCTAGGTAGAAGTTAGCACTGGTAGTGATTAGGTGAGAAGCTTGTAAACCTGTGGGTGTTTGCTATGGCTTTGAATTAATACTATTATAGTGGATTTCCTTCCTGGCTTGGTCACCCTAGTCTGGCTTTGGGTGAGCTCTAGGGAGTTTGTATCATGGTATTATGGATAAGGAAGTAGAAGGAAATGTTAACATGCCCCCAATCTTAGATGGCACTAACTATGACTATTAGAAAACACGTATGAAGGCTTTATTAAAATCCATGGATAGTAAGGAAAATGTGAGACTGCTATTGTAAACTCCAAAGCCTTGAATGCTCTATTCAATGGAGTTGACAAAAACATGTTTAGGTTGATCAACACATGCATTATGGCTAAAGAAGCTTGGGAAATTCTCAAGATAACTTATTAAGGCACATCTAAGGTGAAGATGTCTAGACTCTAGTTGCTTACCACCAAGTTTGAAAATCTAAAGATGATGGAGGATTAGAGTATTCATGACTTCCACATGAAAGTTCTTAAAATAGATAATGCCTTTAGTACCCTAGGAGAGAAAATATCAAAAGAAAAGCTGGTTAGAAAGATTCTCAGGTCTCTTCCCAAGAGTTTTGGTATGAAGCTAATAGCCATAGAAGAAGCCCAAAACATCAGTAGCATGAGAGTTAATGAGCTTGTGGGGTCATTTAAAAGTTTTCAATTGACCATGAATGATAGAACTGAAAAGAAAAACAAAAGCATTGCTTTTGTATCCAACATAGGAGAGGGAGAGGGAGATAGTGAACTTGATATTGAGGAAGGGAAGTCCAATGCCATTGTTCTACTGGGAAGACAGTTCAATCAAGTGCTGAATAGAATGGAGAGGAAGTCAATACCTAATGTCTAGAACATCAGTCCTGACACTGGCAGAAACTATGACACTCAAAGAAAAGCAAGAACAGAAGAAAAGTTCAATAAGAATAGAGGGATTCAATGTCATGAATGTGATGGTTTTGGACACATTAGAGAAAAATGCCCTACCTAATTAGAGAAAAATATTAAGTACCCAATTTTGTCGTCTCCACAGGATCGGTGCAACATAAAGAATGCCATTCGATAATCTCCACGTCTCTAAGCTTGGGTTTTAATGGTTTGCCATAAAAATGCAAAAGGAAAAACATAAAACAAGAAAATAAGTAAATTCTTAAGAAATGAGAAAACTCGTCAGAAGTTGTATTTCATTTCACCTATCATGTACTAAAAAAATATATATATCAAATGAACGCAACCTAAATCGCTAGTCAATATCATCACGTATCGCTCACGACAGAGGTTATGTCTAACGCAAAGTTGAGAGATCAACAGTATCGTCTCATCGGTAATGTCTCACGCAACTCGATAACACGGGGCATTAAGAATTAATACCCACGTGAATATTAGTCCTAAATCTATGTCTAGAGTTTAGAATCTAATGAATGTTCATCTTAGATCGAGTTTGAACCGTATATGTCTATAGCAATCTAAACCTATTAAGTAAAAAATCAAGATAACCATTGATAAAGAGTTGTAAAAGAGATTTTATACAAAGATCCATAAATATACATACAATAAAGATAAACTTACATACAAAACCCCAACAAATAGAGAGTACAAAGAAAAGAGAGAAGAAGAACACAAATCTCATGGTTTGTCAATTCCGATTGAAGTGGGTTCGACTTCGAATCATCAAGATGCACACTCTAATGTTGTTTCTAAGCTAAATCTACTCAAGATTGTTTTTGATGAAGTTAGGGTAAAAATTCCCCAACAACATAACCTAAAAAATGCGGAAAACTGACTTAAATAGACAAAAATGGGTTCTTGTGTTCGCACTGCGAACTCCCGTTCGCCCATCGAATATATTCCACCTTAGCTACTGCCAAAACATAGTTTTCCATGTTTCCGAGCAATTTTTATTTGCCTTGAGTTCGTAGTGCAAACTCTTGGCAAGTTCGCTCGCCTCCAGTTCACACATGGAACATGACAGTAGACCAACACTTATTTCGGCCATAACTTTTAAACTGTAACTCCCTTTCACGCGCGGTCGGAAGCGTTGGAAAGCTTATTTAATGCTCTATAAGACAGTGATAAAATATCGTTGCTTATATACCTAAAAAACTGAGAGAAAAATAATTAAACTCAATGATATTTACATGATACACAATATATACAATATAACATAAACTATACAACATATGCACAAAATTTGAGGTTTATTGGTTGAATTAAACCAATAAGTACCAATTATTTATAATAAATATCATTAAAGTTTAGCACTTATCAACTCTCACCAACTTAAACCTGTTTGTCCTCGAACAATAATCGATCAACTCAAGGAAATAAAAATAATAACCAAGCAATCACGACTCAACAAGTTTTGAAAAACAAAAACAAATGCTAGGTTCAACACAAAAACGTACATGCAAAGCAAAACATACCACTAAACTACAAAGATAACATGAAAACGAAACAACTCCTAAACACAAAACACATGTCAAAAATTCTAAGACAATACAATGTTCAAAAATGATTCGCACCTAGCACATACTTCATCGGTAGATGAATAAAAAAGTATTAGGGGCTTGACTTTCACCCAACAATTATGCTAACAATAAGTTAAATTATGTATTCATCAAGAAAAATCTCACATTGAACAGTATAAAAGCAAAAATCACAAGGGTTTTAAGAGTTGTAATGTGGCTTGGGTAACAAACAATTGTTTTTCTCAAGGTAAAAGAAATAAAAACTTGCCTAATCAAATGAGGGTGATCATTTCTCACAATCTCAGGCACTCACAAATTCTAATCACATTTTTCTATTTTCTAAATTGTTACACCATTCCACACAACTTATTAGCATACCATTATTCTATTTTTTTTCAATTCTTTTTCTTTTTTTTTTCTTTTTAATTTTTTTCTTTTCTTTCTTTTTCAAACTTTTTCTTTTTCTCAACCTCTTAGCAACCAACCTCTTCTCCCCAACTTGAATACAACCACATATAGTGACATGAATGCTCCCAAACTTATTAGGCAAGGGTAAAAAAACTCAAATAATAAGTCATGGTTATAGTTCAAGAAAAAGTATTAGAATTCATACAAAAATGAACTTAACACCAACATGGATTCTAACAAAGGCTCAAAGAGGGTAAGCAAATTCTCACTCACTCACAAGGTAGATTGACTATTTGGTCAAGTGAGTATACTCAAAATCAAACAAAATTTCGTGATCATTTTAGTGCTATCATACAAATCAACACTAATACAAGATTAAACATAATAAAATCGAGTTAAACAAGAATGTTGGTCTCCTGGATATAGTAAACAATGGAAAGCTCCTCACAAAAAGGTTTTGTCCTAAAGTGATTCAAAACTGAACAAGTATGGAAAAAGAATGAATGACATGAAAATTATACAAATGAAAAGTCTCCTAATTATGCTATGTTCTAGAAAGCGATAAACGAGTACCTTGCAAAGTACCAACTTCAAACAATATCAAAACCATACATTCGCAAGTTGAAACAATCAAACTTGGAAAATCACAAAATGCATCCTCAAGCTAATCAAAAACAAACTTGAGAGCAAACACAAACATTATTCTAACAACCTAACAAATTAAATTAAAACTAATTAAACACAAAGACCAAAATTGGTGAAAGTCGATGGAAAATGAGAGACTTGTCTTTGCAAAATAATGCGCGCTAAGCGCCCTTTGCATGCGCTAAACGTGGGCAGGAAAAATTCGATTTTCATATTCTTTTTCTTACATGTGGTCCATCCATTTTCACTTTATATTAACTATACTACTAAATATAAAACTATAAAAACTCAAAAACTATTAGGTTGCCTCCCAAGAAGCGCTTATTTCACGTTGTAAGCTCAACGCCTTTATTTATGCATATGCTCCTCTATGTTGCTTTGTTCACTGGCTACTACCAAATAAAGATGCACAACACTTGAGCAAACGTAAACCAAAAGCAAAAATATGCATAAATACATAAACATGATAGAAAACACATATATACAATCACTTATGGAAAACAACTATAAACATGTATATACAAAGCTTAAAAACATAGAAATTATTGCAATGCGATTCAATATCAAAACCAATCCCTGGCAATAGCGCCATTTTGTTAGAGCGGTAAAGCAGCAAACAAAAATGTTAAGTATCCAGTTTTATCGTCTCCACAGGGATCGATGTGAGGGAAAGAATGTCATTCGACAATCTCCACGTCTCTAAGCTTGGGTTTTAATGGTTTGGGATAAAAATGTAAAAGGAAAAACATAAAACAAGAAAATAAATACATTCTTAAGAAATGAGAAAACTCGTCAGGAGTTGTATTTCATTCCACCCATCATGTACTAAAAAATAAATGGATCAAATGCACGCAACCTAAATCGCTCGTCAATATCATCACGTATCGCTCACAACAGAGGTTATGTCTAACGCAAAGTCGAGAGATCAACCGTATCGTCTCATCGTGATGTCTCACGTAACTCAACAACAAGGAGCATTAAGAATTGATACCCACGTGAATATTAGTCCTAAATCTATGTCTAGAGTTTAGAATCTAACAGATGTTCATCTTAGATCAAGTTCGAACCGTATATGTCTATAGCAATCCAAACCCATTAAGTAAAAAATCAAGATAACAATCGATAAAGAGTTGTAAAAGAGATTTTATACCAAGATCCATAAATATACATACAATCAAGATAAAATTACATACAAAACCCCTACAAATAGAGAGTACAAAGAGAAGAGAGAAGAAGAACACAAATCTCACGGTCTGTCAACTCCGATTTAAGTGGGTTCGACTCCTGATTGTTAAGATGCACACTCTAATGTTGTTTCTAAGATAAATATACTCAAGAATGTTTTTGATGAAGTTGGGATAAAGAGTTCCCTACAACATAACCTACAAAATGCTGAAAAGTGACTTAAATAGGTAAAAATGGGTTCCCGTGTTCGCACTGCGAACTCCCATTCGCCCAGTGAACATATACCACTTTAGCTACTACCAAAACAGTGTTTTCCATGCTTCCAAGCAATTTTTATTTGCCTTGAGTTCGCAGTGAAAACTCTTGGCGAGTTCGCTCGCCTCAAGTTAGCTCAGCGAACATGACAGTAGACCAGCACTTGTTTCGACCATAACTTTTAAACCGTAACTCCATTTTACGCGCGGTCGGAAGCGTTGGAAATATTATTCAATGCTCTATAAGACAATGACAAAATATCATTGCTTATATACCTATAAAAATGAGAGAAAAACAATTAAACTCAATGATATTTACATGATACACAATATATACATTATAAAGTAAACTATACAACATATGCACAAAAGTTGAGGTTTATTGGTTGAATCAAACCAATAAGTTTCAATTATTTATACTCAATATCATTACAATTTAGAACTTATCACTATCTCAAGAAATAAAAGAAAGACTTATTTGTATCTTGGTTTGATGATGATGAGTCAGAAGATGAATCTAACACTAAGACTGTCAAACTTGTGACTGCTATCTCTGGCAGATGGGAAGATGAAGTAGAATCTTGTGATGAAAGTATTTTCTATGAAGATTTGGATGTGTCCTACAAGGAAACTTGTGAGAGGTGTGAAGAAATTTATAAGAGAGAGAAAAATCAGAGAAAGGTCATGGGTGATTTGGAAAATGAGAAGAAGGAACTCTTATGTACTGTTTCTCATCTTCAAAATAAGGCAACTCTCTTAAATTCCAAGCTTTATGACATGAAAGATTCCTTGAGAATGATGAAAATGGAGATGACATGATAAAAGAGGCTGGAGATTCAGAAGGTCATTATTAATTTGATGATAAATAAAGAAGAGTGTTGGTAGAGAAGTTCCTTCCTCCTGAAAGGAAGAAGATGGTCACAATGTCCAACTAAATGTTACAACATCATGGCAGACATGATGAACCTCAAAATAATTTCCGATCTACTTGGAGATGTCATTACTATGGTGAGTATGGTCATATAAAGCCCTTATGCTATAAATTATATGGAGATAAAAAAATCTTCAGCTTATTCTAAGACAAATCAAGTGAGTAGAAAGAGAAGTTCTAAGTATAGGGATGTGAACCTTATAGCTAACACTTCCTTGAGTACTTCAACCAAAGAAAACTGGTACTTTGACAATGGATGCTTTAGACATATTACAAGGGTTCGGAAGTTATTGATAGATATCAAATCTCATTCCACAGGTTCTGTCAGATTTGATGATGGTTTTAAAGGTAAAATTAAAGGAGTTGGAAAATTGGTGTTTGTTGGATCACCTAGTTTAGAAGATGTTCTCCTTGTGAAAGAACTAATTGTTAATCTCATCAACATCAGTCAATTGTGTGACCAAAGATTATTAGTTAATTTCTCAAAGACAGAGTGCCTAGTCAAAAATGATAAAGATGTTTGTTGCACCCCAAATTTGTTCTACCTTTACATAGTTTCTAGTGCCACTTTATTTTGAATGAATAAAATGGCACAATTGGCAAGAGACCGTGTGTAAGGAGTTGTGAGTGTAAGAGGTCAAGAGTTCGAATCCCACCTTCTTCACTTTTTGTTTTTCTTTTATTTTTATTCTAACTTTTCTATTTTTATAAAAAAAATAATAACAAAATAGTTTTTTTTTATTATTTAATTATTATTTTTGTATTTTATTTAAATTATTTTTTAAAAAATATTATTTTTTCACTTTTTTCCATATTATTCATAAAAACATCAAAAAATCATAAAATTAAAAATATTAGAAAATATTTTATTCTTTTAAGTTTGTTTTAGTTTGTTTTTTTAGTTTTGACTAATTATTTAAGTTGGGCTTTAAAATAGGCATTAGGTTAGAGTTAACCCTAATTTGTTACCTATATAAACATGAGTTGCATTTGATAAAAGGGGATCGGAACCCTAACGAGAAGGACAAAAGCGGCGCCGTAAAGACTTCGAAGGGAGGTTCTCTGAACCTCACGGTTCTTCACCACTACCTCACACCAGAAAAAGGAAGAAGAGGACGAAACATCAAAACGGTGGAACCTTAGAGCATCAAATCACCATCATCGAATCTCAAAACCCAGGGAACTCAGAGTTACCTCATCACCGTTCATCATCACCGACGTTACCAGATCCGCCGCTTCCAACCTCAAGAAAGGTGAGCAATAGACTTTAATAAATTTGTTTTATGTTGCAGGCATTAAGAAGAAGACGAATGAATCACGTGAAGAAGAAGATGAAATTTCGCAGAAAAAGCTCCAAGGAGTGTCAATGGAGTTCCGCCGCCGCGGACAAAGAAAGAAGAAGAGGGTTTTGTTCAAATACAACCCTAAATGTTCAACTCACAGTGGACCGTTCCCCTCCCCCTTAAGTGCCTATCTTTTTGCTTCTTTATATTATAATTTAATAACTTATTAACCATGTTTTCTAATCCTATAATTTAGTAGAATTTTTTAAACTTAAAACCAGGTTTTGAAAAATTAAACCCACTTTAGATTAAACCCTTATTTTGACGTTAAAACAAACAGTTTTTTTTTAACATTGTTAAAACTAAAGCCATCCATTAATTTAGTTAAAAACCTTTTTTATCATAATTACAACTTATTTTTTAAATCTAATTAAAGCCATTTTTATAAATTAAAAAAAAAAAAACTTTTGTAAGAAGTAGAACGTATAATCAAAAAAAAATTTTTTTTTGTAACTTATGATTAGTTTGTAAATATTTTTTTTAACTAATAATTAAAACGTTCTTTTAACTTCTAGTTAGTTAACTTTTTTAAAAACTTTTACAATAAAAAAAAAACTTATTTTTGGCAAATTAATATTAATTTTTTTTTAATTAACAATTCACATTAAATGAAAAAACAAAATATTTATTATTAGGATTTAAAAATAACCCTTTTATCATAATGAAATTTTTTGTGTGTTTGTTAAAAAAATAATAAAAATAATAATAATAATAACTTTTTTTTATAAAACAGTTTTAAAAATTTTCTTTAAAATAGATTTCTCTTTTCAAACATGTAAATTAATCCTTCCTCTCAAAAGCTAAAACTAATTATTTACTAATAAAAAACTAAAAGAAAATTCAAAAAATAAAAGTCCTTGATGTAGCCATTTTAGTTTCATCTAACCTCATCAGTTTGTTGGTTTCAGCTTATTATTATTTCATTTTGTTCGTTTTGGCATGGATGTAATTTATGCGAGGCCATGATCGCATTTTTATTTTTTGCTTTCTTTTTGGGAATTTGTAATTTACGCGAGTGGTCGCGATGCTTTCCTTTACTACTTGCTTTATTTTCATTTTTTTTATGCCTGCCCTGTAATAATTATGTTGCTTGCATATTTTTACCGTTATTTACCCTCCGAAGGAATTAGGATTAACAGTTTGACCGCCGAGTCAATAACCCTAGTTTCAACCATTTCAAAACCCTAATTAGCTTAGGTGTCCCGCCGTGGACGAAAATACCCTTTACTCTAGCATTAGGTCAAAGAGTCGTCGTACTCTATTTAGGGTTTCCCGCCGTGAAATCCCTAATTTAACCCTAATTTAATAACAAATTCAACATAGAAATAGGAGTTTCAAGACTCCACGTAAGCGTGTCCTTAAGATACGTTTATTCCCCATTGAAACCTTGACCATAGTCAAGACGTTTCTAACCTCCCTTTCGAGGGGAACTACGATTACTCTGATTCCATTCCCTATCCAGGATACGTAGGCACAAGATGCAACGTCTTGCCGAGTAAACTTAGGACTAACCCTTAGGTCTTTAGGTCACTCTATCCCTTTAGCAATATATTTCAAACAGATAATAAAATAAAAAAAACATACAATAAACAAAAGGTTCCTGTAGAGTACTACAGAAGTTTAGGGTGCTAATACCTTCCCTAAGCTTAATCAACCCCTTACCTAGGTCTCTCTCCGCATTGTCTTTACGATGCAAAATTAGGTTTTCCTCTTTTGACCTTTTCCTTCGGATAAATCAAAGAGCGGTTGTGAACTAAAGATGCGATTCAAATTAATTAATAATTTGATATCATATTCTAACCGCAACAGAAAATGGCGACTTCACTGGGGACAAATCAATTTTTAAGGGTTACCCCTATTTTGTTTATTGTATGATATTTTATTAATTATTTTTATATATCATTGTACCTTGTGGGGATACCTGTTATTGTGAGATAAGTCATAACCCGGACTTGAGTGACCTTATTATAGGAAGGTGAGATATTCGACGAGGCTTGCCGGGAGTGAGTCCCGACCAAGTCAACTCGAGAATCACCGCTCAGTTGAGACCCTTTCGAAAATGGTTCGGTTGATCGAGTGCAGTCGTGAAAACTTTTACTATTTTCAATTGGAGTCTGTGATACTGGGGACCGTAGTACCTTAACACCACATTGGCCTTATATAGGACGTAGTGCGGGAACTATGTGGGAGTAGTCCTACAATAGTTGCTACGCAATACTACACTCAAATGAGGTTCTCTTGAGAATATTATCGACCACCGAGTCAGTTGGAAAGTTGATAATATCCTAAGGATGGACTGATGACTTTGGGCACCTCTTTAGAACCTTGTTCTGCAGGTACAACTACCCCATAATACATACCTTTGGGGAAGGGTAGACCTTAACTTCATTCATTGTTCCTCTAACCTAGGACTTTGTTGTTTGTGTGTATTTGTGCATGGCATTCATAAAACATCATTCCTAGTTTCAAGGAATTCAACAGTCCTTTGCAAATTCAAAAGTCTTATATTTCAAATTTTAAAACTGTTTCCAACTTTCCTAAAAAAGAAATGTTTGCAATCGACCGTTGAAGTTCTTGAAACTATTGCATTGCATTAGCATCATGTCTTGCATGGCATCTTTCCCCAGGTTTCTCATGTCCAGTTGTATTTATCTTCCAGTGTTCCGTTGAGTCGTCAAGCTGATTCCTCGACACAGATATCAGACTAGAGCTAACTATAGACGCCAAATGTCAGAACAAGAGGAACATAATGCGGAGGTCCGAATGGAGATTGATGAGTTGAAAGCAGGCATGACCAGGCTTACCGAGATGCTTCAAGTGTTGATTGCCAGAGGAGAGCCACCTCAGAGGACTGTCATTCAGGAAGTTTCAAGTGTTGATCCACCTCTTGTTTCAGTGTCGCCCTCTAGTTGGCCTGAGTTTGGTTTACCTCCTAACTACTCTCAACCTGTTGCATCTGCTGCTATGATTGGTCAGGCTGTCAGACCGGTTTTTCAAGCTCCTGTCCTTACCGAGGCCCAACCTGTGGTCCACACGGTTAATCAGACTATCCAAGCTCCCGTTGAGAATCCTCCCTATGAGTACAATGTTGCCGATGTTCAAGAAGATTTTGTTGAGCCTGAGATCACTCGTGAACAGTTTCAGATCATAAATAAGAGACTCCAAGCTGTCGAGGATACTGATTTCTTCAATGTTGATGCCGATAATATGTGCCTAGTTTCTGGTCTTGTTTTGCCTGCCAAGTTCAAGACTCCTGAGTTCGTGAAGTATCAAGGTCATTCATGTCCAAGAGCCCATCTAGTCATGTACTTCCGAAAGATGGCAGCTTACACCAACAATCAGAAGTTGCTCATCCATTGCTTTCAGGATAGTTTGAGTGATGCTTATCTTAAATGGTATATGAACTTAGAGCATAACAGTGTCCATTGCTTCCAAGATCTCGTCAACGCTTTTATGAAGCAATACAAATACAATTTGGATATGGCTCCCGATCGTCGTCACCTTCAAAGTATGTCTCAGAAGGAAAAAGAGTCGTTCAAGGAGTATGCTCAGCGTTGGAGGGAGTTAGCTTCCCAAGTCGAACCCCCTATAGAAGAGAAGGAACTGACAGGAATATTCATGGATACTTTGTCTCCTTTCTATTGGGAAAAGATGATTGGGAGTGTCTCTTCAAGCTTTACAGATCTGGTGACTATTGGCCATAGGTTAGAAGAAGGTTTGAAAAATTGGAAGGTATCCAAAGCTGCCGAATCTTCTAATGGTGCAAAGAAATCCTATGGGAATTTCCATAAGAGGAAGGATGAGAAGACTAATGCTGTCATGACTGAATCAAGAAAGCCTCGCCAGGGATCTCAACCTGTTGTTGCTCCGCAGCCAGCTCAGAATCCTCAACATCCAGTTATTAGACAAGACCAGTATCGAAATAGGAATCAATTTGATCCTATTCCCATGACTTACACAGAAATTTATCCTCACCTGGTTCAACGAGGGCTGATCACTACAAGGGCTTTACCACCTCCTCCTAATCCTCCTCCCGTTGGATTTAGGGCTGATTTCTAGTGCGCTTTTCATGAGGGTGCCTTAGGCCACGACTTGGAGCATTGTTTTGCACTGAAAGCCAGAGTGCGTGAGCTGATGAGAGCAGGGATACTTGATTTTCCAGACAATCCTCCGAACATCCATAAGAATCCTTTGCCAGGGCATCAGAAGTGAAGCTTCGGGCTGACCTCAGCAGACTATTTATTTGTTTTAGACATGACAGTTTATCTTTGTATTGTTTTAATCACAGACCTTTGTTTCTCATTATTTGTATTTTCCTTATTTTATTAGCTGTTTGCTTTCGAACTATGTTTGTACTTTTATATTGATGAACTGAGCATTGGAACTTTTGATTTAATTCATTTTATCTATTATTTTCATCTCTATGCTTTATCTTTCAAATATTTACTTTTGTCTGAATTTTTGGTATGCAAAGATTGGAGGGAGGATGACGAAAACGTTATACCCATAACTGTTGTCAGTATGCTTTCAATGAATCCCTATTGATGATGTGAGGCATTGTTTCAACTCTCAAACACTGGAGAAATAAGGAAGTTATCCCCTTGTCACCCCTTTCGAGCCTAGAAGTTGGAGTTTCTTTCTTTACAAAAAAAACCCGCAAGCTTAGCCTGGGGATGGGTAGTTCTCAGTTAACTCGGTTGTGCTTTCCTGCAATACACCTTTCATATAAAGGTTGAATTCACAAGTTTTCCTTCGTACACAGCAAGTAAGTGTCGAAGATGTTTTCCAAGTCAAAAGCCGATGATGGTTCACCGTGATCATTAAGCTAGGCAGTCACTTTCTTTCAAAAAAAAAAAGTCCGCTAAGTCAAAACCTATAAAGGAGACTTAGGCAAAACTGGGGCATCTCGCTGACTGTAATCTTCACAAGAAACAGCTCAGGAAAAATTTAGGGATAATGCAGAGAGGAGTTTTAAATCCTTACCCTAAAAAATCCTAAATGTCAAAACAACCAAATGTTATAGGAAAATAGTGACGGCCATCTCAAGAGTCCCTTGACTTTCGAACCATCATTACTACCATCAGTGCAATTCCTAACCTATTGGAACCTGAATGCATAATATGAGTTAGTTGAGCGTAGGACAGAAGATTATCACGTAGATTGGGTGGGAACAAACAAATTTTGAGCCTTTATCCTTTGTTTCATAAACAGTGAACCAGGCCACGTTACAACCCTCAAAAGACCTAATTGAAACAAGGATATTTTGAAAGCATGCTACAACAAGGTTGCGTAAGCTGACTCCTAAAGATCTTTGTGAATCATTTATTTTGGCTGTATACCTGTATTAAACTTTGAGCGTCCTGGACCACCACGTTCTAACCGATGACTCATTTATTTTTCATCTTTCAAAAACAATTTTGATTTCAAAAGTTGCATGAACTTTGCATTACCATGTTTGTATGAATATTTTTGTTTGCAAACTGGCTTTCCTCTAAGGAAATTTCAAACAATCGAGAAACTTGGTCAAGTGATCCTATCAGGGGCAAAGTCTTCTCAGATCTGGTTTATCCATGAGATTTTCAAGACTCGGACTGGGGCAAACCTTCCGAGGGTACAGTAAAACAGTCATTTTCAGAATCAGACAAGCTGAAGCAATTATCAATTCATCTGTAATGGACAATTTAATCTGGGGCAGTTTACTTGAAAGATCTCCAAGCGGCTTTCCATCCTTCCTACGAGGACCATCAACCTGATTACAATTTAGCAAGTGGCAGTGATCTCCGAGTTGAGGAATCAGTTTTCCAGTCTTGTCATCTTACCAACAGAGTCGAGCCTTGTCATCAACATCTGCATTTGCATGTGATTATATATCATAGCATAATTCTTATACATGTGCATATCATGGGTGTTTTATCCCCATTTGCTTTTTCTCCCGAGGCCGTGTTTTACTCGCGTCTTACCTCGTGGACTAAGTCCAATTTACCTGGCATCATGGGTGTTTTATCCCCATTTTATTTTTCTCCCGAGGTCGTGTTTTACTCGCGTCTTACCTCATGGACAAAGTCCAATTTACCTGGCATCATGGGTGTTTTATCCCCATTTGCTTCTTCTCCCGAGGTCGTGTTTTACCCGCGTATTACCTCGTGGACGAAGTCCAATTTACCTGGCATCATGGGTGCTTTATCCCCATTTGCATTTGTCTCCCCGAGGTCGTGTTTTACCCGCGTCATACCTTGTGGACGGATTTATTTACTTGGCGTCATGGGTGCTTTATCCCCATTTGCATTTTTCTCCCCGAGGTCGTGTTTTATCCGCGTCTTACCTTGTGGACGAATTTAGTTACTTGGCAGCATGGGTGTTTTATCCCCATTTGCATTTTTCTCCCCGAGGTCGTGTTTTATCCGCGTCTTACCTTGTGGACAAAGTCCAGTTTACTTGGCACCCATCGACTATTTCGTGTCATGTCTATCTGACGTTCTTCCAGATACGACGTGTCTCCTTTTCGATGTTCTTCCGAAATGTTCTGATGTTTGTCTCTCCCTATATGTTTTCTGGTGAGTCCTGAAGATCCCGCTCGATCTCTTCAAGGAATGTCCCGAAAACTCTAGCGTCTGTCGTTTACCTGGTCCTGCCTCCGTGTGGGTCCTATGTTACCTTGTCACCACCGCGTGTCTTCTTCCCCAGTGCAATTCTTCGTTGCGCTGTCCCCTATGACGTCGTGTCGTCTGCATCCTTGCATTCATCATTCCATCATACGCATCATATTAGATTCATGGCATTGTCAGCATTATAGTTCGTGTTATTTTGTCCATATCATTGCATATCACTGCATCTAGGGGCCAAATTTCCGGTTATCTGTATTTAAATCCCTTTCACCGCGATTTCTCGAGTCTCCGCTGCTCAAATCATCCGGTGAAGCTATTTAAATAGGGGCATCTGTTGCACCCCAAATTTGTCCTACCTTTACATAGTTTCTAGTGCCACTTTATTTTGAATGAATAAAATGACACAATTGGCAAGAGACCGTGTGTAAGGAGTTGTGAGTGTGAGAGGTCGAGAGTTCGAATCTCACCTTCTTCACTTTTTGTTTTTCTTTTATTTTTATTCTAACTTTTCTATTTTTATAAAAAAAAAATAATAACAAAATAGTTTTTTTTATTATTTAATTATTATTTTCGTATTTTATTTAAATTATTTTTTAAAAAATATTATTTTTTCACTTTTTTCCATATTATTCATAAAAACATCAAAAAATCATAAAATTAAAAATATTAGAAAATATTTTATTCTTTTAAAAATATTAGAAAATATTAGAAAATATTTCGCAGAAAAAGCTCCAAGGAGTGTCAATGGAGTTCCGCCGCCGCGGACAAAGAAAGAAGAAGAGGGTTCTGTTCAAATACAACCCTAAATGTTCAACTCACAGTGGACCGTTCCCCTCCCCCTTAAGTGCCTATCTTTTTGCTTCTTTATATTATAATTTAATAACTTATTAACCATGTTTTCTAATCCTATAATTTAGTAGAATTTTTTAAACTTAAAACCAGGTTTTGAAAAATTAAACCCACTTTAGATTAAACCCTTATTTTGACGTTAAAACAAACAGTTTTTTTTAACATTGTTAAAACTAAAGCCATCCATTAATTTAGTTAAAAACCTTTTTTATCATAATTACAACTTATTTTTTAAATCTAATTAAAGCCATTTTTATAAATAAAAAAAAAAACTTTTGTAAGAAGTGGAACGTATAATCAAAATTTTTTTTTTTGTAACTTATGATTAGTTTGTAAATATTTTTTTTAACTAATAATTAAAACGTTCTTTTAACTTCTAGTTAGTTAACTTTTTTTAAAACTTTTACAATAAAAAAAAAACTTATTTTTGGCAAATTAATATTAATTTTTTTTAATTAACAATTCACATTAAATGAAAAAACAAAATATTTATTATTAGGATTTAAAAATAACCCTTTTATCATAATGAAATTTTTTGTGTGTTTGTTAAAAAAAAATAAAAATAATAATAATAATAACTTTTTTTTATAAAACAGTTTTAAAAATTTTCTTTAAAATAGATTTCTCTTTTCAAACATGTAAATTAATCCTTCCTCTCAAAAGCTAAAACTAATTATTTACTAATAAAAAACTAAAAGAAAATTCAAAAAATAAAAGTCCTTGATGTAGCCATTTTAGTTTCATCTAACCTCATCAGTTTGTTGGTTTCAGCTTATTATTATTTCATTTTGTTCGTTTTGGCATGGATGTAATTTATGCGAGGCCATGATCACATTTTTATTTTTTGCTTTCTTTTTGGGAATTTGTAATTTACGCGAGTGGTCGCGATGCTTTCCTTTACTACTTGCTTTATTTTCATTTTTTTTATGCCTGCCCTGTAATAATTCTGTTGCTTGCATATTTTTACCGTTATTTACCCTCCGAAGGAATTAGGATTAACAGTTTGACCGCCGAGTCAATAACCCTAGTTTCAACCATTTCAAAACCCTAATTAGCTTAGGTGTCCCGCCGTGGACGAAAATACCCTTTACTCTAGCATTAGGTCAAAGAGTCGCCATACTCTATTTAGGGTTTCCCACCGTGGAATCCCTAATTTAACCCTAATTTAATAACAAATTCAACATAGAAATAGGAGTTTCAAGACTCCACGTAAGCGTGTCCTTAAGATACGTTTATTCCCCATTGAAACCTTGACCATAGTCAAGACGTTTCTAACCTCCCTTTCGAGGGGAACTACGATTACTCTGATTCCATTCCCTATCCAGGATACGTAGGCACAAGATGCGACGTCTTGCCGAGTAAACTTAGGACTAACCCTTAGGTCTTTAGGTCACTCTATCCCTTTAGCAATATATTTCAAACAGATAATAAAATAAAAAAAACATACAATAAACAAAAGGTTCCTATAGAGTACTACAGAAGTTTAGGGTGCTAATACCTTCCCTAAGCTTAATCAACCCCTTACCTAGGTCTCTCTCCGCATTGTCTTTACGATGAAAAATTAGGTTTTCCTCTTTTGACCTTTTCCTTCGGATAAATCAAAGAGCGGTTGTGAACTAAAGATGCGATTCAAATTAATTAATAATTTGATATCATATTCTAACCGCAACAATGTTGTTCTGATGAAAGGTATAAGGTCTAAGGACAACTGTTATATGTGGGAACCTCAAATAATTGTTTTCTCTTCCACATGGTCAGTAACAAATAAGGATGAAGAGAAGCTATGACACCAGAAACTTAGACACCTTCATCTAAGAAAAATGGAGGATATCATATCTAAAAGAGTCATTATAGGAATACCAGAACTCAAGGTTAAAGATGGGAAAGTTTGTGGTGAGTGTAAGGTTAGGAAGTAACCCATGATGTCACCCCCAATGTTACAACATCAGACTACTACCAAAGTAATGGAACTTATTCATATGGACTTAATGGGACCAATGTAGGAAGAAAGCTCTGATGGAAAGAAGTATGTTTGTGTGGTTATAGATGATTTTTCAGGGTTTACATGGATGAACTTTCTTAGAGAAAAATCAGACACTTTTGAAGTCTTTAAAGATTTATGTCAAAGTATTCAAAAGAAGCAAAGTAGTATAATTTTCAAGGTTAGAAGCTATCACAATAAGGAGTTTCAGAATGCAAAATTCTATAAATTTTGTGCTTCTGAAGACATCAGTTATGAATTTTATTTTTCCACCTCTTCTCTGCAAGATGGAACTATTGAGCAAAAGACAAGGGCTATACAAGAATCAGCTAGAGTCATGCTTCATGCTAAGCATTTGTCATATCACTTTTGGGTTGAAGCTATGAATATTGCATGATTTATTCATAATAAGGTCACCTTGAGGGCAGGCACTTCAGCCATTCTCTATGAGCTATGGAAAGGTAGAAGACCTACAATTAAATACTTTCATATCTTTGGAAGTAAATGCTATATCTTGGATGACAAATATTAAAAAGGTAAGATGAATCCTATAAGTGATGAAGGGATATTTGTGAGTTACTCTTCAAGCAGTAGAGATTATAGAGTCTTTAACTCCAAAACTAGAATGACAATGGAATCTATCATTGTGGTAATTGATGATTCAATTAATGAGAAAAGGATGGATGTTGAAGCTAATGTTTAAATATCCTATGGTCATACTGATGAGGCAGGAAGAGAAGAAAGCTATAACTTCACTAGCATTGTGTCAGATAACTCTCAAGTCACAACATGTCTCTCTATTAGAGTTCATGTTGTCTTGTCAAAATATTGTCTTGTCTCCAAGCTTGAACTAAGGATGAGTTTTATTATTCAAGAAAAGAAGATCTTGAATTGCATCATTGGAACAAGTTATTATGATGCGCCTTAGTCTTACAGCACAAATTTCATGCTGAAAAAATCCTGCAAGGAAAAGTGGGTTAGTAGTATTGATGGGTGTTTATCTATGAGAAACAGTCTGATTTCCGGGATCAATAAGAAGCAAGTATATGCTTCTTGATGTACTGCTAAAATTGAATATGGTGGAACTAGAAGAGGTTGCTCTCAACTTGTGTGGATGAAATAGATGTTGAAGTATCATAATGTCAAGCAGGATGTCAAGACATTACATTATGGAGATCTGAATGTTATTAGATATCTCATTTAACATGGTTGGAACAAGAACCTTGATAGTTATAATCAACTAATCAAGAATCTTGTTGAAGGAAAGGTTGTTATTTTGGAGCATGTAGACACTACAGAACAACTGGCTGGTATGGTTACTGAAGCCTTATATGCAAATCAATTTGAAAACATAAGCAATGAGGTAGAAACTTGCATTATTGAAGAGTTATAACAATTATAGATATGGAGGAATGCAATAGATACTGCATCCTTCTCTGTTTTATGATGCTTGGAAAACCTAAGTAAGATACTATTGTTAAGGGTCGGAGTAAAATATATGTGCAAGGTAAAAGGACTGATTTGAAGAAGACTTGCTCTCATGATGTGTGAAGGGAATTCAATGTCAATTCTCCTGAAACATGTGACAACAACAAGGAGTGCAGAAGGATCTTTGACAGGGGCAAGAGGTGGAAGATCACTTGAAGATGATCTAAATGTGTGCTTCCATCTGTGTTTAACATATACATTTACTTAATTCTTTGTCAATTTTTGGATAAAAAAAGGGAGTAAAGTGTTAGTGTGTTTTTGTAAATCCTGATGTTAGATCAGTGTCATAACATCATGTCATGTTTATATCAAACACAGACGGGATCATGACTGTGATGTCATGTTTGTGCTGAAAGGAAGGATCTCCTGTTGC
Organism: Lathyrus sativus; assembly: GCA_963859935.3. Lineage (NCBI taxonomy): Eukaryota > Viridiplantae > Streptophyta > Magnoliopsida > Fabales > Fabaceae > Lathyrus > Lathyrus sativus. The sequence continues at coordinate 98,445,132 of OZ012735.1, read as the reverse complement.
AGCTTCTCTGATGTGGTTTGTATTTTCTGGTGATTTGGATTTTCCTTTGAGGGGGATGGTTGATTATGTGTGACAGGGGGAGTAACTGTCATGTCTGAGCTGCTGCATCATCTTGAAGTTTGTGCTTGTGCATGTGTGATGTTTCTCCTCATGTCATGACAACTGAACTCTGAAGATTTCTGGAGTTTGAGAGTTGTGTGCTCTCTATGTTTGTGTAAAGCTTGGTCACTCTTTAACTGCATGTTTTTTTAATATTTGTATGCGTTGCAGTTTTTACATAGTTTGTATGTTTTCATGTAACTTGTGTTGAGGTTTTATTCCTCTATCTAGAAAAATTATGAAAAGGTTGTTTTAGTCAAAATTTACTAAAGGGGAGAGATTTTTTAGTGTTGCTACTGCAATTTTCCATGGACAATGTGCATATTGAATCATTTTGAGCATTGGTAATGTTACTTGGTACTGAAATGCCCTGTTGTATGTTAGTCTTTGTAAAGTACCATTACTTTAGTTCAATGCATATCTAACTATGGGCATTAACTCTTTCATATATTAAGTAATGGTATCTTTAGTTCAGTTCATTACTTTACTTTAGAGCTTGATTTGCCATCTATCATACAACTGCCAATGAGTTTGTTTTATTTGTTTAGTTAATTTTATCGTTTACATAGTATCAAGTATCAATTCACTAAGTTTGGAAATTCAACATTTACATTACAGGAACCCTACTTACTTTGTGCTGGATAAACACTAGATAGTAGAGCAAAAGTTAGTTCTGGTTTGGTTTGAAGAAATTTTGTAAAATTGATGATATTTAACATTAATGCAGGAAATTAGTTTAGCAGGCATCATTGCAATGAAGGGTTGAAAGCATGATGAATATATGACGGGCTTGTGGTTTTTCCGTGTTTGTTGGCATCTTGTAGCTTAAATTATTTATATAAAAAGGAACAGTGCATCCATAAGGAAGGGTGCGAGTTTTCCCTACATCATAATGGATTAAATATTGTATTACAATATATTTTCCAAATATTTTATAAGTTTGAGTTGATACATGGTATAGTATTTTTGAAAGAGTTAATGTACATAGTTAGATATGTAAATTTACTTTGTATCATAATTTGATTTGATTGGTAAATTTACTTTGTATCATAATTTGATTTGATTGGTAAATTTATAGTCGATATAGAACTTTAGCCACTGACACTTAAATCCAAATACTAGTGACAGTCCATTATTACATATTTAAATCTAAACCCTAAACTCTAAATAAACATACTAGAAATAGAAGAAACGCACAAGGCCCATCCAACAGAGCACCACAATTATAGTAAGAAAAGAAAAAAAGTAATGTATGATTTTTTTCTTTTCTTGCTACAATTGTGTTGCTTTGTTGGATGAGCCTTGTGCGTTTCTTCTATTTCTAGTATGTTGATTTAGAGTTTAGGATTTAGATTTAAATATGTAATAATGAACTATCACTAGTATTTGGATTTAAGTGTCAGTGGCAAAAATTTTGAAGGAGCGTCGCAATCTTATGCCTACGTATCCTTAATAGGAAGTCAGAGTAATCGTAGTTCAGAACTATGATGTAAAAGGGAAAAGGTGTAAAAGAAAAAAAGAATGTGAAAAAAAGAAAATGTTGCTCGCCAAGGATCGGGGCCTTGTGCCTACGTATTCTCAAGAGGAACTTGAGAAATCAGAGCGTCTGTAGTTCGTGGAACTACGAGTTTCCAGGTTATAAGAACCAAGAACAACAAAGAAAAGTAAATAATAAACAAGGGACATGCACAATGACAATAAGTCAACATGAAATCCCTTCTCTTGGATTAGGTCAACAAGGATTAAAGACAGCCACAGATGCATGGAAAAACATCACGTAAATGACATCAAAGAATACACAGACGCAATAATACAGAATACACATGGAAAGCATCATGGTAATCATGCAGTAAAAAGTCAATAGAAATACATGGAAAAGTATCATGTAATCAACAGACAAAGATATGCGACAAAACATCGCGAGAAACAAATAACAGGTACGCGGAAGAGTATCGCATAAAGCAACAAACAGTCACGGCAAAACATCGTAAAATAAACAAGTGTACACACGACAAAACATCGTGTATAAAAACAGACAGTCATGGAAAAACATCGTGAGGAAAGAAGCGTGCCTAAAATAAGGAAGCCGACAAGTCATGAAATAGAATCGGGCAACACGAGAATTATTAATTAATTTAAATATAAATATTTAATAAAATTAATTAATAATTTAATTAATCAAATTAAATAAACATATTAAGCATAGAGATCAAAGCAAATAAATTAAAAAGAGAGATCAAAGCAAATAAATTAAAAAGAGAGATCAAAGGTACGAGAGTTTGTTAGCTTTAGGGCTTGCTTAAAAAGAGAGATCAAACGTACGAGAGTTTGTTATCCAACCATCCATTACCCGCCTTTAAGTTGTACAACTTTAATACCACAAACAATCTTGTGAAAGTAGTGCAACCTTTATACAACGGTTTCTCTACATCGCTTACCAACCTCTCAAACATCTTGGGACAATTCTGAAGATCTTCTTCAAGTGCTTCTGCAATCTCTTCGACTCGATCACAATCATATGTATCCCTGCCATTGTCATTTGAAGCATACGTCATATTATCCCCCGGTTTGACATTCTCGTTACTTATCTCACCATGTAATGTCCAACATGTATAACTTCGATCAATTCCATGTCTCATTAAATGAGATTCCAACTGAACTGCGTCAATCCGACGCCCATAACAACAACTTAAGCAAGGACATGTGATCCTACTGGGGTCTTTGGCGTGCTCAACAGCAAACTTAACGAATTTTGATACCCCATTCTCGTACTCTTTTGACAATCGATTAGAAGACATCCATTTTTTATCCATACTAATTAAGTAGGCTAAACTAAACTAAGAAAGCTAAAAAAACAGCGAATACCTGTAGCACCTGTAGAGAAATCACCAACTTCTAGAACTACACAGTAGGATTCTTGGAAACGATCACAATCTTGCTCTTCACAGGTAACCCCTATAACGGACAAAATTAACATCATCAACATTAAATAATTCTTGGAAACGATCAAAATTAACAGACATAAATAATTCATTTACTTTCATCAACAACATCAACACTAACAACATCAACAACAACATTATCGTTACTTAATTCAAGTTTCCATCAACAACAATAACATTAACACATATATATGAAATTAATTCATTTGTTTCCATCAACAACATCAACATCATTAACATCAACACTAACAACAACAACATTTATTTCCATAAAAAATATTAACAACATCAATAATATCAACACTAACAACAACAACATTAACATTATTTTTTTCCATCAACATTATCATTTTAACATCAACAACAACACTAACAACAACAACATTAACATCATCACTAACAACAACAACATTAACATCAACACTAACAACAACAACATTAACATCATTTGTTTCCATCAACATTTGTTGTACCCCAAAATTTGCCCAACCTTTTCTTTACTTGGCTTATGCTTTCACTGCATTGTTCTAGAATTTGTTCTGGCATTTGCATTTTCATATCATAACATTTTTTCTTGAGGCAGGAGATCAAGGTCTTTTTGTGGCTCAGGGCTCTTTTAGTGCAAGCAAGTGAACAATGAGCATTAGAGGCTCTGGCATTTATTTTGCCCAGCGATCGAGCGATCGATTTTTTTTTGTAGATTATTTTCAGTGAAGGAGACAACATGCAGGCTATATCAAGCATTCTCACAGTTGGAATATTCAAGAATAAGTTTCAGAAGCTTAACAGAGCTCAAAACGATTGAAAACAGACCATTGTGCAGGTTTCCCTCCAAAAGGCGCCAAATTCAATTTTTTGAAGGTGTTAATCGATTAACCAATTGGTTAACCGATTAACCAAGTCAAAAACGGGTTAAATTCAAATATTCAAAGGTGTTAATCGATTAACCATATGGTTAACCGATTAACCAGTGGAGATTTTGCCTCAGCACGTGAATTTTCAAACCAAGCCACTTTGGGGTCCAATTTTGATCACTTGTGAGTTGATTTTACACCAAGGGAAGGATCTAGAACCATTTTTAATTTTGGTTAACTTTCAAATCATTTCAAATTCCCTCCAAAATTTCCACTCCTCACTCCAAAGCAATATTCACAAACCAAGTTCCAAACCTCATTTGGATCCAAGCCTAATGGGTATTTAATTGATCTACTCCAAACCTCATACATCTAATCCTGATAATTTCCATTTCATTTCAGAATTCACTTTCACTCTCTCAACTTGCTTTCAATTTCTCCATTCCCAAAACCTTCACCAAAGCTCTTCTTTGTTTGAATTCATTGATTCTCCATTGGAATCATGGATTTCTAAGAGCTAAACCTTCATACATCATCCTCATTGAATCAATTTCTTCATCCAACTTTCGTGCAAGTTTGGATCTGAATTTTGAAGTTGCCATGAAAGAGCTTATTTGAACTATTTTGGCTTAATTGTGGTGGATCTTCACTCCTACAACAAGAACACACTTGGATCTTGAAGAATCTCCGGGTTTCTCGCTTGGATCTGCTTAATTGGAGTAAATCAACACTAACCGAAGCAATTCTCTGCTTCGTAGGTTGGAATTCTTGATTTGATTTTGATTTCAAGCTTATTTGCATAATTCTTATGTGGATCTTCATTTTCGATTGATTTTTCTAATTTGATTCATATGATCTATGGTCTTGCTGTTTTAATGCATAATTGATTATGTGATAATTCGGATCATTGGATAAGTGCTTATGTACTGAAAATGTTGTTCTATTGCTGTTTTTCTGTTGTTGGTACATGGTTAACCGATTAACCCAGGGTGTTAACCGATTAACTATTGTGCATTTTCAAATTTTCAAGCATTTTTCAATGGTTAACCGATTAACCCTTGGTGTTAATCGATTAACACTGTGCCAGCAAGTCTGTTTTGCTGTTTTTCATGCTTGGTTTGACATCGTTTCACTTTGAATCTTCATAGATCAATATGATGCATTAGGAGTGAGATGTTTTGGATATATGTCACTGTTCTTGATTATTTAATCATGATTTTGTCAACACGTGTATCCGTTTTCCACTTGAATGCACACTTTCGTAGTTGTTGTTCAAGATGATGTTGTGCTTGCATGTTCATGCTTGCTTGCCTTCTTTCTTCCTTCTTCTTTGCATCTCTCGTCTACATGCTTGAGGTTGAGATGTGCTTGTGGAGGCTATTACCCCACACTTTGTTCCTCCCTCACTTTCATTCTAATTGGGCATTACATGTTTGCATACTTGCATTTTCTTGTGCTTTCTTCTTCTTCTTTTTTTGTCTTCCTTTGCCATGTTCCCTTAGGACCTCTAATCCTTCTTGTTCAAGATGGATTATGATAGACCTTAGGCTTGAACCCATGGATGATAACATTAGGTAGCATTCCCTTTCATCCCAATCATAGGTGCACTTTGCATGAGAACAATAGGTTGAGTCTTAGTCTCCCTTTAGAGTGTCTGTCTCTTCTCATCTTCAAACATCTCAAAACATCTAATAAAGGTTAAGGATTTTTGTACATTACGAGCCTCAAGTACTTGGGAAATGGTGATTGGGGGGCCTCCTCTCAATCATCTAGAGTGTTTAGCGTATGTCCTTTGGACGATATGCGACGCATTCGCTCCTAGATCATAGTCTTTAGTGCAACATGAACTACAAACAATAATCAAGGCACTTCTTCTCTAAAAAACACAAAAAAAAACTTCAAATCATTTTATCCTTTGGGATCTTAATTTGGAAACCTTTTTCATAACTAGAGTTTTGTTAACTCTTGGTTCTACCGCAAATAGGTAACGCATAAGTCTCCAATGGTCGAGCTGCATACATCTAACTGCTAGAACTAAGTTTTAACCCTACTCGGGCCTAAAACAATTTTGAACCAACCGGTGTTCTTGTTAGCCCGAACTACGTTTGCTCTGATTTCTCATACCAGATGAGAATACGTAGGCACAAGATGGCGATGTCTTGGCGAGCAACCTTCCCCCACCTTTCACCCGTAGTTAGCCGAACTACGTTGACTCTGACTTTCCCATTGCATGAGGGAATACGTAGGCATAGAGCGGCGATGCTCTATCGAGTCTCTTTTCTTTTCTTTTGTCCCTTGGCGTTTAGCGTAGATAGTTTAACACCCTTTTAGATAGACAACAAAGCGTGGATCTCGTCGAGTACGACGGACGTGAGGGGTGCTAACACCTTCCCCTTGCGTAACCGACTCCCGAACCCGAGATATGGTTGCGATGACCTGTCTTTTCCTGTTTTTGTTAGGTTTTCTCTAATCATTTCCTTTCCCTCTTTTGGGATAAATAACGAACGGTGGAGACTCTTTTGTCCTTGTTGGCCCTTCTTCGTAGCGATGCGACAACATTATCATTTTAACATCAACAACAACAGTAACATGAAACAACATCATTTGTTTCCATCAACATTGTCATTTTAACATCAACAATAACACTAACATGCAACAACATCATTTGTTTCCATCAACAACATCAACAACAACATTAACATCAACACTAACAACAATAACATCAACATTATTTATTTCCATCAAAAACATTTTAAAAAAACTTCAAATACCTTAAAAATGGTGGAAATGGCTGACAGAGGCAGTGGAGGACGAAGACGAACGCGAAAATGCAGAACACGACGGAAGGAAAGGGAGGACGGCGACAGACGGAGGCGGTCGGGCGGAGGCAATTGATGGAAGTGGTTGACGGTGAGTAGGGTTCTATCGCGAGTGGGAAAGAAAGCAAAATCACGACTGTTCTGTTTATGAAAAATTATGGGTTTTTTTTTAATTTATGCTACTTAAACCTATAGCAGCGCTTTTGCATGGCCTTTAGCAGCGCTTTTGCATGGCCTTTAGCAGCACTTTATAAAAGCGCTCTCTAAGGTCTGCCTTAGGCAGGACCTATAGTAGTGCTTTTATAAAAGCGCTTTCTTTTGTACCCCCTATAGCAACGCTTTTCTAAAAGCGCTTTCTTAGACTGACACCTTTAGCAGCGCTTTTAGAAAGCGCTTTCGTAGGTTACCCCTTTAGCAGCGCTTTTTGAAAGCGCTCTCGTAGGTTACCCCTATAGCAGTGCTTTCTAAAAGCGCTTTCGTAGGGCCTACTTTTAGCAGCGCTTTTTATAAAGCGCTTTCTATTGTTAACCATAACTTCCACCTTTAGCAGCGCTTTTCTAAAAGCGTTGTCTAAAGTCTGCTATTTTTTTCTTTTTTTTTCCTGACTCTTTAGCAGCGCTTTTACAAAAAGCGTTGTCTTTTCTGCGCTGTCAAAAATCATTTTTGTAGTAGTCCATCTCTTTCGAAGTGAAAGTATATATTTGTTTGTTTTTTATATTGAATAAATTATCGACACAATGGGAAATGTGTTGAACAACATGATAGAATCAAGATTAGTCCAAAAAATATCTAAAACAGTAACTCCATCCTCACACACTTTGTACCTACAAACATAATGATTATCATCTAAAAGCTTCAATAGTTGTTGCATTTCAGTTCTTGGTCCTTTTATCTCCTGGTTGTTTACGAGACGAACATTGTATATTTGCTTTTATATTTGAGATATCTTCACGTCTTTTCCGTTTCAAGTATATTTTTGGGCAACGCCATATTCAATGTCATGTCAGAAAGAGGTTCTTTCTCCTTAGAATTAAAGAGACATACAATGGGATGGTCGGATAACTTGTGACATAATTAATGATTATGTATATCAAAAACTACATTAAAGTTTCATGTACTATTTGCCTTACAGTATTCACGATTCTTAAAAGGACTATCACACTTTCTCGATTTGGTGTCACCTATTTCAACTGGTGAATAGGTTGTTGGTACGTGCCACTTCTTTCGCATCTCATTGTTACAAATACCTATCTTTTATCAGAACCATTATTAGACCTCCCAATTACACTAGTGAACCCATGTTTGGCTGCCTCCGTGCGGATCCGTTGGAACATGTGTTCATGCTCAATAAAATTCAGTTTAATAGTAAATTATGCACGAACATCTATCTCGACAACAACCGGTTTAACATCCGCCTCGACATAAACCTGTTCAACATCATCTTTGACATCATTAAGTTTAACATCATCATCCATTTCATTCGGTTTAATATCCACATATATAATAACTTTAGGGAAAGTATTAAGTTGCACCATATCTATAACCAAGTATAAAGAAAAAGATTTAATATTCAAATTCAACTTTCACATAATTCTGGAGATGCATATCTAGAACACATGCAACCTTATCCTGCGATGCATCTCCGAACTCAACGTTCATTTTTACATAGAAAATCCAGATTAATGCAAGCAATGTGGGAGGAAAAACTTGTTATTTACCTTAAATAGTTTCTTCTTCTACTCCTTAAAATATTGTTTTGGGATGCAAAATTTGATAGAGAATAGAGGGAGGCTTTTTTTAAGTGCTTTGATACACTAGTATGTTTGATCAAGAAAAAAAAAAGAACATGTAACGATGATGTTTTATTAAAATTTCCGCTATACATTTACTGAGATGCGTCTTTGAAAGTGTCATTGATTTGATTAAATTACCTCAATCAACATAAAACACAATACATTGGTGATTTCAAATATGCATCTCTAGATTAGTTGGGGTGTATCTCACTTGCAACACCTATATTGTATGTATTGAGTGTGTCTGGAGATGGATCTCAGGAATTTTCACTGATTTGATTGCAATAGCTCTGTCAACTTAAAACACAATTAGTGTTTATTCTAGAGATGCATCTTTGGACCAGTTCTAGAATAAACAGGATGTGACTAGAGTCAAACACATTCTATGTGTAATCTGTGCGTCCGGAGATGCATCTTTGAAATATGAAAATGATAAATTTGGTTTTTAGTATGTTCACCCCATAGGATGAGAAAAATAATGCGCTATATATTTATGACTAATTTATCTTTTGAATCTTATTTTTATAAAAACATTTAAAAGCCCATACCCTAGATTTGAGGCTTCGATCTTGGGTCAATTTGAAAAATCTTAAATTAGTATTAGTATATATATTATTTAAAAAATTAATTAATTTTTTTACAATGTAAATGTCTCTACAATGGGCAACAGTGATAAGTTTAATGGTATAGACTAATGGGAACATTTTTAAGGACCCCAAATTAACCCTCTATGTCTTGGTGTGCATGTAAAAGGCTCTATATTAATTAAAGATTGGTGAAAATAATAGTAAAGGAATATGAAGAAAAATTAAAGCAATAGAATTCTTTTCTCCTTTCACCCGCCTCACATATATTTAATGTTCAATTGTATAATTGGAATGGCTAATCTATTTAGGAAATCATCACTCATCAGTCTATATAGAACCTTATTATGCTTCAATATCCTATCTTTTTCCATTTTTACTATAAATTCTTAAGATTGTTCAACATAAATTTCCACCTTAAAGAAATCATTGAGAAATGCAGACTTGACATCTAGTTGAACAAGATTCCATTGTGCGAAGTTAGCCATAATTAATATTAGTTTAACTATATTAGTTCTGGTAACTAGTGCAAAAAGATTTGTGAAGTCAAGGTTAAGACATTTTTAAGAAGCCTTTTGCAACAAGCCTTATTTTTTGATTGGCAATGGAACCGTTTGGGAAGTGATTTACTTTTAAAATCATTTAACTACAATAGATTATATGTTTGATTCCTATATTACGTCTTTATTGCTTCCTCTATATCAATAATCTGCACAAAGGATTATGCTTTTTTTCTTAGATGAAAGGCTCAAATTTAACAAATAAGGTTAGGTGCGGTAAGTCTCCATCTGATGAGGAATGGCATCAAATTATTGAATATTTCTAGTTAGGAATATAATTCTCTATGATCTTTTTATTTGCTCTACCTGTGCAGTACCTTATTGAGGTATATGAGGATCACTTTGGTTATGATGGAATCTCAATGATACACTTGAAATAGTCTTCTTTGCTCATTGACTATAATACCTCTATTTGAAATAGTCTTCTCGGGGAGAGGTTGTATAATTTTTATGAACATGCAATGTGCTAATCTACAAGAATCATTATTTCACTTAAGGCTTCTTCCATATTCATATTGGGATGTATTTGAAACATAAAGATCTAAAGATCCTCTTGTTGAACACATAAAAGACAATTATAACATATTCATCCTTAAAAGATTCATGAAAAATACAATATAAACAGAGTAATTAAGCCTTAAAAACAATTAGGGATGATTCTCAAATGATGTTTTGCCTTCTCCCTTGCTCTAATACTTCAGAATATTCCTCCTTGATCATAAAATTTGGAACCATGATGATTAAATGTGTTTAACAATATATAGAAAAGAGTTTGTGATGGTAGAATCTTGTCGCTATTATCGTATTAAACACGTCGCTCCGACTTTGTGAAAGTGGCACATATTTCTAGTGGCTCAAAATCATGTCGTGTTACCATTGGTGCGATACTATTTCTTCATATGCTATTTTTTTTCTTTCCTTGCTATAATTATGTCACTTTGTTGGATGGGCCTTGTGAGTTTCTTCTATTTCTTATATGCTGATTTAGATTTTAGGGTTTAAATTTAAATATATAATAATGAACTATCACTAGTATTTGAATTTAAGTGTGAGTGGCTAAAGTTCTATATCGACTATAAATGAAGGAAATGTTGGATATATAAGAGAAATGACTCATATATTCAATGCCTTAAGATTTAGGGTGGATATGTGGTGTCAATGTCTCTTGAACCATGAAAGTTTAACCCATTGACACTTCTAACGCTCCGCTCCCCGGACTATCCAATAAGTAGTATTAGAGCTGTAACACCCTTTTCTACCCCACAAATATAATGGGAAATCAATCACATTTATTAGAGTAAAATATTAAACACAATAAAAATCACCTCAAAGGACGTATATTTCTTAATAACTCAAATAAAAGAGAATTCGCCGTAAACAAAGGGTTTTCCCAAAATTACTTAAAAATTGCTCAAATGGCAGCGGAACTCAAAAAGGCAAATCCAAAGTTTTCCTTGCACAACAACATAATCAAAATAACAAAAATCAATAAAATATGGTTTAACTAAAAGACCCCAATGCAATGTTACACTATCAGAGCAAGATCCTCTAAGTCAACCAAAATGTCAACAACTCTAAAAAGTCCTCGACGGCATCCACGACTAAACCTGGCCATCTGCACGCTACCCACGTGGAGGTAACATTCAAACAGGCAGGGTGAGTAAAACTATTCATAATAATCAATATAAGAATCAATATATAAAATAACGTCATTTTCATATTCAACATCATCATAATCACCAAGGAAACATCAAAAAGCCATAATATCATAAATTACACTAAATTGTCACATAAATGCAAATGCAACAAGACTCATGCATGTGGTACCAATTCATCAAAATTCGATGGACATTGAGCCATCAACTCTCCATATATTCCATCAATAGGATCGATTCTACACAAGAATCGGAGCACAACAAAATACTTCACATTCACACAATGAGACTGAAGCCACAAGAATCAAACACTAGACTGATGTCCGAAATGCATATGAATGCATGATGCACATGTCAATATCATCCTTATAATAAACTCATTAGGTGCATCATCATTAATCAAAATCATCATAATAATCATGTCATCATATAATCATCAAAACTCATGGAATCAACATCATAATTCATCATCATTACTTATAGGAATCATCATTACTCATAGGAATCATCATACAACCATGTATTAATCACATAAGAATCACAGTCATACTCCTGGTAATTCATCAAAAAAATCACAGCATTAAAGCATCAAAATAACACTGCACAAGAACAAAATTCGTGAAACTCTGCTACGTTTGTTGGACAGTTCGCCGAGCGAGTCTGAGGAGAGTGTTTGCGGTGCGAACTCGTGATTACAGCAAAACGCTGTTACATACCAGCACTAAAACCAGCCCAAAAGTCTCTACGACTTCCTTCCCCAATGCCCCAAAAACATCCCTAAATCATTCCTAAGGTATTACAGTGATAAAGGCACAAAATCTATGACTTATTAGGCCAATCTCGTATCATATTTACGCCTCCAATTCCCATAAAATTCTTACAATTTTCCCATATTCATTAGAGTTCTCATAATCACTTTCCCTATACGGTTAAAACCTCAACAACATATTTTTGGCCACGAAGGCCTAATTTCCCTTACTCCCAAATCAGCCTCAAACCTGTCAGACCATCAGTTCAAATCCCTCAAACTCATTAAACTCACCAGAAAGGCAACAACAATTCAATACTCAAAATCCCTAAACCCTTAAATCGGCTTTAAATACATTGAATCACATATTGAAAATAATGAAGGTAATACTCCCCATACTTAAACAACCTCAAAATAGATTTGGCCACGAAGGCCTAATTTCCTCAAACTCAAAAACCTCCTAAATTCTTAAATCGACTTTAAATACATTGAATCACATATTGGAAACAATGAAGGCAATACTCCCCATACCTTAATTGCTAACTCTAAGCCTTTCTCCTTGATTCTTGGAAACCTCGCGAAGTTTTGCCTCAATCCTCTTCCCGAGAGTTCTGGCCTCTATTTCTTTCCTTTTCACGGTCTAATAAGAATGGATCCTAATTCCCTCAAAATCCCTTTTTGTTAGACCTAACTTTGGGCCTTTAAAACGGACTTTCCAATTTCAACCTCACTAACTCCTCCTCAAATGTCCACTTTACCCTTAAATTAACATATATTTATTTAAATTAATAATAATATCAAATATGTTCATATTATATACTATTATTTAAATAAATAACTCAAAACTCCATAATTCTCAATACTTCATACCAACTACCGCAAATCACCAAAAATAGGAATATTCCTATTTAAATAAATTAAATAAATATTTCAATAAATTTGGGGTGTTACAAGGAAACAGAGTCGGGTACGACTCCCTCATATGATCCTAACGCTCCCAAGCCCAACTTTCTCCAGCTGGTCCTCCCAAAACTACCTTTACCAAGGAAATCTCTTTACCTCGCGGTTGCTTCACGTCTCGTTCATCAATTCGTACTAGCAATGCCTCAATAATCGAGTTATATCTCACTTGTACATCATCCATCTGAATCACATGTGACGGATCTGGAATGTACTTCCTCAACTGAGACACATGAAACACATCATGCAAATTCGCAAGCGACGGCGGTAAAGCAATCTGATATGCTACTTCTCCCACCCTCTGCGAAATCCGATACAAACCAACAAAACACGATGTGAGCTTTCGATACTTCAAAGCTCGGCCAACACCAGTTACCGGTGTAACTCTCAAAAACACGTGATCTCCCTCCTGGACCTTCAAGTGCTTTCCTCCTCTTGTCGTGATAACATTTCTGACGACTCTGCGATGCTTTCATCTTTTCTCGGATCATCTTGATCTTTTCAGTCGTCTCTTGCACAATATCATGTCCGAGCATAACACTCTCGCCTGACTCATACCAACACAAAGGAGTTTGCATCTTCTACCATACAATGCCTCATACGGTGCCATTCCAATACTAGAATGATAATTGTTGTTGTAGGTAAACTCAATCAACGACAAATGACTATCCCACAATCCACCTTGATCCAACACACAAGATCTCAACAAATCCTCTAAAGACTGGATAGTTTTCTCTATCTGTCCATCCGTCTGCGGATAATAGGCAGAACTCAATCTTAACATAGTACCCAAAGCGTCTTACAAACTCTCCCAAAACCTCGATGAAGATCTCAGATCTTTATCAGACACAATACTCGACGGTATCCCATGCAACTTCACAATTCCCTGAATATGCATCTCAGCTAGCTTCAGTATAGAATGATTAATCCTCATTGGTAAGAAATGAGCTGATCTAGTCAATCTATCCACAATCACCCAAAATCACCCAAATCGAATCATATCCCTTCAAAGTCTTCGGTAGGCTTGTCACAAAACTCATAGAGATGTTATCCCATTTCCACTCTAGAATATTCAACGGTTGCATCAGACTCAATGGTCGTTGATGTCCAATCTTCGTCCTATGACATGTCAAACAAGCCTAAATAAGCGCGGCAGTATCTTTCTTCATACCGGGCCACCAAAACAATTTCCTCAAATCCTGGTACCTCTTCGTAGTACCGGGATGGATACTCAATCTACTTCAATGTCCTTCCTCAAGAATACACTTTTTCAACTCAACAATATCTGGAACACAAACTCTATCACGACATCTCATGACACCATTTTCATTAATCCAAAAGTCAACTCTTCGACTTTGATCCATCAAATTCAACCGATCTATCAACTCAAATCACATTTCTGACCTTCTCGAATCTCATTAAGAATACCACTAGTAAGCTTCAACATACCAAGCTTAAGTCCATAAGAAGTCTCTTCACAAACCAAACTCGTATCACAAAATTGCTCAATCAGCTCTAACTCTTTTACCATCATCATCGGTATATGCGAAGATTTCCTACTCAATGCATCAGCTACCACACTTGCTTTATCCGAATGGTAATTAAAACTAAAACCATAACCCTTCAGAAGTCCCAATCATCTCCTCTGCCTCGCATTCAATTCTTTCTGATCAAAGAAATACTTCAAACTCTTATGATCACTAAACATCTCAAATCTCGAACCAAACAAATAATGCCTCCAAAGCTTCGACACAAACACAACAACAACCAACTCTAAATCATGCGTCAGATAATTCCTCTTATGCACTTTAATTTTCCTTGAAGCATAAGCTAAAACTTGTTGATGTTTCATTAACACACCTCCCCATCTCAATAACAAAGCATCACAATATACAACAAATGGTTCTGTCGGCTTCGACAAAATCAAAACATGAGCTGCTGTCAACCTTCTCAAAAGCTCTTGAAACTTTTTTCAAACTTTGCATCCAAACAAAAGCTTGAACCTTCCTAGTCTACCACGTCAATGGCAAAGATAACATGGAAAAACCCTTCAATGAATTTTCGATAATAACCTGCCAACCCAAGAAAACTTCTAATCTCAAAAATAGGTTTTGGAGCTTCCCATTGCGGTGCAGCTTCAACCTTCGACATATCAACCGCCATAACTCTACTCGAGATCACATGACCAAGGAAACTCACTTCCTTCAACAAAACTCACACTTTGACAGTTTTGTATACAACTGCTTCTCTTTCAAAGTTGATAACACAATTTTCAGATGCTCAGTATAATCCTCTTTACTCTTCGAATATATCAAAATATCATCATTGAACACAACCACAAACTTGTCCAAATAAGGATGGAAATCCTATTCATATACTCCATAAATACACATGGTGCATTAGTCACACCAAATGACATCACGAAATACTCATAATGTCCATACCTTGTTTTAAAAGCAGTCTTCTGAATATCTTCAGCCTTCACACGAATCTGATGATACCCAGATCTCAAATCTATCTTACTGAACACACTTGCAACAACCAACTGATCCATCAAATCATCAATCCTTGGAAGTGGACACTTATTTTGATAGTCACCTTGTTCAATTGTCTATAATCCACACAAAGCCTCACAAAACCTTCTTTCTTCTTAACTAACAAAATTGGTGCACCCCACGGTGACACACTCGGGCAAAAGAACCTCTCCTCAAGTAGATCTTCAAGTTGATTCTTCAACTTCTTCGATTCCGGTGTGGACATACAATATGGAGCCATCTCTACCAAACTAGTTCCAGGAACTAGGTCGATCGTAAACTCCACTTGACGTTCCAGCGGTAAATCACTTATCTCATCAGGAAAAACTTCCGGATATCATAAATAATTGGCACACCGCCAACTTCCCCACTTTATTAACACTCAAAGTTTCCATCAAAATAAACATCTCAGCACCATCCTGCACCGACTCACCAAAACAGTTTGTAAGCACTTAGCTTAAACTGCACACGCTATCTAAGCTTGCAAGACACGTCTATCCCATCCACATGACTCCGTCTACTATCAACAAGAGATTAAGGGTGATTAGTTCCTCAATTTGTCAATAGACAGCCAAAAATCATGATGGGGCATAAACCATCTTTACATACTATAAGAGCGTTCATCGACACACTGAGCCACCACTCCACACTTGAAGCATCCTGGAGAAGCACAAGCTTATCCTCCACTTGTTTCATTCCCACTTCTGCAGACAAAGGATAGAAAACAAACGTGTACCGACAGTGTTTTCACACACATGTCGCATACTAGGGAACAAATAACATTAGACAACTTGGCCGGACGGACCGACCTGCTCTGATACCACAAATGTAACACCCTTTTCTACCTCACAAGTATAATGGAAAATCAATCACATTTATCAGAGTAAAATATTAAACACAATAAAAATCACCTCAAAGGGCGTACATTTCTCAATTACTCAAATAAAAGTCAATGCTCCGTAAACAACGAATTTTCCCAAAATTACTCAAAATTTGCCCAAATGGCAGCGGAACTCAAAAAGGCAAATCGAAAGTTTTTCTTGCACAGCAACATAATCAAAATAACAAAAATCAATAAAACATGGTTTAACTGAAAGATCCCAACCCGATGTTACACTATCAGAGCAAGACCCTATAAGTCAACCAAAATGTCAACAACTCCAAAAAGTCCTCGACGGCATCCACGGCTAAACCTGGTCATCTGCATGTTACCCACGTGGAGGCAACATTCAAACAGGAAGAGTGAGTAAAACCATTCATAATAATCAATATAAGAATCAATATATAAAATAACGTCATTTTCATATTCAACATCATCATAATCATCAAGGAAAAATCAAAAAGCCACAATATCATAAATTACACCAAATTGTCTCATAAATGCAAATGCAACAAGACTCATGCATGTGGTACCAAGATCCCCATCAACAAGATCGATTCTACACAAGAATCGGAGCACAATAAAATACTTCACATTCGCACAATGGGACTGAAGCCACAAGAATAAAGCACTAGACCGAAGTCCGAAATGCATATGAATGCATGATGCACACGTCAATATCATCCTCATAATAAACTCATTAGGTGCATCATCATTCATCAAAATCATCAAAATAATCATGTCATCATATAATTATCAAAACTCATGGAATCAACATCATAACTCATCATCATTACTCATAGGAATCATCATACAATCATATATTAATCACATAGGAATCACAGTCATACTCCTGGTAATTCATCAAAAAATCACAGCATCAAAATAACACTGCACAAGAACACAATTCACGAAACTCTGCTACGTTCACTGGAAAGTTCGTCGTGCGAACTCACGATTACAGCAAAACGCTGTTACGCACCAGCACCAAAACCAGCCCAGAAGTCCCTACGACTTCCTTCCACAATGCCCCAAAAACATCCATAAATCATTCATAAGGTATTACGGCGATAAAGGCACAAAATCTACGACTTATTAGGTCAATCCCGTATCATATTTACGCCTCCAATTCCCATAAAATTCTTACAATTTTCCCACATTTATTAGAGTTCTTATAATCAATTACCCTATACGGTTAAAACCTCAACAACAAATTTTTGGCCACGAAGGCCTAATTTCCCTTACTCCCAAATCAGCCTCAAACCTATCAAACCATCAGTTCAAATCCCTCAAACTCATTAAACTCACCAGAAAGGCAACAACAATTCAATACTCAAAATCCCTAAACCCTTAAATCGACTTTAAATACATTGAATCACATATTGAAAATAATGAAGGTAATACTCCCTATATTTAAACAACCTCAAAACAGATTTGGCCACGAAGGTCTAATTTCCTCAAACTCCAAAACCTCCTAAATCATTAAATCGACTTTAAATACATTGAATCACATATTGAAAACAATGAAGGCAATACTCCCCATATCTTAATTGTCGACTCTAAGCCTTTGTCCTTGATTCTTGGAAACCTCGCGAAGTTTTGCCTCAATCCTCTTCCTCAGAGCTCTTGCCTCTATTTCTTCCCTTTTCACGGTGTAACAAGAATGAATCTTAATTCCCTCAAAATCCCTTTTTGTTAGACCTAACTTTGAGCCTTTAAAATGAGCTTTCCAATTTCACTCTCACTAACTCCTCCTCAAATGTCCAGTTTGCCCTTAAAATAGCTTATATTTATCTAAGTTAATAATAATACCATATATATTCATATTATATACTATTATCTAAATAAATAACTCAAAACTCCATAATTCTCAATACTTCATACCAACCACCGCAAATCACCAAAAATATGAATATTCCTATTTAAATAAATTAAATAAATATTTCAATAAATTTGGGGTGTTACAAGAGCCATGGTTAGGCTCGGTGGAGGAGTGGAAGTAGATCATAGCGTTGATCAAAGCTAGTGATGTGGATGACTCACACTTGTGGAAGAGAATGTTGGGATTCAAGTGTGAGTGGCTAAAGTCCCACGTCAACTAGAAATAAAGGAAATGTTGGATTTATTAAGACAAATGACCCATACCCCAAATCACTTAAGGTTTTAAGTGGATATGTGGTGTCAATGCCTCTTAGATCCTGAACTTTTAGCATGTTGACATTTCTGGAGCTCCACTCCCCGGACTCCCTAACAATTAGTAACACGAGTGAATGACTTATCAATGTATAAATTAACTCATGATTATGAAATTCACACATCACTTTAATCAGCCATCCAATTTCATCCTACAAAAGATTCACTTTATGTTTAAATAGACAATAATATTTTTCAGAGGTAGATACATTTGAACTTTCATGTAACTTTCTAACCTAATTTTATTTTTTTTCGTCATCCTCTTTTTACCATCTTTATGTATGATATTGTAATCAGTGTTTTAAAAATCAAATCGGATGGTCGAACCGGTCAAACTGGGAACTGGATAGGTAACCAATCTGGTCCAATTGTTGGATCAGTTACGTTATTGAACCGACGGGAACCGTTAAAAACCAATGTAAACTGGAAAAAACTAGAAAACCAGCAGTTTTAGTGAACCGGCAGTTTAATTGCTTTCTTCTTTTTTTTTCCAAAAAAATCAAATTCGAGATTACAATTTTGTTATTTTAATTTATTACAATATGTCAATTGTTAAACTCTTGATATTGTTATAGATCAATAAAATTTGGAAGAGCGCAACATGGAATTAATTTTTCTCCTTGGAATTAAAATTTATTAGAGATTGAAGTTATTTTGTTATAAACTGTGCAATTAGACTATGTTTCAATTAGACTTTGCTCAAATTTTATTTTAACTTGTATTTTGCGGTATTTTGTTGTGTGTAATAACTAAGTTTAAAATTTGAATTTAAATTATAAACTTGTCAAAGTATGATATTTTTAAATTTTTTAGATGCTAGTGATTTTTTTTAGAGATCGAGTCTCCGGTTCGACTGGTTTAATACCTATATATTTTGTTATAACGACAAGTTTATTCAACCGAGTTTTTCGGTTTTATTTGATTTAGTCGTGCAGTTCAGTTTTTGGTTTTTTAAAAATTACAATTACTATTTATCTTTAGTATTGTCATGATTCAACGTATCAATTTATGCACTTTTGAATTCTAACGTATCAACAATTGCCCTTTTGGATTCTAACTTTTGGAAATATAAACCAAACCCTACATGTCTTTCCTCTGCCACAGTTTTCAGCCTTGCAGTCACGTTAAAGAGTAAAGATTCGACATTTTTTTTCTTCTTCCTAAACTGATTTTCCCAAATCAATACCATTCACTAACAGATTTCATTTTTTCCTAATCTTCAGGAGCAATGTCACGCAGATTCAATTTTGTGGGTGATATAGATGATTCTAAAGAAACATGGCGTCTAGTTGTTCGTGTTATTGATATATGGAGTGTCATTAATAGCAATGGCATAGAACATATGGAGATGGTTGTAATGGATGCCAAGGTCTGATATATTTCATTATATTAGTCATTGTATTGTTCGCATTATCCTAAATTTCCATCCATTTATATTTACATGTTGTACTGTTTTATGTCATACATCTAGGGTGATTGAATTCAAGACATGATTCGATCTGACCATACAGCTAAATGGAAATTGTTGTTGAAAGAAGATATGACTTGCGTGATAAATAATGGTAATGTGTACGACAATGATTTTCAATGGAAGGTTTGTGATCATATTAAGAAATTTGTTTTCTTAAGTGGTATAGCTGTAAAACCCATTGAGCTTACCAATATTCCTCCACATAAGTTCTTCTTCAAGGATTTTGCTGATATCCTTAAAGGTGATTGTAAGGTGGAAAGACTTAAGGTATTTGATTATATTGTTAGACATAGTAAATTTTATTATTTTTTATTCAAATAATATTATATTATATTTATTTTAAAATATATATTTTCGGTTTAATCAGTACTCATATTCCATTAATATTTTGAATAGACGTAAGAATTTTTATAAAATATCAAGTCTTGAATTCAATCACCCTAAATGTATGACATAAAGCATTACAACATGTAAATATAAATGGATGGAGATTTAGGATAATGCGAACAATACATTGACTAATATAATGAAATATATTAGACCTTGACATTCATTACAACCATCTTCATGTGTTCTATACTATTGCTATTAACGACACTCCATATATCAATAACATGAACAACCAGACGCCATGTTTCTTTATAATCATCTATATCACCCACAAAATCGAATCGGCGTGACATTGCTCCTGAAGATTAGAAAAAAAAATGAAACCTGTTAGTGAATGATATTGATTTGAGAAAAAAATCAATTTAGGAAGAAGAAGAAAAAAATGTCAAACCTTTACCGCAAAGCTGAAAACGGTGACACTATGGAGGAAAGACATGTAGTGTGTGGTTTATAATGCCATAAGTTAAAACCCAAAATGGCAATTGTTGATACGTTAGAATTCAAAAGCGCATAAATTGAATCACAATATTAAAGATAAATTGTAATTGTAATTTTTGAAAAAACTCAAATATGACAAAATATTTATTATATAACCGTAAAAAAAGAATTCATGAGACAATGATATAATTACAGCAGACAAAAGGAATTAATTTGTAATGTATTATATGTTGCAATTAAATGTTTCAAAATTTTGATATAATTAAGGACACAAAATGACGTTTATATAAAATTAGATTTCTGATAAAATTAAATTAAAATAAAAATGTAATATATAACCAAAAATCATAGAATCTCGTTTGAATGTTCAAACTTAATGATTTTTTTTTTCAAAATCATTAGATTAAATATTCAAATTGGATCTTTCCTTTTTCAATACTTCTAGTAACTTAGTGTTAGATGTTAAAATTTTAAAATTTCCAATTTATATTTATATTTTAAAATTTTAAATTTTCTTTTTCTAAAGCTATATCTTCACCTCCTCTTTTAACTATCAAACAAATAGAATATTTGGATTGAGTTTAGTCAATTTTACAAAAACCACTTATAAGATAAAGACTTAATACCTTTTCATATTTATCTTTGATCCTTTATTTTTTCATTATCCTTCTTTACCTTATACTCCAAATTAAAAAAAAAAAAGCATATTTAAATGCAACGTATCTGGCTGGAAATTGATTAAATCAATTCTAAATCCAACACATCATGTTGTTTGAAATTTCCAATTTATCTTTATTGTTTAACCATGGACGTTAATTCTGCAAGTGATGTTTGCTGAAGACCATGCTAAAGATTTGTTTCCAGAATATCGTATTAAAAATTTGTTTCCCATTGAAGTATTTGATTTTTATATTGCTTATGTTTTGGTGTATCTCATATTTCTTGACATCGTCATGAAATTTATGATTATTAAACGATACTCCTGCCCGTTTCAATTTATGATGTCGTAGTATAAGGAAAATGTAAAATTTATGATTTTTAAATAATACTCCTGCCAGTTTCAAAATAAATGTCAGTTTCAAATTATATAAAGATAAAAAGTATAATGAATTAGTCATTATATTTTTATTAAATTAATTTTATAAATGTGTTAGAAATAGTATACATAATAATAATTAAATAATATAATTTAAAAAAAATTATTTATATATTAAAAAATAAAAATAATATTTATTTTAAAATAATTGTTTTTAAATGAATAATCATTTTAAAATGGAGATAGTAGTATTTATTCGTATATTCAGACAATAGTGATAGCATTTCAACATCGGATCCACTTTCATGCTTCATAACTAGAAGCATTATAAATCTACCTAGAGTCAATCAATTGTTATGGAGAATTCGTAGGGGTTGTCTATTGTCTAGATCTAGACTCCGTTTGTCTAATATCATTTTATTTGTTAGTTTTGCGAAATTGATAATGAGGATGATTGACATGTATTTTTTGGATGTACTATTATTTTTCAATGTTGTCAGACATCAAGTTTGTTTTTTATAATTGATCCCCGTGTTTATGTTTTTAATGATGTTAAATCTTTTATTCTTGATATTTGTAATAGAGAGGATAGGAGGGATGCTGCTAGATTTGGTGTGATGGATGTCCTTTGAAAGAATAGAAATAATGTTGTTTGGAATAATGCTTAAGAGAAGGTATGATTTGCTAGGCATTTTTCAATTGAAAAGAATGTTTCTCAATTCAAAAAGAGAGTGAGTCAGGTATACCTGTCCATCATTACCCACTAATTTAGAGCTCTCCTAACGAAGGGATAGAAAGTGTAATGTAGATATTGATTTCAATAGTGAAAGAGGCACAACAAATAAAGGTTGATGTGTGAGAGATAATTTATGCAGATTCATCATCGCAGGTGTGGCTTGGGATTTTGGCCTTCCCTCCACCATTGAAGCAGAAGTCATGGTCTTAAGAGAAGCTATAAAAGGTGTCATTTCATTACAATTGAATAATGTAATATTTGAAAGTGATTTCCAACGAGTAGTTTAAGTCATTCATTCTAAGCAGATAGGTAGGTGGAAATTTAATATGATTATTTTATCTATTAAAAGTTTATTGCATCTTTTTCCGAATTTTGAAGTTAAATCATTAAACATCAAGCGAATTCGATTGTTATACGTTAGCTAAAGCGGCCAATTCTTGAATTAGACAGAATTTTATTAATGTAATATTTCTTTGTATTGAACCTCTGATAAGAAGTAAAAGTTATTAAGTTTGTTTCTGTTAAAGAAAAACTAGAAGCATCGTAAAAGTCTAGAGAAACAGGTAACACTAAATTAAGATGATACAAGAAATTCAACTACTCAATTAGATGTAACTTACTTTAACCCCTAGGAGCACCTGGCTACCATGCTTGCAAGCAATCAATTCATTAGGATATTATGAACTTTTGAAAATAAGTGCATAAGCTCCTTCAAAATACCTCATAACTTCCAGCACAACTCCACTGAATGTAAACAACCTGATCACCTGCAAGACGATTGGAAAACTAAGCCAACACCACCCACAATGGACATTCACGCCTCTTCTTGAGAAGTGAAAAATGTAGCTTATCTATAAACCTCCCAAGACAATTGCATCAAATGTAAAACTCAAATATAAGAAAAAGTGTAACAACAAAAAAACTTAAACCATATTAACTCAAACTCAAAACATGCAAGCTTATCATATTATTGAGAATCAAACTGAATCATCATTTTAAAACAAATTCATAAAAAATTGAGCCTAGCGTTTCAGCACTATATAGAACTAACATTTACATCGACAGAGTCTTGAGAACTCAACCATGCTTTAGCAGTATTGTTAATCGTGGATGGCGGAAAAAAGCGGCTTGTTCAAATTATATTACACTATATTTCTATATCGCCGCTATTTGACAACACTTTGTCCTTAAATATTGTATCTGGTGGCAACAACAATTTGTTCAAATTTTGCAACACTATAGCACTGTGCCACTGCTATTTGACAATGTTGCGTTTTTGTTAGTTCATGTGAAAAAAGAAACATACAATATATAATCCTATAAATTTCAATTAAATATTGAAACAAAAATTACCAGTAGCTTCATTTGCTTTGTTATAAATGTTTAGGTTTGATGTGTAATTGTAAGTGTTGTCATGTTGTCTAAAAATAAAAAACTGCATTTTTTGAAGGCATAACCGGCTATCAGTTTTGCTGTAACGATTATCACGGTAGGTGATTTAATGTTAGAATTAACTCATGTCAGGTGTAACCGGTTAGTAGTTTTGGCGTAACCGATTACAGACACGAGTTTTTGTGTTTTCTGTTGTTGTACTTAATAATTTGTATTTCACTTGTAGTTGTTGCACCCCAAAATTTGCCCAACATTTCTTTACCTGGCTTATGTTTCATTTCATTCACATTAGCATTATCATTTGCATTTCATTGACATGTATGCAGGAGATCAAGAGGTATGATTGCCAATCAAGAGCTACACAAGAGTTTGAAGCTAGCTAAGAAGGTTATTCAAGTGTTCAAGGGTTGATATCTTTGTCAGAGAAGTTAAAAGATCCTCAGAGAGAATGGTTGAAACCAAGAGTGTGTGCCTCCTAACTTGAGAGTTGTGGGAAGTCCTCAGATGATTCTGAAGCCATGAAGTTAGACTTGAGATCTTGAGAGAGCTCATGAGAAGTGTTGGAGATAACTTTGAGGCCTAGACAGGTCATTATGCAAGATTAAGAAGACTCAGCCATGAATGGTGTAATTAGGGTTTGACTGGGTCAACCCTAGGTCAACTGATGATTTGAGCAAGGTTGAGACCTAATTCAAGAGCCATGTGATCATGTATTGATACATTGAGATGTTATAAGGATGATTCCAAGGTCAACTCATCATGATTGAAGAGTTTGAGAAGTTTCAGGCTAGGGTTTCTAAGGCTTGACAGTGTAAAATCCCCTAGTTTGGCCCCTATCTTCAAGGCAGTTTAGCTCAAGATGTGATTGTCATCTCATCTTGCCCCCAACATGAATGTTGTAGAGAATGCTCTTAGCTTTAATTTGAGTACTATAAGTCCTTGATAGGATTTGTAGAACTCAAGTTATGACTTTGACAAGTTACAGGTCATCTGAGGTTTGTGGACTTGGGGGCTTGAAAGTTACCCAACTTGCATCAAACATTTACCCTAGAAAGATGATTCCTATGAACTTTTGGTAAACATGAATGTTGTTCCTTATTCTCTTAGCTTTCTAGAGAGTACTAGAAGTCCTTGATAGGATTTGTATAACTCAAGTTATGGCTTTGACAAGTCAAGGGCATTTTGGTCATTTGGAGATTACAGATCATTTCAATCATAAGGCCATAACTCCTATTTCCAAGCTTCAAATGGGAAAATTTTCAACATCAAACTTGTTCAAAATGATGTTTTAAGGCTAGTAAAGAGGTCATGAGATGTTGGAAGTGCTTGTAGCTCAAAGTTGCAAAAATGACCTAAAATAAGGGTATAAGTTAAATAAACCAAAGTTGGAAATTGATATTTTTGACCTACTCATCCAAACCAAGGCATGTAATATATCATTTTGACTCTAAAAAGCATTTTAAGAACTTTGGTTTAGCCACATTTTTGAGTTGAGGTGTAATTGGTGGACTTGCTTTGAAAAGTAGTTACTTGCATCTTAAGCAACATTTGCAAAACACATGAGAGATCAATACACAAGCTTCCAAGGCATTGTAACACATCTAATATCTCATTTGGAGAGATTTTGGGATCATAACAAGCTGCTGCAACAAGTGAAACCAGAATTAGTGTGATTATGGCATGAGATGGTATTTTGATGACATGAGAAATTCAACATCTCCTTGGATGATTTCAGAAGATTCTAGAGAGGTCCAACATCATCTATATATTGATTAGAAGGGGTTCAAATGCAGGGTTGGCGAGAATTGAGGGAGAGAAGAGAGTTTGCAACTTCACATTGTTCATTGCAACTTGAATTCTGTTTCAGCATTCCACACCATTTTTTATCTTTCTTTTGATCTCAACAACTTCTATTGAGGATACTGAATGATTCCAGATCAATTCCATAGCCAAAGCCTTGAAGGATCGTGTTCTTGCATTTGAGTTTCAACACCTGCAAGTCACTATCGGATTTGGAGTTCCAAGCATTTGCAATCAATTCTCTTGCATACAGAAGCAAGAACTTGGTACATTGAATGATTCCAGAGCAGTAGAAGGGTTGAATTGAAGAATTGCTACATCTGTTACTCAAGAATTCACAGGTTGGTAACTTTCATCCCTCACCTTAATTTAAGAAGAATTACCTCAGTTTGTTAGGTTAGATTGATAGTATGTGGTTAGGAGATCGTTTCTGGAAACTTAGAGAGGATTTGGTGATGATCAATGAGATGACACATTTTCTGTTTGGATCAAGAACATGCTGGATATTGAGAGATAATATGAGTATTATAGCAAGAAGTGATCAGGGTAATATGGTGAATATTTTAGACCAAACAATTTGAAGAATGGTGATAATCGAGGTCTGAGCATAATTTTGATTCTTGATCGTGTTTTAGGTTAGAGGTTGATTCAATGAATTCTGAGGCTAGGGTTAGATTCAGTGTTCAATTTAGAGTGATTTAGTGTTTTAGATCTTGAATTTTGATGGAGATTTGGTGAGATGCGAATGTGATGAAGATGAGCATGAGAGCTCTGTTTCAATGGCGTTTCTCCCTCCATTTTTGGTTCAAATGAAGAAGATGATTAGAATACCATTGGATTTGCATGAAGACTTTGACTAAGCAAGGTATTCCACGGCCAGGATTGATTTGGATTCATGAAAGAGTCTGAGTAAGTGAAACGATGCGTTTCACTTACTAGGTCGTTTTGGGATTAAGTTCAAATTGTTATCCCCACCCCCTGATGGCCCAATTGTCATAATGAACTGATCTTCTTTACTACCTGCACTGTGGTTTTGTTATTTTATTTTGATTTTCTTTAATTTCTTCATTTTATACATGGTTCTTGATTAAATCATATAAAATTGAAAAATGATCCAATTAACCCCATTCTTTTTGCATTATATTCATGATTGAATCTAGTATTTTTTTAGAGAAAAAATATTTTTATTTCATGCATTTTCTGATTTTATGGGAATTTTCATATTTTAATTGATATTAAAATAGTTATGTTTGATACTTGATTTTGTGGAATTTTGTGTGATTAATTGGTGATGATTCCTGAGCTAATTTTTTGTGTGTGATTAGTTTAGACATGTATGCTCCCATAGCATTTTTATCACATTTTTGTGATGAAAATAGGTGTGTTTTCTAGATTGAGATTTAGGTGCTTCCTTTTAGGGTTTAGGTTTAGTACCTTGTAGTGTAGAATTTATTTCTAGGTCTTATTTGATGATTGGATCTCTGGAATTAATATGGTAGAGTCATGATTGACCTAGGTCCCCATAGTTATTTTTGTAGGATTTTACAATTGGTTTTAGTATTTTAGTTAGGATTAACTTTAGTACTAGGTTTTAGGTGATCCTAACTTACTAACTCAACTAGATTAACTTCTTTAGTTCCCTTAGATTAGGGTTTGCTTTGTTTGCCTTTGGTTGAGATTGAAGACAAGTTGAAGACAAGGTGAGGATGCTTGAGGATGCTTGAAGTTGCTTGGAGCTTGGAGTTGCTTGTGCCAGAAGGTGTCTGATGAAGACTTAGGAGGTAGGAGACATAGGGAGAGCCTTATAATTAGAATGACTTCTTTCACAAATATGGAAAGAATCTTGTGCTTCCATTCCTCCCAATGACTAAAAGTACTTCTAAGATATTCACATCCCTCCTTTGGAGGGATGAGTGGCTTTATCTGGGAAGTAGAACTTTGAGGGAACCAGTCTCTCATAATGATGAACCCTTACAGGCTTCCTTTGGTTGTCAATAAGCTGTTTATCATTTCCACTCATTCTGTTAAATCAATTGTCTTCTGGTTTGAGTATCTTGAAAGATGTTGGACTTGAGTTTGAAGATGAGGACTTCATTGAAGAGTGTGGAAGAGGATGATTCCTTGAGCATTGCCACTGCAGCTGAAGCTTGAAGAGCAAGAAGAACAAGTTGATACTTGTGAAGAAGATCCAATGGAGATTGAGTGAAGAGCTGAGGCTTGAGGAGTAAAGGATAAGTTGACACTCACATTGATGCATTGAGAGCCTGAAGGAATCAAGTTGATACTTGCAGTTAGGAGTGAAGCCTGAGGGTGGAATTGACTGAGGAGCTGAAGCTTGAAGAAGAGAGAACCAGTTGATACTTATGTTTGATGGGTTGAAACCTTGGGGGAGCAAGTTGATGCTTGTCATTGAGGATGATAGCCTTGAAGGGTGATTGAAGTCTGATGACTGGGCTGCTGTCAAGTTGGCATTGTTGTATGAGCTGTTGATCTGTTTCTTTTCTTGTCTGTTTTCTTTTCTGTATTGATGTGCCTTGTTTGACTTGCTTGATGCATTAGAATAAGTTCATATTTAGACTGACTTTAAGCTAGGAGCATGATTGCACTAGAGGTTGAGTTGCTCCCTCTGCTTGTATTTTTACTGTGTGGCTTTGCTTGCGGGTATTCGGTAGAGCCCAGCTCCCTTGCCCATGTGGTTTGTGTTTGCTTGATAGCATGATGTTTTTACTGTATGATTGCAGTTGTTATTCTATCTTGCTTGACAGCATGTTATTTCCTCTGTATGATTACTGTTATTCATATCTGGCTTGAGGTTGAGATGAGCTTGTGGAGGCTGCTACCCCACACACATTTCCTCCCTCACTTGCATTGCATGCATTTTACATTCGTTTACTGTATATCTGTTTACTGTTTAAGCTGATGCTTTATCTGTTTCTGTTTATCATTGACATGATCCCCTAGGAATCTCACTTCCTTTGATAAGGAAGTGATGATAGAACTTTAGGTTGAAACCTATGCATGATAACTTCTAGGAGTTCCCTGTTTCAAACCTCAACCATAGGATGAATCCTTGGCATGACAACATTAGGACTTGATAGTCTCCCCCTTAGTTGAGCCCGTTCTCTTCTCATCTCAAAACAGCTTAAAATACAGTAATCATGAATGATTTCTATCGTACGTCACGAGCCTTAAGCTATCTGAGAAAGGATTGTTGGAGAGTTTCTTTTAAACAGTCCGGATGTTTAGTACGGAACCCTTTGGGTGACATGCGACACATTCACTCTCAGGTCATAGTCTTTAGTGCGATTGAAATTGCAAACATCCTAAAAAACAGTTCTTTCATAAAAGACAGAAACAAACTTCAACCCTTTTGCCCCGTGGGCCCATAATTCAAAGGAAAGCTTTTCTGAAGAAAATAGTGTCGTTAAACTCCAGCGCCACCGCAAACAGGCTTTGTCCCTAACTGCTGGAACAATTGTTTAACCCTACTCGATAAAACAAATGAATCTGAATCCCCGTAATCCGTATTATCCCGAACTACGTAAGCTCTGATCTCTCATACCCGTTGAGAGTACGTAGGCACAATACTGACGTATTGGCGAGCCACCTTCCCCCATCTGTAACCCGTAGTTAGCCGAACTACGTAGACTCTGATTTCTCATTCTCTAATGAGAATACGTAGGCATAAAGCGCGGCGCTTTGTCGAGTCATCTTCTTTTCTTTTTAAGCCAGCCTTGATAGGTAGATAGATAAACCAACTCGTCCAGTAAACACAAACAAGTGTGGATCTCGTCGAGTACGAGGGACGTGAGGGGTGCTAATACCTTCC
The DNA here is from genome assembly GCA_963859935.3 of Lathyrus sativus. Classification (NCBI taxonomy): domain Eukaryota; kingdom Viridiplantae; phylum Streptophyta; class Magnoliopsida; order Fabales; family Fabaceae; genus Lathyrus; species Lathyrus sativus. The sequence goes on along the minus strand of OZ012735.1, from coordinate 98,415,419 downwards.
CCTTGCGTAACCGACTCCCGAACCCGGACAATGGTTGGGACGACCTTGTCTTATACCTTTTTCGTCAGGTTTTTCCGATTGTTTCCTTTCCTGTTCTGAGGGATAAATAACGAAAGGTGGCGACTCTTCTGTTTTGCCGGCACCTTATTTTCGCGGAAGCGACAGCTGGCGACTCTGCTGGGGACTTGATAGTTTCCTGGGATCCAACGTCCCTTATGCGAGTCAGTTTGGGGATCCAACGTCCCCTGCGAGAGTCAATCCTAGCGCTTGTATGATTACTTGTTGGGTTGTGTTTATTTATCGCATTTTATTTCCCGCACTTTATTTTCAGTATGATATGATTATCTGTGCTGTTGTGGGAGGGGCATTCTGATGAGTGAGAAGCCAGACCCAGGCTTGAGTGTACATAGCATTAGTTGTGGAAATTAGTGGGCGCGTGCTTGCTTGGCAGGCACTAGTGTCTCATGAAATCCACGCTCAGACGAGGTTCTCCCGGTTGACTTCTTTTTCAACCCTTTGGGTTGAGGGGGTTGTTGGTTTGGAGGATTGTCGACTCTGGGGACCGATCATTTGGAATTCAGCCGAGTGAGGCCACTTCATGAGCTGGTGATGCCACACCTCTTGGGTATCGTATCACCCCTCTTGAATGTCTGTGACGCTGATGACCGCATAGGATGCCGAACCTTAGTCAGTTTAGGTCCATACCTGTGAGCAGGGTTGGGTTTGTTGCAGGAAACATTGACCTTCAGACTACCTGGTTTTCTTGATAGTGGATCAGTTTTGTTAGTACCAGAGATTCTCATCATCAGATATATGATTGTTCTTGACAGAGCAGAGTTATGGTCCTGTATCAGAGGACCTTATCTTCAGAGATGTGTAGTTGTTCTTGACAGAGCAGGTTTATGATTGGGATCAGAGGATCTCACCAGCAGATGTATGTTTGTTCTTGACAGAGCAGAGTTTTGGTCATGTATCAGAGGTTCTTATTATCAGATGTTTGTTCTTGACAGAGCATAGTTTTGGTCCTGTATCAGAGGTCCTTATTATCAGATGTTTGTTCTTGACAGAGCAAATTTGTGGTCCGATACCGGGGTTTTCTTCTTATCAGATATAGTGGTTGTTCTTGATAGAGCAGGATTATGGTCCTGTTGATACAGAATCTCCACAGCGCAGTTGTCTTGATCTCCTGCTACATGATTGCATTTTACATTGTTTTGCATACTCATTTGCATTTCATTAACGTGTGTCTGTGGTGCAGGTACCGTTTCCCCCGATTCAGGATTTCCGGCCTCCTATTGTATTGTTATGGGTTCTCTGAGGAAAACCGTGGCTTACAAGCTCCCTGCCCCTGATGTTGTGCAGCTGACTGGTTTGATTGCTTTAGCAGATGATTCTGTGAGAGATGAGTTCAGAAAGTCTTACGGCAAATTGCTCAGTTTGGTTCGTAAACCTTCTGCGTTTGAATTGAATGGGTTGCACGCCTTGCTGCAGTTCTACGATCCTCTGTTGAGATGCGTTACTTTCCGGGATTTTGTTCTCGCACCTATGCTAGAGGAGTATGTTGATTTGTTAGGTGTGCCTATCAAGAGTCAGATGCCCTTTGTTCACATGGATGCTGAGCCTAATCTAGCTAGCCTAGCTCCTTCGCTGCATCTGGATGCCTCCGAGTTGGTTTTGTCTAGTTGGAACAAGGTTCCCGGTTTCTCCTTGCAGTTCTTAGTGGGAAAAGCTCAGCAGTGCGCCAAAGACGGATGTTGGATCATGTTCGACGCCATTCTCGCTCTGTGCATATATGGCATCATTATGTTCCCCAATATGCCCGACTTTGTGGACTTCGACGGATTTCACATCTTTGCTTCAGGGAATCCAGTCCCTACCTTGATAGGAGATGTCTACCATTCCATCCACTACAAAAACGAGAACAGAAGGGGTAAGAATGTCTCGTGCTGCGTGCCCCTGCTTTATAGATGGCTTGATAGTCATCTACCCAAGAGGGGTCCCTTTGCTTCGTCTGCAGCCACAACTGAGTGGTCTGAGCGTTTGATGAGTCTATCAGCGGAGGATGTTGACTGGTTTGATAGAGATAGGTTGGGTGCCGAGATTATCTTTAGCTGCAACGGGTTTCTGAACGTGCCTTTGATAGGCAGGAAGGGCTGTATAAACTATAATCCATCTTTGCTGGTCCGACAGTTTGCTTATGCTTTGAGAGCTCCGCCGAAGGATGAAGAGGTACAGGAATCTATGTACTTCACCGGTCTTCTAGAGGGGGATATGTTATCTAAGCTTCAGTGCGCTTGGAATGGTATCAGTAAGAGGGGAAAACCATTGCTGGGGAAAAGTAATAGTCAAGCCTACACTCCGTATGTCACGTGGATCAGAGCCAGAGCAGATGCTGTAGGGATGCCGTTTCCTCCTACCAGGCCAGAAAGCCCTCCAGTGATTGAAGAGCCTACCACTGTGCCTATTCAGCAGTACAATCAGGTGTTAGCTGAGAGAGATGAATTGAAGAAGGCAAATGAAGAACTGGAGAAAGAATTGGCGCAACTCAGAAGCGAGAGAAGTGAGGCCGTTCATTCCTTCAAGAGGCAGACAGAGCTGGTGAACCAGTTAGGGACAGACTTGACTAAGCAGATAGCCGAGCGTGAGCGCATGGGTCGAGACTTCAAAGTTGTCAACGATGTACTGGCCACGAAGAAGCATCACTTGGATGAAGCGTATCGGAGGATATCCAAGTTTAACCAGCACTGGAAGGCCTCCCTGGCCAACAGGAAAGAGCGGGAGGATAAGCTGATGCAACAGATCTCCAAGCTGAAAGCCCAGGTGAAGGCTAATGAGAAAAGGTTTGATGAAGAAACCGCTCACAGATATGCCGCTGAAGGCCAGCTTAACAAGGCTCTTGCTAACCTGAAGGAGCGCAAACTGATGTTTGAGTCCAAGAAGCGGAAGTTAGAAGATTGTTTCGGCGAAGGAGCATGGGAAGATTCGGTCGAAGGTCTTCAGTACACCATTATGCAGAGGGAGTTACTCGTCGAAGGGTTACTCACTCGGCCTGGTCATCCAGAAACGAAGGGGTTGTTAGAAGAGTTTCGCGCCCGTGCCTGTGCTTGACTATTTGTAACCCTTTTGTTTTGATCGTTGTTGTATGCTGACCATCACCAAGCTTGTTGGTTGAGGTCATGCTATTGATTCATCTTGTACTCAGTGACATTGTGTACCGCCTTGATGGGCTTTCTTTATATATATGGGATGTTATTTCCATGACTGGACTCAGACTTCTTATTATCAGCACTGGCACTCAGGCACTAGGATCAGGGGATACCTCCCTAACGCACAGACACACGTTTGCATTTTGTTGCGGTGGAAATAGGATATCAAACTATTAATTAGTTTGAATCACAATTCTTAATTCACAACCGCTCTTTGATTTATCCGAAGGAAAAGGTCAAAAGAGGGAAAACCTATTTTTGCATCATAAACACAATGCAGGGAGAGACCTAGGTAAGGGGTTGGTTAAGCTTAGGGAAGGTACTAACACCCTAAACTTCTGTAGTACTCTACAGGAACCTTTTGTTTATTGTATGATTTTTATTTTTATTATCTGTTTAAAATATATTGCACTAAGGGATAAAGTGACCTAAAGACCTAAGGGTTAGTCCTAAATTTACTCGGCAAGACATCGCATCTTGTGCCTACGTATCCTGGATAGGGAATGGAATCAGAGTAATCGTAGTTCCCCTCGAAAGGGAGGTTAGAAACTTCTTGACTGTGGTCAAGGTTTCAAGGGGAGTAAGCATATCTTAAGGACACGCCTACGTGGAGTCTTGAAACTCCTATTTCTACGTTGAAATGTTAATTGAAGATTTAGGGTTAAATTAGGGATTCCACGACGGGAAACCCTAAACAGAGCTCGGCGGCTCTTTAACCTAAAAGCTAGGGTAAAGTGCGTTTTCGCCCACGGCGGGACACCTAGGCTAAATAGGGTTTGAAATGGTCCAAAGGGTTAAGACTATTGACTCGGCGGTCAAACAACTAGACCTAATTCCTTCGGAGGGCAAAACAGTAAAAACATGCAAGCAACAGAATTATTACATGGCAGACATAAAAAAATATGAAAAATAAAGCAAGCAGAAAAGGAAGGCATCGCGACCACTCGCGTAAATTACAAATCCCAAAAAATAAATCGCGACCACGGCCTCGCGTAAATTACATCCATGGACACAAATACAAATATGATAAATAAATATTTAACTGATGATAGCCGAAATTAAACGCAGTCAGTTGAAAAAACAAAGCGGAGAATGTCAATAGGACTAGACAGAAATAAAACGGATAATGAGACAATGAGGAAAAGATGCAAATTTGAAATTGTTTTATTTCTAAAAAATCGGTTATAACTTGGAAAAAATAATTTTAATCTTAATTAAAAATTAAAAAAGAAAGGTTTAGTCTTAATTTTAAAAAACTGTTTTGAATTTTTTTAAAAAGATTTAATTTTACTATGAAAAGAATAGAGTTTTTAATTTTTTTTATGAAAATAGAATTTTTTACTAACTAATTAAGAAACAGCTTTTATTAACTAATAAAAAAAATTGTTAACTAAATTAGAAAAGTTATTTCAATTAACTAATCAAGAAAAACCTTTATTAACTAATTTTAAAAAAAAAATTGTTAACTAATTTAGAAAAGTTATTTATAGTAACTAATTAAGAAAAACCTTTATTAACTAATTTAAAAAAATTGTTAACTAATTTAGAAGAGTGATTTTTATTAACTGTCTTATAGTACAACCACCAAAAAATAAATAAATAAAAATAAATAAAAAACTAAATAATAATTAAACAAATGGAATGGAACACGTCAAAAGGGGCATTCTTTATTTTTTTAAATTTTTTTTTAAAGGAACAATTAATTTTGATTTTTGAAAAGAGTAATTACTTTAATTTCATTTAAAATACAAAGATTTAATCTTTAAAGAAAAATGGATTAATTTTTTTATATTAATAGAATGGGTTGATTTAAATTAATAAAAGGTTTTCAATTTACTAAAATTTCTTTTAAAACAATTGATTTCCACTTTTTTTAAAAAATAATATATTTATCAGAGAAAGGGTTAAATTAGGAAAATAATGATTTAGTTTTAAAAATCTGTCTTTTAATAAATAAAAAAATGGTTTACGATTTTAAAAAATGATTTTTGAAAGTTTAGATATTATTATTATTTTTTAAAACAAAGAAATTACTGCTAAAAAAAAGGGTTTTTATTTTACTGTTTGAACCAGAAACTTTGATGGATTTTTTTTATAGAAAATATTTTAACTTCCAAAAAAAGAAAAAACTTCAATTTAAAAAAATTTGTTTGAACCCATTAGTAAATCATGTTAACAGCTCTATACAATAATAATCAATACCATATAAACAAGATATAAAAAAAGAAAAACTAAAAAAAAATAAAAATAACAGCATAGTCAAATAAGCTGGGGAAGCTTTGCTTTCACGCTGAAACTTCCATTTGGGGTTTTTCATAACCCTCCTTCTTCTTTTCCCCCAAACAGCGGCGCCGTATTTCCGCTTTGCATGTGGATTCTTCCCTTTTCCGGTCGCCTGAAAACACACACTAAAGATAAGAAAACAGAACAATCATAAAGCTTACTTTTACACCGTCAAATTCAAGGATGGATGATGACGACGGCGAGGTTTCTGGCGGCAAAATCCGCTTCCGTTTCTTTGGATCGGAGCTGATGATGTGAACAAACTGAGGTTGTTCGTTCGCGGTTGGTCGAAAGGTGCTGACGGTTTGGAATTTCCTCACTCTCCTTAAATCTTCGCGGCGGGATGATGATGGAAGCTCTGTGAGCTACTGGATCCACCGTCGTTCCTCTTGGTTCCCTGGTGAGCTCGTTCTTATTTCTCCGATGTTGTGGTTCTGCGCCGTTTTTTTTTGTTCGCTTTGAGTTTTACTGATGAAACGGCGCCTCCTCCTTTTTTAGGGTTTGAATCCCCTTCTTATATCCTTATCTCGGCTGATTTATGGCTTTTCAGTTTCGGTTTGATTGCAGAATTTCCGGATGACTTTGTTGTGCTTATTGACTGGGTTCATTATATTTATCAGTTAGAACCTGGCTTGTTGCTGGCTTTACGGAAAAGTTGTTTTGATCCGTTGGGACCCGTTGAGGTGCTGAACCGATTTACGCTTTGTGGAACCTGCTTGTTGAAACAGTTCATTGGACTGATTCCTGAACTGGTTTCTTCCTGAACTGGTTCGAACTGGTTTAAAATTGGTTTGCTTAAATCATTTTCTGGAATGGGTTCTGAAACTGGTTTACTTGAACTATTTTCTGAGCTTGGTTCTGAAACTAATTTACTTGAACTATTTCCTGAACTTGCCTTGATTTGATTTAGATGTAGTTCTGAACTTGTTTTGATGGAATTGTTTTGCTTCGGAACGGTTGGCGTTACGGTCCGACTTTCGGGCAAACCGCCTTTCCAAAGACACTTTTCTCAAACAGACTTTCCGAATAAGCGCTTCGACGTAATTTTCCTCTTCATCTTCCTCGGTTGCCTTGATAAGAACAGGAAGTTGCCGGATAGGCCATTGGCCGAGAACGGACACCCAGTGATGACACCGTTCTGAGGGTGTCGAAACTAACTGATAACAGTTCGCTTGTTTTGCTCATTTTGCAGATTCGGAAGAACGGAGGATCGGAAGATGTCGGAGGCAGTTGGAAACTTAAAAATAGGACTTTCTTTAGAAATTTTATTATTTTTGATATTTTGTAATTTATTAATTTTTTTGTGATTTATTATTTATTATTTTTTTGTAAAAGTTAATTAATTCTGATAAAACTTTTAAATTTTATTTGTTGTGAAATACTATTAAAAATGTAACGTTTGTGAAAATAAATAATAACAATAAGATGTAATAACTGAAATCAACCATTGAAATGAAACTATTTAAATGAAATGAGATAAAAATTTTAACTAAAATTGAGATAGAATCTTAAATGAAAACATTTGCATTGACATGAAATAAAAACTACAATGAATATTTGAATGGAAATGAACTACAACTTAAATGATATTAATTAGAATGCAATGACATAAAATTTAAAACGTTTAAAAATGAAAATGTTAAATTGAAATGAGATGAACTATTCGGATGGGAATGTTAAATTGAAAATTTAATTCTTTAAAACAAGTGGAAAAATGAAAAAAAAAAGTTAACTTAAAACCAGAAAATAAAAAATAAAAAATGAAATGAAAACCTCTTACATATTACTCCATAATTTCCTTAATTTCCGACTAACCTCATTTTCGACACCAATTCCGATTGAACCTCGTCAATCAGGTCAAATGGCCCAAATTTCCTGCAAAAGTTGTGTCTGGTGATAGAATGGTACTGTTGAACGAAGTAAAACAGTAAAAAGCAGAGAAATCTGATTAGCAGTGAACAGAACTAAACTTCGCACTGACATTCAAATTCTGTCTCTGATGAATAAATCCCCTGCCGTGAACCAACTCGGCCAAAAAAATGCAATTAAACTGATATGGACTTGAGCCAACGTTCATACTGCTTTCTGTTTAGGGATTTAAATAGCGGGCAACAGAAGAAACAGAAAATAAATATCTATTGAAACCAAATTCCTCAGAACGGATTCTTGCACCCACTTGAACCAAACCAAACGGATATCTCAAACTAATCAACCCATATGACAGAATAAATGCCTCAGAAATCCACTGACGACAGAGTCTCAGCCCATTGAATTAATTACCGTATCTCGAACATCCTGATGCGAATACCGTGAATTTCTGTTTATCTTCAAAGAAAATAAAGAACTCGGAGACGGAGGTCCTGATTATTCAATAAATTCCTGATGATAACTCAGCTTCAAGGACTGTCAGCAAACAACGTGAAAATGACCATTTTGCCCTTTAACAACTAAAGTGTACCAGACGCGGTTCCTGCAAAACGAGACACACTACGTAACCCGTTAGTAATTAGCTGATGCACAAATGAAATGTCATGCAACCTGAATCGACTAATCTGAGGGCAAAATTTGGGGTATTACAGTTGCCCCTATTTAAATAGCTTCACCGGATGATTTGAGCGACGAAGGCTCGAGAAATCATGGTGGAGGGATTTAAATATAGATAACCGAAAATTTTGCCCTTAGATGCAGTGATATGCAATACTATGGACAAAATGGAAATAAACTATAATGTTGACAATGCCATGAATTTAGTATGGTGCGTATGATGGTATGGTAAATGCAGAGATGCAGACGACACAACGACATAGGGGACAGACGCGATGAACGAACCACACTTGGAATACGACGCACTGGGTGACAGCACGACACTGGGGAATTCTAAAGTGATAGTCAACTAGTGCGAGTACGACCAATTATCACTTTAGGAAAAGGAATGGTAAGAGCGGGATCCTCAATGGAGATGGCACCGGTGAGACAGCCTCCACTGGGGGAATTTAAGAGTAATCATCAACAGGTTCAGGCGTGACCGGCTGATACTCTAGAGTAAGAAAATAAAACTGGATCTGCACGACTGTAGGATCGATTAACAAGATGCTGGAGCATTGAGCAAAGAATAACATCCGACTTCTGTAAACTTTCCCTCGTGACAAGATCAAACGGAATTTAGGAATCCGTAGAAAATATACATTGTAAAATCGGCTGTATGCCAAAATAAATGGTCTTAAATGGGAAACGCCCTGATAAGCTTTCTCGAGTGAGAACTGCCACTTATCGTTGTAAGGGACTTATATGCCAAACTGGATAAGCTCTCAAATAAAGAGACTGCTGCTTATCTGTGGATAATAGATTGATTGATAATATAAACTTCTTCACGTCTCAAGTCTGTGCTCCTTGGACATGATTTGGTTTCTTCTTTTGCTAAAGGATAAAATAAACGTCTTCATAATTCGAGATCGGTGCTCTCCCGAATATGATTCGGCTCCTTCTTTTACTAAAGGGTAAACGAACTTCTTCATACTTCAAGATCTGTGCTCTCCTGAATATGATTCTGCTCCTTCTTTTACTAAAGGGTAAACGAACTTCTTCATACTTCAAGATTTGTGCTCTCCTGAATATGATTTTGTTCCTTCTTTTACTAAAGGGTAAACGAACTTCTTCATACTTCAAGATCTGTGCTCTCCTGAATATGATTCGGTTCAAAAACCTCCCTGCACTTCAAAATGAAAAGGAAAATGGAAGCCCATCTGCTCGATGGAGATGGCCATTTATTGCGAGTCATAATAAAGATAGGATAAGCTTCTCGGATGAGAAATGTCGCTTATTTGCAAAAGTGGCAATAATAAGCTTCTCGGGTGAGAACTACTTGTAGAGGTGGTAACAGGTAATGTAAATTGTAAAGAAAGTTGTGATGATGGCAAACATCTAGATCACTGAGTGATAGCAGGTAACATAAATTGTAAAGAAGGTCGTGATGATGGCAAACATCTAGATCACTGTAATGTAAATTGTCAAGAATGTTGTGATGATGGCAAACATCTAGATCACTGTAACGTAATAATGAGCTCCTTGTACGAGAAGATCAATTGTAGAGTGTATTGTAAAGTGTAAGGTAGGTGATAAGCTCCTCGGCTGGGAACTGTTGCTTGTCTATTGTGCAATGTAGTGATAAGCTTCTCAGGCGAGAACTGTCGCATATCTGCAAAGGATTGTAAATGCTTTTCTTGAGAGATAGTGCAAAATAAATGCACGTCTAGGTAGGTTCGACGACCGACAGGACTGAAATTCGATCTAGAATTGGGCTAGAAAGAACTGATAAACAAAACTCCATTGAGGAAACGAACTCGAATGGGGACTACCTTATCTTAATGCGGAAAGGTAACAGAAATAACCATCGTCCACGAGGGTTGAACTCTGTGGGGAAACTGGAAACAAGTAGGTATTTTATGCTTAGGGCTGACGATCTATTTGGAGAGAGCATACAAACCCAGTTACTCGGCGGTAACGACAAGGATGACGACAAATAGCAATCATGCAAATGCTAATGCGTATGCCAAAGTGTATACGAATGTGTATGTTCATGTGTATGACAATGAAACGAAAATGAGTATGTAATGCTCATGCTTATGCTTATGCTGACAAAACAGATGAGAGAGGAGACGTGAGATGAAATAAACATCTCGATAGGAATACCCAGTGATCTCTGCAACAGTACATCTATTAGAGGATAGGAATAGTTGATGGTAAGACCGAATCTGGCTTCAAAGTTAAAATTTCCCTGGGGAGAAAATCTGATGACTTCCACATGGGGATGCGATATGACTTCACCGGAGAGTATGATGCCCTGACTTCAACTGGGGATTCATGACCTTCGCATGGGGATAAGATGTCATGACTTCACGTGAGGGATTGCTATCATGAACCATAATCAGCTCAAGAACTCTTGGATCATAGACTTCCGGGGATAAAATAAATATCTGCTGTATGGGGAAGGTGTGAAGCTAGACAGCTTCATGGAGATAGTGTAGCAACTTCCTGGGAAAAGTACTTCGGCTTCCTGGGGAAAAGGTATATCCGACTGGGGATAAGATATATCAAACTTCCCTGCGGAGAGTTCATCAGACTTACTGAGGAGAAATCAACAGACATTCCTGAGGACAATATCTTGACTTCTTGGGGAGAATATGGCAGTCTCCTAGGAAGTATTTCCTGAGGAAAGTAAGGCAATTTCACTGAGGAACAAATAATTTCGCTGAGAATGGGGTTCAAGAACATATATCACTTGGAGGATACCGGGGATATCTCTGCAGTCTTGAGAGTCACTGGGGATTTATCGGATGGATCCCAAAAGTGTTGTCAGCTTAAAGTCTCGCTGGGGACTGTTACTGGGAAGATGATGGTATGATCTCTGCTATCTTGGAGATTACCGGCTCAGCCCAAAGTGTTGTCAACTTATAGTCTCGCTGGGGACTGTTACTGGGAAGATGCTGGTATGATCTCTGCCGTCTTGGAGATTACCGGCTCAGCCCAAAGTGTTGTCAGCTTATAGTCTCGCTGGGGACTGTGTCGGCTTAAAGTCTCTCTAGGGACTGCTCTGAGGCAATGGTTGATGAGATTTACTAGGGAATCAAGACCACCGGGAGTAAGATCTATCGGGTGCATGAAAATATCGTGAAACAAGCTAGTTTTGATCTTAATGGACTTCGGGATAGTCTCCATTTTGAAAAACAATATGCCCTAGAGTACCTGTCGTATGAGGAAAAGTCAGCTCAAGAGGATTTTACAGAGAAACATGGAGTCCAGATGCCCCACTGTTTTCCAACTCTTTGAGAGATTTGTCAGATCTCGACGTAACTGGCTCAGATCGACGGTGACATGACTGAGTCTTTAAAAATAGCTCTTAAGAATTTCAGGCTTGCATTGATGAGAAAACTGGAAACCATCTGCCCCTGTTTAGCAGGATCTGTGACATCTATATGTAAGTTTCTAAGATATCAGGCAAAACCAACACGCGTGAAATGCTATCCTGAAATTATCAATGTAACAATATATTTGTCTTGAAATTTTTGTTTTTGAAAAAGATATCACTGTAACTCGTGACCGAGATCACTAGTTAGGATATAAGTTTAATTTATAATGCCAACATGAATTTTTGAGCATAGCTCGTAGGAGTCAGGAAACGCTATCTCGCCGAGTATGCTTTCAAGAGAATTCCTACTTCAATTAGGTCTTTTAAAGGTTGTATCGTGGTTTGGTTCACGGTTTAGAAACAAAGGATAAAGGCTCAAAATGTTATTTGCACCCACCCATTCTTCGTGATGTTCTCCAATCCTATTCAGTTAACGAGATACGAGCACTCATGTCTCAATCGGGTTTGATATGGTCGAGAATTCATTAAGGCTTTGGACATGGCAGTCACTCACCTATTTTGGGGTTCGATCAACACGACTTTGTCTTTATTGGGGATTCTTTATTTTGTTTTTATTTTTCGTTCCCTAACTTTTGCCTGAACGACGTCCTTTGGATTTGACTTTGGAGTCCAGCGGGATGCCCCAGTTTTGCCTAAGTCTCCTTCATAGGTTTTGACTTAGCGGGCTATATATTTTTTATTTTTGTCGACTAAGTCGTGTGACTCTTTTGAAAGGCTTGTGACTGCCCCACTCTTTAGGGATAGTCATTGACTTCTAACTCCATAGGATGCTTAAGGATAAATTCTCGAAGGTTCACTCCTCCTTTTTGAGAGTCTGAGCGCTCAATCGATTTAACTGAAAAACTACCCTGCCCTAGGTTAAGATGAGGGTTTTAATTTGGAAAAGAAGAAAACTCCTACTTCAAGGCTCAAGGGGGTTAAAGAGGGGTTATCATCCTTATATCTCCATTGTTTGGGATTTGAAACAATGCCTTACATCATCAGCAGGTTTCAATCGGAAGCATACGACAAGAGATTTGATGTTTTGGTTCGTCATCCTCCTCCCAATTCTCTACCAAAGCAGGAGATCGGGTAAAATTGGCATTATAAGTCTTATGAAAAAAATATTTTTAATGAGTGAAACGAATGGATTTATTCAAGACAAACATGCATTACCTTAATTATTCCAAAATAAACAAGTTCGTACATGCTAATTATGCTAATCAAGGAAAATAAACATATAAATAATCAAAATGTAATGTCTCAAAGTCCTTCAAGATGTGTTTATGAAGTCTTCGCGTCTGAGACCGGCATGGTAGTGGTTTCCTCTAGCGGAGCCTCACTGGAAGGAGTCGTCTTGCTTGCCCCAGCTACGTCTGTCATTACTTCATTATGGTCTTCAAATCTTCACTCAGAATAACTCTCCCAGATTCTCTGTTGATCGGGGTCGCATAATCTTGAGGATTGTTGAAATGAAAAGGACTAGGCATCTGAAGAACTACCGGCTTCGGCTGATTCACCGTATGCGTCACTGGCTGAGATCTGTTGAAAACAGGCTTTGCAGAGCTTGCTTCTGGCCCCTGGGACACCCTGAGAGGAGTCTTGACTTTCGGCTGAGGAACGTCAAAAGACAGGACCTTCTTTTCTAGCAAATCTCTGACAATATTCTTAAGCGCGTAACATACTTCCAAATCGTGACCAAGCGCACCCTCATGAAATAAACAATGAGTGACGGTGTTGTAATTGACAAGTACCGGATTGGGAGGTGGACCCAAAGTTCGGGTAACAACCAGACCTTGTTGCACTAAGAAAGGATACAACTCAGTGAACGTCATTGGGATCGGAGGACAAGGCTTGTATGGTCTCCTATTTTGACGAGGTATCGTCTCCTCTAATGGTTGGCACACAGGAGCGTTGGGCACTCGTTGACAGTTGACAGGAGCTTGTGCAGGCTGATAAACAGAAGGTTGTTGATAAACCAGATGCTGATAGACCGGAGCCGGTTGCACAGGCTGATCTGTAGGAAATTGCTGACTAAGAGGAGGTGCAACAGTAGCTACATATGGTTGTGGAGCATACTGAACTGGATAACCTTGAACATAATTCTGCTGAGGTTGCCAAGGTTGATGAGTAGCCATCGAGCAATTCCTCGGACGTGTAGGTCCTTTATAGTGGTCAACGCTCAGAGTTTTGCACTTCGGAGGAGTAACTCGTCGAACTGGTTGAGCAACAATAGGATTCACTGAACTGGATTGACGATTCTGAGGAGGTATGTTCTCGACAGTAACAGCTAGGTGAGAACCCACAACAGTGTTGGTAATCTCAGAAACAATAGTAGGTTGATTATCCATCTTCACCTTAAGGGCTTGCAGCATCTCCATAATCTGCCCCACACTTTCTCGAAGATCTTCGAGTTCATGACTGACACGGTCGATCTCTTGAGCTTGTTTTTCCATCCTTTTTCGAGCTTGGGCTCTAGTATTGTACTGATGCGGAGGACCCAGGATGACGAAACTGGAAGGCAAGGGAACCTAGTATGAGAAACCGAGAGACACATGCAATGCAAAAATATGATGCTAAAATGCAAAATGATTTTATGGAATTCAAATATTTACGAATATTGCAGAATAACAAAGAAACTTTATTTATTAATTGAAAATGGATTACAAATAATATTCTTAGAAAATCTTGGCATAACATAAAAGCTAATAATGACCCTAAGGAAGCTTCTTGTTCTGCCCCTTGATCTGCTCTTCTAGCTGGGCCTTTTTTAGGATGAGCCTATCTTCAAAAGGTAGATCGAGAGTTAGAGGAAAATAAATCCTTCATCAAAACCAAACAAGGGTACGTTGGAAAAGTCTTCACAATTGTTAGTGATCATATTGCCCTTGATGTCGGATACCTTTAAACATATGGCTTAAGTAATGTCTCGCTCTTTAAGATTCACCTCCAAGAAAGGGAACGGAGACTCCTTCAGAATAGATAACCCCACCAATTGAGAGTACTCTTCTAGGGTAGGCAAGAGCTGATATTCGGAGAATGCAAGGCAAAGATACTCTGGATCCTAGGACTGTAACAAAGTCGAAAGGAAACCTTCGTCTACTTGAAGTTTCAACAGAGATAATGGCCTTCCATACTTGTTTCTGAATCCTTTATTGATCTTGAACCAAAGTTCCTAGCTTCCTTAGGTCCTCTAACTTAAGACTTTTAAAATAATATCTCAAAGTGTTTTTTTTTGTAATTCATGGTATCCTGCGATATTCATAAATAAGGTTTGAATTCCATGAAATGTAATGCAATGTAATGTTTAATGGATGCAATGCACATATATTCATAAGTCCTGGGTTAAAGGTATGTGCAAGGAGTTAGGGTCTACCCATCCCAATAAGGTATGTACTAAGGTTAGTTGTACCTGCAGAACAAGGTTCTAAGAAGTGCCCAAAGTCATTAGTCCATCCTTCGGATATTATCAACTTTCCAACTAACTTGAGGGTCGATAATATTCTCAAGAGAACCTCTTTTGAGTGTAGCATCGCGTAGCAACTATTGTAGGACTACTCCCACATAGTTCCCGCACTACGTCCTATATAAGGCCAAAGTGGTGTTAAGGTACTACGGTCCTCAATATCATAGACTCCAATCGAAAATAGTAAAAGTTTTCACGACTGCACTCGATCAACCGAACCATTTTCTAAAGGGTCTCAACTGAGCGGTGATTCTCGAGTCAACTTGGTCGGGACTCACTCCCGGCAAGCCTCGTCGAATATCTCACCTTCCTATAATAAGGTCACTCAAGTCCGGGTTAGGACTTATCTCACAATAATAGGGTACCCCCCAAGCAAGGCACAATAATAATATATACAAAAGAATAAATAATGAAAAATATCATACAATAAACAAAATAGGGATAACCCTTAAAAGTCATGGATCCCCAGTGAAGTCGCCATTTTCTGTTGCGGTGGAAATAGGATATCAAACTATTAATTAGTTTGAATCACAATTCTTAATTCACAACCGCTCTTTGATTTATCCGAAGGAAAAGGTCAAAAGAGGGAAAACCTATTTTTGCATCATAAACACAATGCAGGGAGAGACCTAGGTAAGGGGTTGGTTAAGCTTAGGGAAGGTACTAACACCCTAAACTTCTGTAGTACTCTACAGGAACCTTTTGTTTATTGTATGATTTTTATTTTTATTATCTGTTTAAAATATATTGCACTAAGGGATAAAGTGACCTAAAGACCTAAGGGTTAGTCCTAAATTTACTCGGCAAGACATCGCATCTTGTGCCTACGTATCCTGGATAGGGAATGGAATCAGAGTAATCGTAGTTCCCCTCGAAAGGGAGGTTAGAAACTTCTTGACTGTGGTCAAGGTTTCAAGGGGAGTAAGCATATCTTAAGGACACGCCTACGTGGAGTCTTGAAACTCCTATTTCTACGTTGAAATGTTAATTGAAGATTTAGGGTTAAATTAGGGATTCCACGACGGGAAACCCTAAACAGAGCTCGGCGGCTCTTTAACCTAAAAGCTAGGGTAAAGTGCGTTTTCGCCCACGGCGGGACACCTAGGCTAAATAGGGTTTGAAATGGTCCAAAGGGTTAAGACTATTGACTCGGCGGTCAAACAACTAGACCTAATTCCTTCGGAGGGCAAAACAGTAAAAACATGCAAGCAACAGAATTATTACATGGCAGACATAAAAAAATATGAAAAATAAAGCAAGCAGAAAAGGAAGGCATCGCGACCACTCGCGTAAATTACAAATCCCAAAAAATAAATCGCGACCACGGCCTCGCGTAAATTACATCCATGGACACAAATACAAATATGATAAATAAATATTTAACTGATGATAGCCGAAATTAAACGCAGTCAGTTGAAAAAACAAAGCGGAGAATGTCAATAGGACTAGACAGAAATAAAACGGATAATGAGACAATGAGGAAAAGATGCAAATTTGAAATTGTTTTATTTCTAAAAAATCGGTTATAACTTGGAAAAAATAATTTTAATCTTAATTAAAAATTAAAAAAGAAAGGTTTAGTCTTAATTTTAAAAAACTGTTTTGAATTTTTTTAAAAAGATTTAATTTTACTATGAAAAGAATAGAGTTTTTAATTTTTTTTATGAAAATAGAATTTTTTACTAACTAATTAAGAAACAGCTTTTATTAACTAATAAAAAAAATTGTTAACTAAATTAGAAAAGTTATTTCAATTAACTAATCAAGAAAAACCTTTATTAACTAATTTAAAAAAAAAAATTGTTAACTAATTTAGAAAAGTTATTTATAGTAACTAATTAAGAAAAACCTTTATTAACTAATTTAAAAAAATTGTTAACTAATTTAGAAGAGTGATTTTTATTAACTGTCTTATAGTACAACCACCAAAAAATAAATAAATAAAAATAAATAAAAAACTAAATAATAATTAAACAAATGGAATGGAACACGTCAAAAGGGGCATTCTTTATTTTTTTAAATTTTTTTTTAAAGGAACAATTAATTTTGATTTTTGAAAAGAGTAATTACTTTAATTTCATTTAAAATACAAAGATTTAATCTTTAAAGAAAAATGGATTAATTTTTTTATATTAATAGAATGGGTTGATTTAAATTAATAAAAGGTTTTCAATTTACTAAAATTTCTTTTAAAACAATTGATTTCCACTTTTTTTAAAAAATAATATATTTATCAGAGAAAGGGTTAAATTAGGAAAATAATGATTTAGTTTTAAAAATCTGTCTTTTAATAAATAAAAAAATGGTTTACGATTTTAAAAAATGATTTTTGAAAGTTTAGATATTATTATTATTTTTTAAAACAAAGAAATTACTGCTAAAAAAAAGGGTTTTTATTTTACTGTTTGAACCAGAAACTTTGATGGATTTTTTTTATAGAAAATATTTTAACTTCCAAAAAAAGAAAAAACTTCAATTTAAAAAAATTTGTTTGAACCCATTAGTAAATCATGTTAACAGCTCTATACAATAATAATCAATACCATATAAACAAGATATAAAAAAAGAAAAACTAAAAAAAAATAAAAATAACAGCATAGTCAAATAAGCTGGGGAAGCTTTGCTTTCACGCTGAAACTTCCATTTGGGGTTTTTCATAACCCTCCTTCTTCTTTTCCCCCAAACAGCGGCGCCGTATTTCCGCTTTGCATGTGGATTCTTCCCTTTTCCGGTCGCCTGAAAACACACACTAAAGATAAGAAAACAGAACAATCATAAAGCTTACTTTTACACCGTCAAATTCAAGGATGGATGATGACGACGGCGAGGTTTCTGGCGGCAAAATCCGCTTCCGTTTCTTTGGATCGGAGCTGATGATGTGAACAAACTGAGGTTGTTCGTTCGCGGTTGGTCGAAAGGTGCTGACGGTTTGGAATTTCCTCACTCTCCTTAAATCTTCGCGGCGGGATGATGATGGAAGCTCTGTGAGCTACTGGATCCACCGTCGTTCCTCTTGGTTCCCTGGTGAGCTCGTTCTTATTTCTCCGATGTTGTGGTTCTGCGCCGTTTTTTTTTGTTCGCTTTGAGTTTTACTGATGAAACGGCGCCTCCTCCTTTTTTAGGGTTTGAATCCCCTTCTTATATCCTTATCTCGGCTGATTTATGGCTTTTCAGTTTCGGTTTGATTGCAGAATTTCCGGATGACTTTGTTGTGCTTATTGACTGGGTTCATTATATTTATCAGTTAGAACCTGGCTTGTTGCTGGCTTTACGGAAAAGTTGTTTTGATCCGTTGGGACCCGTTGAGGTGCTGAACCGATTTACGCTTTGTGGAACCTGCTTGTTGAAACAGTTCATTGGACTGATTCCTGAACTGGTTTCTTCCTGAACTGGTTCGAACTGGTTTAAAATTGGTTTGCTTAAATCATTTTCTGGAATGGGTTCTGAAACTGGTTTACTTGAACTATTTTCTGAGCTTGGTTCTGAAACTAATTTACTTGAACTATTTCCTGAACTTGCCTTGATTTGATTTAGATGTAGTTCTGAACTTGTTTTGATGGAATTGTTTTGCTTCGGAACGGTTGGCGTTACGGTCCGACTTTCGGGCAAACCGCCTTTCCAAAGACACTTTTCTCAAACAGACTTTCCGAATAAGCGCTTCGACGTAATTTTCCTCTTCATCTTCCTCGGTTGCCTTGATAAGAACAGGAAGTTGCCGGATAGGCCATTGGCCGAGAACGGACACCCAGTGATGACACCGTTCTGAGGGTGTCGAAACTAACTGATAACAGTTCGCTTGTTTTGCTCATTTTGCAGATTCGGAAGAACGGAGGATCGGAAGATGTCGGAGGCAGTTGGAAACTTAAAAATAGGACTTTCTTTAGAAATTTTATTATTTTTGATATTTTGTAATTTATTAATTTTTTTGTGATTTATTATTTATTATTTTTTTGTAAAAGTTAATTAATTCTGATAAAACTTTTAAATTTTATTTGTTGTGAAATACTATTAAAAATGTAACGTTTGTGAAAATAAATAATAACAATAAGATGTAATAACTGAAATCAACCATTGAAATGAAACTATTTAAATGAAATGAGATAAAAATTTTAACTAAAATTGAGATAGAATCTTAAATGAAAACATTTGCATTGACATGAAATAAAAACTACAATGAATATTTGAATGGAAATGAACTACAACTTAAATGATATTAATTAGAATGCAATGACATAAAATTTAAAACGTTTAAAAATGAAAATGTTAAATTGAAATGAGATGAACTATTCGGATGGGAATGTTAAATTGAAAATTTAATTCTTTAAAACAAGTGGAAAAATGAAAAAAAAAAGTTAACTTAAAACCAGAAAATAAAAAATAAAAAATGAAATGAAAACCTCTTACATATTACTCCATAATTTCCTTAATTTCCGACTAACCTCATTTTCGACACCAATTCCGATTGAACCTCGTCAATCAGGTCAAATGGCCCAAATTTCCTGCAAAAGTTGTGTCTGGTGATAGAATGGTACTGTTGAACGAAGTAAAACAGTAAAAAGCAGAGAAATCTGATTAGCAGTGAACAGAACTAAACTTCGCACTGACATTCAAATTCTGTCTCTGATGAATAAATCCCCTGCCGTGAACCAACTCGGCCAAAAAAATGCAATTAAACTGATATGGACTTGAGCCAACGTTCATACTGCTTTCTGTTTAGGGATTTAAATAGCGGGCAACAGAAGAAACAGAAAATAAATATCTATTGAAACCAAATTCCTCAGAACGGATTCTTGCACCCACTTGAACCAAACCAAACGGATATCTCAAACTAATCAACCCATATGACAGAATAAATGCCTCAGAAATCCACTGACGACAGAGTCTCAGCCCATTGAATTAATTACCGTATCTCGAACATCCTGATGCGAATACCGTGAATTTCTGTTTATCTTCAAAGAAAATAAAGAACTCGGAGACGGAGGTCCTGATTATTCAATAAATTCCTGATGATAACTCAGCTTCAAGGACTGTCAGCAAACAACGTGAAAATGACCATTTTGCCCTTTAACAACTAAAGTGTACCAGACGCGGTTCCTGCAAAACGAGACACACTACGTAACCCGTTAGTAATTAGCTGATGCACAAATGAAATGTCATGCAACCTGAATCGACTAATCTGAGGGCAAAATTTGGGGTATTACACATTTGCATGAAGCATCTGCATAACGAGTACTTTGTCGCTTTTCCTAACCCTTTTTGTGTTTTCAGGTTGTTTCAGGTTATTCCAGGATTGGTCAGAGACCCATCCACCGCTATCCGACCAGAGCAAATAACACCAGAATTATGGAGCAAATGCAAACTGACGTTCAAGAACTCCGAGAAAGGATGGACCGCTTCATGGAGCTCATGCAAGCGGTCGCCAATGGCCAGGATCAGCTCAGAACCTTAGTTCAGCCTCTGATCTCAAGGGTTGATAGCAATGGCGTACTCCATGGTGGGACTGTGCCTACCCCTCCACCAGTTGAAACTCCTCAGAATGGCGTCCCTGTGACCGGGGGGAATGGTAGTGCCAACGGCAATGTGATAGCTATCATGGGACTCAACGGTAATACGACGGGCGTCGGTAATGGGAATTTTGAAGCTAACGTCAATGTTGGGCTGGGCAATGACATTGTGGGTGTTGGAAATCTGTTCGGGCCTCAGCCGTGGTTAGAAGACCGTCAAGACGATGTGTTCTCTCAGAGGGGTGCTGAAGGGGAGCTGACTGTTGAAGCACGGCTAAGGTTCAAGGCACTCGAGGATAAGATGAGAAATATCGAGAACCAGAACACCCTGGGCGTTGATATGTCCAAGTTGGGACTGATTGCTGATTTCAAGGTGCCTCCCAAGTTCAAGCTACCTGACTTTGAAAAGTACAAGGGCACCACTTGCCCTCGCGTCCACCTGAGATCATATTACTGGAAAATGTTCGCTCATTCTGAGGACGAGAAGTTGCTGATGCACTTCTTTCAGGACAGTCTGTCTGGTCCCTCCCTCGAATGGTACATGAGTCTGGAACCTACCAGTGTGCGCACGTGGAAGGACCTTGCTGAAGCATTTGTGCACCACTACTAATACAACAGCGACTTGGCTCCGAACCGAGTCCAACTGCAGAATTTGTCGCAAAGGAACAACGAAGGGTTCAAGGAATACGCCCAGCGATGGCGTGAGTTGGCAGCTAGGGTTCAGCCGCCGATGGTTGAACGTGAGCTTGTGCAGATGTTCGTAGCCACCCTCCCATGGGTTTATTATGAGAAATTGGTCAGCGGTATGTCCGGAACCTTCTCAGATCTCATTATCACGGGTGAACACATTGAAAATGGGATCAAACTGGGAAAATTCAAGGTGATTCATCCTCAGCTGGAGGAGGCGGAAAGAAAACTTATAGTGGCAAAAGACGGGAAGGAGAAACGAGCGTTGTGTCCAACACTCGAAGGAAGGGTAAAGGCCCTCACCAACAGGTGGCCAGCATAACTATCCCGGCAATTCAACAGCCACAGCAGCAGCAGCAGCAACCGAATCAACAAGGGTACAGAAAGTATCTGAACAGGCACCTCTGTCGAGCCGTCACCTCGAGACTCCGCCCATGTCGTACGCGCAACTATTACAGACTTTGCTCCATCTACAGTTGATCCAGAAGAGAACCTTGGCTCCCTTGACAGGGGCACCTCCGCTAGGTTATGACGCGAATGCAACTTGTGAATTTCACTCAGGGGCACCAGGCCACACAGTAGAGAATTGCAAAGCCTTCAAGCATAAGGTGCAGGACATGGTGGATGCCAAGATCATCAACTTCTCCAATAATGTGCCGAACGTCACGAAGAACCCTATGCCGAATCATAGGGGAGGTGGAGTAAACGCCATTATTGAAGACGAGAGTTTGGATTTGTTGACTGACGTCAGAAATCTGAAGACACCGCTTAGCTTCGTTAAAGCTAAGCTGATGAAAAGAGGGTTCTTCCCAGGTTGTGGAGAGCTGTGTATGGGCTATGCGACAAGTCCTGATGGATGTGAACAGTTGATAGAGGGGATTCAAAGTCTGATGACTGAAGGGATCTTACAGTTTAGCCGAAGGGACGAAAGCGGATCAGGTGAGGTAATGCTGAAGCAAGATGACGAGGTTGCTACCATCACCATCCCTCACCAGACGATAACTATTTCTGCACCCAGACCGCCCACGATTACCATCACCAAAGTTGGGCCAATACCGTTCGAAAGCACTAATGTTGTCCCATGGCACTATGGGGCAGAGGTCTACTGCAACGGACAGAAGTTGGAACTAGAACCATTTGGGTCGTCTGTGGAGAACCTAGTGGGTGTTAGCGAAATTACTCGCAGCGGGAGAGTGTTTGCACCACCTGAGATTGTAGCGGACAAAGCGGACAGAGCTGATGCAACTGATAAAGGTAAAAGTAAAGTCGTTGAAGAGATCCCTCGCGAGGTAGACAAAGACTTACTTGTTAAAGACGCCGAGGAATTTATGAGGTTGATTAAAAAGAGTGACTACAAGATCGTGGATCATCTCCATCAGACACCCTCAAAAATTTCCATCCTGAATTTGTTGCTGTGTTCTGAAGCACACCACAACGCACTGCTGAAGGTGTTGAACGCCGCATATGTACCGCAGGAAATATCGGTAAACCAGTTGGAAGAGGTCGTAGCCCACGTAAATGCTGGGAATGGGTTAGGTTTCACTGACCTAGAGCTGACACCGAAGGGAAGGAACCACAATAGTGCCCTGCACATCTCGATAGAGTGTAGAGGAACGATTATGTCTCACGTGTTGGTAGACACAGGGTCATCGCTCAATGTTCTTCCGAAGAAGGCATTAATGAAGATAGATACTCGCGGAGTGATTTGCACACCCAGTGATCTGGTGGTGAAAGCGTTCGATGGAACCAAACGCCATGTTTTCGGGGAGGTGACGTTGCCAATCCAAGTTGGGCCGGAAATATTCGACGCGGTCTTTTACATTATGGATATCATGCCTGCTTACAGCTGTCTCTTGGGCCGGCCATGGATCCATTCTGCGGGTGCCGTGACCTCCACGTTGCACCAGAAACTCAAGTATGTCGTCGGAGGTAGCATCGTGACTGTATGTGGCGAGGAAGATATAATGGTGAGCCATTTGTCGTCCTTCAAGTATGTTGAGATGGATGGGGAAATCCACGAAACCCTATGCTAAGCGTTCGAAGCTGTTAAAGTCAAGGACGTAGCGCCTGTAGTCACTGAGAAGCCAGAGATGACTCTCTCTTCCTTCAAGGAAGCCCGGGCCGTTGTCCAAGCCGGATCTACCCCAAGCTGGGGGAGAATTTTGGAGATACCTAACAAGCAAGACAAGTTTGGGTTGGGATACTCTCTTGGAGCTGAAGCCTCCTCTTTCAGCAGCGCATCGCGAGGTAAAGGGTCGATCCAGTTTACCAGTGGCGGAGTGATATTTGAAAGCGTCAACGTGGTGTCTGAAGACAGCGGAGATAGCGATTGTGACTTAGACTCTTGAATCCAGCCAAGCAAGCCAGGCGAGAGCCTCAACAATTGGTCCGTCAAGGATATCATCCAGATGTCGAGCAAAGAGTAATGATTTACTTTTTCCAATCATTGTACAACCCTATGTCCTACCCGGGGCATAGTGGTTTTATTGTCAGGGCCTCGTTTGATTATGTACATGCATTTTATCAATAAATCAAAAGGCGTTTTTCTTCGTATTCAAATATTGTGATCTCTGTTATTTCTGTTTTTATATTTGTTTTGAAAAATAACAAAATGGCAATGGGGTTTGTGCTAACCTGCATATCCTTGTTTTAAGCTTAACCCTTGTTATTG
The DNA here is from genome assembly GCA_963859935.3 of Lathyrus sativus. NCBI lineage: Eukaryota > Viridiplantae > Streptophyta > Magnoliopsida > Fabales > Fabaceae > Lathyrus > Lathyrus sativus. The sequence goes on along the minus strand of OZ012735.1, from coordinate 98,391,697 downwards.
CAGGATCCACATAGCAGATGACATCGACTCTGGACCTTCTACGACTCACTTCGACTTCGATTGCCCGATCTATCAAGCCGAAGAAGAGATTGATGAAGACGAAGACCTTCCCGAAGAGTTGGCCTGCTTGTTGAAACAAGAAGAGAAAGTTATTCTGCCTCACGAAGAAGAGATTGAGATCGTGAATCTGGGTTCTGAAGAACTTGTCAGGAATGTCAGGATAGGGGCTGCATTGCAGAGCGATGTCAAGCAGAGATTGGTCGAGATGCTGAGAGAGTATAGTAACGTCTTTGCTTGGTCATACGAGGATATGCCCGGACTTGACACTGACATCGTGGTCCACCACTTGCCGCTGCGAGAAGATTGTCCTCCCGTTAAGCAGAAGCTTAGGAGGACGCGACCAGATATGGCCATTAAGATCAAAGAAGAAGTGCAGAAACAGCTTGATGCTGGCTTCTTAGCAGTCACTACTTACCCTCCGTGGGTCGCCAACATAGTGCCTGTACTGAAGAAGGACGGTAAGGTACGAATGTGCGTCGATTATCAGGATTTGAATAGGGCGAGCCCTAAAGATGATTTCCCGCTGCCTCATATTGATGTGTTGGTCGACAATACAGCTCAGTTCTCCGTATTTTCGTTCATGGATGGCTTCTCCGGCTACAATAAGATCAAGATGGCGCCGGAGGACATGGAGAAAACTACGTTTATTACACCCTGGGGAACATTTTGCTACAAGGTAATGCCTTTTGGTCTGAAGAACGCAGGGGCCACTTACCAACGAGCAATGGTTACTTTGTTTCATGATATGATTTATCATGAGATTGAAGTCTATGTTGATGACATGATTGCGAAGTCCCAAACGGAGGAAGGGCATCTGGTCAATTTGCTGAAGCTTTTTGAGAGACTTAGGAAGTTCAGGTTGAGGCTGAATCCTAACAAGTGTACTTTCGGAGTATGGTCCGGCAAGCTACTGGGGTTCATCGTGAGTGAAAGAGGCATTGAGGTTGATCCTGCGAAGATAAAAGCGATACAAGAAATGCCAGCGCCAAAAACAGAAAAAGAAGTTCGTGGTTTCCTGGGCAGAATAAACTACATTGCAAGGTTTATTTATCAGCTCACGGCCACGTGTGAACCGATGTTCAAAATACTAAAGAAAGATCAGGCAATTATCTGGAACGAGGATTGCCAGAAGGCATTTGATAAGATAAAACAGTATCTGCAGGAACCTCCAATCTTGATACCCCCAGTGGCTGGACGGCCCTTAATCATGTACTTGACAGTTCTTGAGAATAGTATGGGGTGTGTTCTCGGTCAACACGACGAGACGGGAAGAAAGGAGCATGCCATTTACTACTTGAGTAAAAAATTCACATATTGTGAATCTCGTTACTCGATGCTAGAGAAGACGTGTTGTGCACTAGCCTGGGCTGCCAAACGTTTACGACAGTACATACTCAACCACACCACCATGCTAATTTCGAAGATGGATCCGATCAAGTACGTCTTCGAGAAGCAAGCGCTTTCGGGCAGGATTGCCAGATGGCAAATGGTATTGACGAAATATGACATTCAGTACGTTTCCCAGAAGGCCATCAAGGGAAGCGTGTTGTCTGAGTACCTTGCCGAACAGCCGATCGAGGATTATCAGCCGATGAAATTTGAATTCCCTGATGAGGATATCATGTTTCTTAAAGCGAAGGATTGCGATGAACTGTTGCCCGACGAGGGGCCAGATAGGAAATCATAGTGGAAATTGATATTTGACGGGGCGGTTAATTCTTACGGAAGTGGCATTGGGGCGATCATCACGACTCCCCACGGATCCCACATCCCGTTTACTGCGAGACTGACGTTTTCGGTCACCAATAACGAATCAGAGTACGAAGCATGCATCATGGGTCTAGAAGAAGCGATTGATTTGAGAATCAAGAACCTAGACGTATACGGTGACTCAGCGCTTGTGATTAACCAGATTAAAGGGGAGTGGGAGACTCGTCAATCGAATTTGGTGTCGTACATGAACTATGCCAGAAGGCTGCTTCCATTCTTTGATCGAGTGGAACTCCATCATGTGCCCAGAGCTGAAAACCAGATGGCTGATGCCTTAGCCACGTTGGCTTTGATGTATAAAGTCAATTTTTGGAATGAAGCTCCAAGAATTGTCCTATCTCGTCTTGATAGACCTGCATTCGTCTTTGCGATTGAGGAAACATCTGACGGCAAGCCATGGTTCCATGATATCCAGACCTTCCTTATGACTAAGGAGTATCCTACGGGAGCGTCAACCCAGGATAAGAAGACTCTGAGGAGGCTGTCGGGAAATTTTTATCTCAATCCTGACGGAGTTTTGTATAAAAGAAACCATGATCTCGTGCTACTCAGATGTGTAGATGAGAAAGAGGCGAGTATGCTCATGGAAGAAGTCCATGAAGGCACATTTGGTACGCACGCCGGCGGGCATGCTATGACGAGAAAGATCCTGAGAGCAGGATATTACTGGCTGACGATGGAATCAGATTGCTTTAAATTCGCGAAGAGATGTCATAAATGCCAGATTTATGCTGATAAAGTTCATGTGCCGCCGTGCCCGTTAAATGTCATGTCCTCCCCGTGGCCGTTCTTCATGTGGGGCATCGACATGATAAGCAAGATCGAGCCCACTGCATCTAACGGTCATCGCTTCATTCTAGTAGCTATCGACTACTTCACCAAGTGGGTGGAGGCAGCCTCAAATGCTAATTTGACCAAGCAGGTGGTGGCTAAATTCATAAAGAGGGACATCATCTGTCGTTACGGAATTCCCGAGCAGATCATTACTGATAATGGTTCGAATCTGAATAACAAGATGATGAAGGAGCTGTGCCAGAGTTTCAAGATTGAACACCACAACTCATCTCCTTACCGGCCGAAGATGAATGGCGCCGTTGAAGCGGCCAATAAGAACATTAAGAAGATTGTACAGAAGATGGTTGTGACCTACAAGGACTGGCACGAGATGTTGCCATTCGCACTGCACGGTTATCGTACAACGGTACGTACATCAACCGGGGCAACTCCTTTCTCCTTAGTGTACGGTATGGAAGCTGTCCTACCGTTAGAAGTGGAGATCCCTTCTTTGTGAGTTTTGGTTGACGTGAAACTCGACGAGGCAGAATGGATTAAGAACCGACTAAACCAACTCAGCCTGATGGACGAGAAGAGATTAGCATCGATTGCGTATGGTCGTCTATACCAAAGCCGAATGAAGAAAGCCTATGATAAGAAGGTGCGTCCTAGGAGCTTTCAGACAGGTGATCTCGTCCTGAAGAAGATTCTTCCTCCACACTCCGATCACCGGGGCAAGTGGACTCCTAATTACGAAGATCCATACGTCGTCAGCAAAGTCTTCTCGGGAGGAGCCTTGCTGTTATCCACGATGGATGGCGAAGATTTTGCATCCCCGGTGAACGCGGACGCAGTTAAAAAATACTTTGCTTAAAGAATGACCCGCTGGAAAGAAAAAGAATATCCAGGCAAAAAAGGGGCATCCCGGCGAACCATAAAAAAGAAAAAGGTTCGGGCAAAAATTAGGGATATAAATTGAAAAGATGTACACCCGCAAAGTCGAAAACCTGGAAGGGCGACTTTGGCAAAAAAGGGTATCCCGGTGAATCGAAAACTCGAAAGGGCGATTCAGGCAAAAGTTAGGGATTGGAAAAAGCAAATGATTGCGTTCCGCGTGTGGACTTTCATTGTTTTGTGGTTTGGAAGACCTGAGGGCCGTTTATCTGAATCAATCTCTTCTGAAGCTGAAGCATCGGAGAAATATCGAAGTCGAGTGGGTCATAGAGGGATCAACTCATGGTGTTCGTCTACGCCTCATTGCCGACATTTGTATATACTGATGTATATTTATGTTTTTATGTTTGCGCAGCTTCCTCATTCCAGGGGCTTGCATCTGTTGTAAAACATTTTTACCCATTCAGGGGTTCGTTATCAATAAAATGTATACTATTCAGCAATTCTGTTCGCCTGTTTAGCATTTACCTGTTTTGTTTGCAAAAAAGAACGCCGATGTTTTTGAAAAAATGCACATACATAAACTTACTGGCCTAGGCCACTGATTGTTGAAACAATGAATTACTTGAACATTGTCACAAGATGACAACCTTGATAGGTCCCTTTGAGAAGGGTATCTTGTATGTTTGTTTGTGTTGTTGCAGGTACATCATATTCCAGGCAGTACGCCGTATGCGTCCCCAATCAGGATGATTCCCTCTGCTCCAGCAAAGTTCAGCAGCCTCTCCCCATAGAGTCTGAACGTGAGATCGTAAACATTGATATGTTTTCCCCAAGCAGAGAAGATTTTCTCCCCAATCATATGCATCCTGAAGGAATATCATCTCCCCAGCTGAGTTATACACTAAAGTGTGTAGCAGTTGATAGTTCCAGGCTGAAGTCTCTAGAAGAATTGAGATTCCCTACAGAGTCGTACTCTCCCCTATAGGCAGGATGATTCCTTCCTTCCCCAGCCGAGTTTGTAGTTCCCCAAGAGAGCCGAGTCCTTGGAAAGAAGTTCAGGCCATGATTGGTTTTCCCCAGTAAAGTGTTGAATAGTTGATGCCGTATTTCCCCACCGGAGTCGTTATCTCCAGGAAGGTTTAGCCGTGAAGGCCGTGCAGTTTATTTCTGCGATTGATATCGTTCCCTTGACAGTTTGTGGTTTGAATACCCGGTTGAGCGATTCCAAGTTCTCTGAGAGCTTTATTCCCCTGCAGCAGTCAACTGAAGATCATCTCCCCAGGCGGAATCCAATTGAGATTGTTGTGACTTCTTCTCCTTGGCAGGATGATTCCTCCTCTCCACCAGAGTGGTTCTTTCTCCTTGACAGGAGGATTCTCCCTTCAGCATTTATTTTGCCGATGGGGTCGTAGCATTTTGCATGATTGCATAGCATTTACCCAAAAAACGCGTAGCATTTCCACCGTGTGGAACATTGCGTCGTTGTCAAAGCATATGCATATGAAACATGAGCTAGGTCGTTGCCGTTCTTGTTTTGCAGGTGTTCCTCCACAGAGTCACTTGCTCAAGATGATTCTTGAATCCCCCAGCAGAAGTCGTTTGCCCAAGATGATTCTTGAATTCTCCCGCAAAGGCGTTCGTTTAAGATGATTCATAAAATCCCCAGCGAAGTCGAAAGAGTTGGTTGCTCAAGTTGACGCTTAGAATCTCCAGCAGAGTGTTTGCTCAGGATGATTCCTAAAATCTCCAGCAGAGTTATTGGTTCAGGATGATTCTTGAAGTCCCCACGGAGTTATTTGTTCAAGATGATTCTTGATTTCCTCAGTAGAGATGATTCACCCAGAATGATTTCTGGATCCCCGAAGCAGAGTTACTTGATAGTTCTCCAGAACCCTAGCGGAGATATGTCATCCCCAGCAGGTTTCTGAACCGCGAAATTGAAACTTCCCCTGAAGACTTGATGATTGAAGTCTAACCGTATTAACGAAACTTCCCCAAAATTTGCCCAACATTTCTTTACCTGGCTTATGTTTCATTTCATTCACATTAGCATTATCATTTGCATTTCATTGACATGTATGCAGGAGATCAAGAGGTATGATTGCCAATCAAGAGCTACACAAGAGTTTGAAGCTAGCTAAGAAGGTTATTCAAGTGTTAAAGGGTTGATATCTTTGTCAGAGAAGTTAAAAGATCCTCAGAGAGAATGGTTGAAACCAAGAGTGTGTGCCTCCTAACTTGAGAGTTGTGGGAAGTCCTCAGATGATTCTGAAGCCATGAAGTTAGACTTGAGGTCTTGAGAGAGCTCATGAGAAGTGTTGGAGATCACTTTGAGGCCTAGACAGGTCATTATGCAAGATTAAGAAGACTCAGCCATGAATGGTGTAATTAGGGTTTGACTGGGTCAACCCTAGGTCAACTGATGATTTAAGCAAGGTTGAGACCTAATTCAAGAGCCATGTGATCATGGATTGATAAACTGAGATGTTATAAGGATGATTCCAAGGTCAACTCATCATGATTGAAGAGTTTGAGAAGTATCAGGCTAGGGTTTCTAAGGCTTGACAGTGTAAAATCCCCTAGTTTGGCCCCTATCTTCAAGGCAGTTTAGATCAAGATGTGATTGTCATCTCATCTTGCCCCCAACATGAATGTTGTAGAGCATGATCTTAGCTTTAATTTGTGTACTATAAGTCCTTGATAGGATTTGTAGAACTCAAGTTATGACTTTGACAAGTTACAGGTCATCTGAGGTCTGTGGACTTGGGGGCTTGAAAGTTACCCAACTTGCATCAAACTTTTACCCTAGAAGGATGATTCCTATGAACTTTTGGTCAACATGAATGTTGTTCCTTATTCTCTTAGATTTCTATAGAGTACATGAAGTCCTTGATAGGATTTGTAGAACTCAAGTTATGGCTTTGACAAGTCAAGGGCATTTTGGTCATTTGGAGATTACAGGTCATTTCAATCATAAGGCCATAACTCCTATTTCCAAGCTTCAAATGGGAAAATGTTCAACATAAAACTTGTTCAAAATGATGTTTTAAGGCTAGTAAAGAGGTCATGAGATGTTGGAAGTGCTTGTAGCTCAAAGTTGCAAAAATGACCTAAAATAAGGGTATAAGTTAAATAAACCAAAGTTGGAAATTGATATTTTTGACCTACTCATCCAAACCAAGGCATGTAATATATCATTTTGACTCTAAAAAGCATTTTAAGAACTTTGGTTTAGCCACATTTTTGAGTTGAGGTGTAATTGGTGGACTTGCTTTGAAAAGTAGTTACTTGCATCTTAAGCAACATTTGCAAAACACATGAGAGATCAATACACAAGCTTCCAAGGCATTGTAACACATCTAATATCTCATTTGGAGAGATTTTGGGATCATAACAAGCTGCTGCAACAAGTGAAACCAGAATTAGTGTGATTATGGCATGAGATGGTATTTTGATGACATGAGAAATTCAACATCTCCTTGGATGATTCCAGAAGATTCTAGAGAGGTCCAACATCATCTATATATTGATTAGAAGGGGTTCAAATGCAGGGTTTGCTAGAATTGAGGGAGAGAAGAGAGTTTGCAACTTCACATTGTTCATTGCAACTTGAATTCTGTTTCAGCATTCCACACCATTTTTTATCTTTCTTTTGATCTCAACAACTTCTATTGAGGATACTGAATGATTCCAGATCAATTCCATAGCCAAAGCCTTGAAGGATCGTGTTCTTGCATTTGAGTTTCAGCACCTGCAAGTCACTATCGGATTTGGAGTTCCAAGCATTTGCAATCAATTCTCTTGCATACAGAAGCAAGAACTTGGTACATTGAATGATTCCAGAGCAGTAGAAGGGTTGAATTGAAGAATTGCTACATCTGTTACTCAAGAATTCACAGGTTGGTAACTTTCATCCCTCACCTTAATTTAAGAAGAATTACCTCAGTTTGTTAGGTTAGATTGATAGTATGTGGTTAGGAGATCGTTTTTGGAAACTTAGAGAGGATTTGGTGATGATCAATGAGATGACACATTTTCTGTTTGGATCAAGAACATGCTGGATATTGAGAGATAATATGAGTATTATAGCAAGAAGTGATCAGGGTAATGTGGTGAACATTTTAGACCAAACAATTTGAAGAATGGTGATAATCGAGGTCTGAGCATAATTTTGATTCTTGATCGTTTTTTAGGTTAGAGGTTGATTCAATGAATTCTGAGGCTAGGGTTAGATTCAGTGTTCAATTTAGAGTGATTTAGTGTTTTAGATCTTGAATTTTGATGGAGATTTGGTGAGATGCGAATGTGATGAAAATGAGCATGAGAGCTCTGTTTCAATGGCGTTTCTCCCTCCATTTTTGGTTCAAATGAAGAAGATGATTAGAATACCGTTGGATTGGCATGAAGACTTTGACTGAGCAAGGTATTCCACGGCCATGATTGATTTGGATTCATGAGAAAGTCTGAGTAAGTGAAACGATGCGTTTCACTTACTAGGTCGTTTTGGGCTTAAGTTCAAATTATTATCCCCACCCCCTGATGGCCCAATTGTCATAATGAACTGATCTTCGTTACTACCTGCACCGTGGTTTTGTTATTTTATTTTGATTTTCTTTAATTTCTTCATTTTATACATGGTTCTTGATTAAATCATATAAAATTGAAAAATGATCCAATTAACCCCATTCTTTTTGCATTATATTCATGATTGAATCTAGTATTTTTTTAGAGAAAAAATATTTTTATTTCATACATTTTCTGATTTTATGGGAATTTTCATATTTTAATTGATATTAAAATAGTTATGTTTGATACTTGATTTTGTGGAATTTTGTGTGATTAATTGGTGATGATTCCTAAGTTAATTTTGTGTGTGTGTGATTAGTTTAGACATGTATGCTCCCATAGCATTTTTCTCACATTTTTTTGATGAAAATAGGTGTGTTTTAGAGATTGAGCTTTAGGTGCTTCCTTTTAGGGTTTAGGTTTAGTACCTTGTAGTGTAGAATTTATTTCTAGGTCTTATTAGATGATTGGATCTCTGGAATTAATATGGTAGAGTCATGATTGACCTAGGTCCCCATAGTTATTTTTGTAGGATTTTACAATTGGTTTTAGTATTTTAGTTAGGATTAACTTTAGTACTAGGTTTTAGGTGATCCTAACTTACTAACTCAACTAGATTAACTTCTTTAGTTCCCTTAGATTAGGGTTTGCTTTGTTTGCCTTTGGTTGAGATTGAAGACAAGTTGAAGACAAGGTGAGGATGCTTGAGGATGCTTGAAGTTGCTTGGAGCTTGGAGTTGCTTGTGCCAGAAGGTGTCTGATGAAGACTTAGGAGGTAGGAGACATAGGGAGAGCCTTATAATTAGAATGACTTCTTTCACAAATATGGAAAGCATCTTGTGCTTCCATTCCTCCCAATGACTAAAAGTCCTTCTAAGATATTCACATCCCTCCTTTGGAGGGATGAGTAGCTTTATCTGGGAAGTAGAACTTTGAGGGAACCGGTCTCTCATAATGATGAACCCTTACAGGCTTCCTTTGGTTGTCAATAAGCTGTTTATCATTTCCACTCATTCTGTTAAATCAATTGTCTTCTGGTTTGAGTATCTTGAAAGATATTGGACTTGAGTTTGAAGATGAGGACTTCATTGAAGAGTGTGGAAGAGGATGATTCCTTGAGCATTGCCACTGCAGCTGAAGCTTGAAGAGCAAGAAGAACAAGTTGATACTTGTGAAGAAGATCCAATGGAGATTGAGTGAAGAGCTGAGGCTTGAGGAGTAAAGGATAAGTTGACACTCACATTGATGCATTGAGAGCCTGAAGGAATCAAGTTGATACTTGCAGTTAGGAGTGAAGCCTGAGGGTGGAATTGACTGAGGAGCTGAAGCTTGAAGAAGAGAGAACCAGTTGATACTTATGTTTGATGGGTTGAAACCTTGGGGGAGCAAGTTGATGCTTGTCATTGAGGATGATAGCCTTGAAGGGTGATTGAAGTCTGATGACTGGGCTACTGTCAAGTTGGCATTGTTGTATGAGTTGTTGATCTGTTTCTTTTCTTGTCTGTTTTCTTTTCTGTATTGATGTGCCTTATTTGACTTGCTTGATGCATTAGAATAAGTTCATATTTAAACTGACTTTAAGCTAGGAGCATGACTGCACTAGAGGTTGAGTTGCCCCCTCTGCTTGTATTTTTACTGTGTGGCTTTGCTTGCGGGTATTCGGTAGAGCCCAACTCCCTTGCCCATGTGGTTTGTGTTTGCTTGATAGCATGTTATTTCTACTGTATGATTGCAGTTGTTATTCTATCTTGCTTTACACCATGTTATTTCCTCTGTACGATTATTGTTATTCATATCTGGCTTGAGGTTGAGATGAGCTTGTGGAGGCTGCTGCCCCACACACATTTCCTCCCTCACTTGCATTGCATGCATTTTACAGTCGTTTACTGTATATCTGTTTACTATTTAAGCTGATGCTTTATCTGTTTCTGTTTATCATTAACATGATCCCCTAGGAATCTCACTTCCTTTGATAAGGAAGTGATGATAGAACTTTAGGTTGAAACCTAAGCATGATAACTTCTAGGAGTTCCCTATTTCAAACCTCAACCATAGGATGAATCCTTGGCATGACAACATTAGGACTTGATAGTCTCCCCCTTAGTTGAGCCCGTTCTCTTCTCATCTCAAAACAGCTTAAAATACAGTAATCATGAATGATTTATGTCGTACGTCACGAGCCTTAAGCTATCTGAGAAAGGATTGTTGGAGAGTTTCTTTTCAACATTCCGGATGTTTAGTACGACACCCTTTGGGTGACATGCGACGCATTCACTCTCAGGTCATAGTCTTTAGTGCGATTGAAATTGAAAACATCCTAAAAAACAGTTCTTTCGTAAAAGATAGAAAACAAACTTCAACCCTTTTGCCCCGTGGGCCCATAATTCAAAGGAAAGCTTTTCTGAAGAAAAGAGTGTCGTTAAACTTCAGCGCCACCGCAAACAGGCTTTGTCCCTAACTGCTGGAACTGCTGTTTAACCCTACTCGATAAAACAGATGAATCTGAATCCCCGTAATCCGTATTATCCCGAACTACGTAAGCTCTGATCTCTCATACCTGTTGAGAGTACGTAGGCACAATACTGACGTATTGGCGAGCCACCTTCCCCCATCCGTAACCCGTAGTTAGTCGAACTACTTTGACTCTGATTTCTCATTCTCTGATGAGAATACATAGGCATAAAGCGCGACGCTTTGCCGAGTCATCTTCTTTTCTTTTTAAGCCAGCCTTGATAGGTAGATAGATAAACCAACTCGTCTAGTAAACACAAACAAGCGTAGATCCCGTCGAGTACGACGGACGTGAGGGGTGCTAATACCTTCCCCTTGCGTAACCGACTCCCGAACCCGGACAATGGTTGCGACGACCTTGTCTTATACCTTTTTCGTCAGGTTTTTCCGATCGTTTCCTTTCCCGTTCTGAGGGATAAATAACGAAAGGTGGCGACTCTTCTGTTTTGCCGGCACCTTATTTTCGCGGAAGTGACAGTAGTATAACTTCTATATAATTGTGTTGGATGCACTCACTCAAGCTAAGGAAATTTTTGCATTCTCTCTCTCTCTCTCTCTCTCTCTCTCTCTCTCTCTCTCTCTCTCTCTCTCTCTCTCTCTCTCTCTCTCGCACACGCACGCACGCACACAATTACTCCTCTTTCACTATCCACTTCCAAAATTTTCTCAACTAAGTTTCACCAACCTTGTGGTTGCTTGTTCCAACATTTGACATCATATAGCCTGATTCAGATCAACAAACATGTTGTGTGAAACATGAATTCAGTCTCCAATGAAGAATTCCTGCAACCTTACCAATCCTTCGTGCGAAGAACTACGAAAAATGGTGCAAACAAATGAAAATGTTGTTTGGCTACTAAGATGTTCTTGAGGTGATCAACAATGGTGTTACTCCTCTCCAAGCTAATGTAACAGAGGCGCAACAAGCATCACACAAGGAAGAAAAAAAAAGAAAGATTTCAAAGCGTTGCTCTTGATTCATCTTATGTCGATGGCGACAATTTAGATAAAGTTGGTGATTGCGATTCGTCGAAGAAAACATGGGAGATCTTAGAGAAAGCTTATGTAGAGGCTGATAAGGAGAAGGTGGTGAGGTTACAAACTCACAAACGGCAGCTTGAATTAATTCAAATGGAAGAGAATGAGACAATCAACGATTTCGTGACGAGAATCACTCAGTTGGCGAACCAAGTGAAGACATGTGGAGAAACAATTACGGAGTAGTGTGTTGTGGCTAAAATCTTGCATTCGTTAACACAAGATTCAACAACATAGTTGTGGCGATTAAGGAGTAAAAGGATCTTGCACGATGAGCAAAAATGAGTTGTAAAGCACTCTTGAGGGTCGGGAGAATAGGATGGAAGAGAGGAACATTGATAAGCCAAAGGCAGAGATCGCTTTGCAAGCTCGTTTCAATGAGAAAGAAAATGACCCACGAAGAACAAAGGGAGTTTTCTGAAATTTGGTGGAAAAGAGTTCTGAAATTCAAGGAATTCAACAAGTCAAAGAGGTGAGAGAAGCTACAACAAATATGGTGGTCAAGGAAACTATAGAGGTGAAAGAAAGAGATTTGACAAGAGCAATGAGCAGTGCTACAAGTGTCAAAGGTTTGGTTATTTTGCGAAAGAATACAATGTGAACAAGAAGGAATCTCAAAAGGATGAAGCTAAGGTTGCAAGACAAGAGTTTGTTGAAGAGAATACACTCTTAGTCTTGATCACGAAAGCAAATTTGAACAATAAATAGCTGCGGGAGAGCAGCTTCAGCAGCTTAAAGAATGCAAAAAAATTGGGCTACGGCCGGTTAAATGATACGATTGACCGGTTGTGCGAAGATGAAGACGCCATGATGAGTGTGAAAGGATTTCAATGCAGTAAGGAGTGGTATTTGGACTCGGGTTGTTCAATTCATATGACGGGAAGAAAGGATTGGTTTTTCAAAATCAATTGTGCCATGAAGAACAAAGTAACATATGTGGATGACACCATTCTAATGACTGATGTGATCACTGTTGTTTTGATCATGAAGAGGGATGATGGACATTATTTGATCAAAGATGTCTTGTATATTTCGGGAATAAAATGTAATCTTCTAAATATTTTCAATTACTTGAAAAGGATTACAAGATTCATATGGAAAATAAAGGGTTGCACATTATGGATGCAAAACGAGCTTTGGTTCTTAAAGCGCCTATGACTGCCAATAGAACATTTAAGGTTGAGTTGAATGTTATGGAGTATATATGTCTTGCTACTGCAGCAATTTGTGAAGAGTGGGTGTTGCATTATCGTCTTGGACATCTTAATTTTAGAGATCTCAAGGAGTTGCAAAACAACGGAATGGTAATGGGGTTGCCAACAATCAATATTCCAGTTGAGATTTGTGAAGAATGTGTGCAAGCTGTCATATCCTAATTTTTGACCCTAAGATCCCACATCATTTGAATTTCATTAGCATCATACATATGTATACTTTCATGCATCACTAACCTATTCGGATATACAAAGATTGTTGTTTGTTTCATTTGATTACCAATTAGGGTTCCAAGCCTAAAAAAGAAGCTCAGGAAAAAGATCAATCAAGAATGAGCATGATCTTTAACTTACCAAGTCATTTATTTATCTAATGAAGATCAAGATATTTCTTCCATCAAGAATCAAGTACAAGCCTGCATCATTTCAAGTCAACCAAGCCCTAAGTTCATCTGGTGCACCAATTAGGGTTTTGGTTGATCTGGCCCTCCAAAGTGAAAATTTTCATCTGGATATGATCCAATAACTCAAGATGTGTTTCAAAGACCTCAAATGACTCATATTAGTTCATTCATATGATTACATTGTGTTGCACCCCAAAATTTGCCCTCTTTCAAGGCTTGACTCATTTCTTCATTTCTTTCAAATTCAATGACATAAAGGAAATCCATCATGAATTCAAGATTAAAGGCAAGAATATTATAAAGAGAAGTTTTGTGACATTACAAGAATGTCATTTGTTGCAAGATTTTCAACTCTAAGTAATGTTTAGAAATTAATTTATTTCTAATACTTCATTCAAGTCTCTAGTCAAATACATGTTATGGTAATGCCACACCAAGTCTACATTATGCTTACAAACATCCAAGGAACATGCAAGGATTAAATCAACATTGGAATGTTTTAGGACCAAGAATATACATGTTTAATCATGGCAAAACAGTCCCATGCAAGAGGTGACAAATTTCTTCATGTCACAAGATCACATGTCACAAGACCAAAGGAATAACATGTGACAATGCTTCTACATATCAGAATTTTCAAAATGCTGTCAAGAGTTGGTGGCATTGACCAAGAGGAGCTGTCCAAACACAAACAAACAAAATGGGTGCAAGGCACAAGGTGCTGCAGCAAATAGCATAGGAAAGTAGTGCAGAAAATGCAGCATAGCACCTTGCATGGAAATGGAAAGAAAGAGAGTGACATGAAGAAAGTTGCCTTGGACATTTCTAAGTAAGGATTTGAAGTCTTGAAGGAAGAGTAAACCCTAATGTGCTGAGATAAGAGAGGAGAGGGGGCTGCAAACACATTCACTATCATTCACATACACAAGATTGAGAGAGCAAGAGAGAAGAGAAAAAAATAGAAAATAGTGAGAGCAACACACATTTTGCAAAACCAGAAAAATAGGAAGCTTTGCAAACCAGAAAAAGAAAGTGATATAGAACCAAGAGGATCATTGAGAAACAAAACCTTCACAACATAGAGTGAAGAGGAGTGAAGTACTTTCAACCAAGACCAAGGAGGACTTGCAAGAAGTATAGAAAGCTCTTGGGTATCCATTTCCTTCAACCTTTCTCCCTTTATTTTTTTGCTCTTACATTCATTTTGTTTACTCTTTTATGTATTGTTGTATGGTATGTTTCATGTAAGGTTCCAAAGGGACCAAGAAACCATTCTCAAGAAACCACAAAAACGAAAGAAAAACATAGAAAAAGTTAGGTTTTTCACTCTGGTAGCCTGACACGGGCCGTGTCCCACAACACGGCCACCCGTGTCGCCCAACACGGCCACCCGTGTTGCACTTATGTTTGAGGTTTCAACATCCAAAAATCCCAGGCTTCACAACACGGGCCGTGTCACACAACACGGCCACCCGTGTTGCACCTCTGTTTGCCCTAAAAAATCATTTTTCACCCAAACTTTACAACACGGGCCGTGTCACACAACACGGCCACCCGTGTTGCACATCTGTCATGCCCTAAAAGCTCACATTGCAGGTACCCTATGACACAGGCCGTGTCATACAACACGGCCACCCGTGTTACCCCACTGTTTTCCACTTCGTGCCATTTTTATTGCATGTCTCGATTTTTTTTTAGCCAACTAATCCCATATGTTGTATGATTTTAGTAGGAATGTTGCTATTGTCCTTGGTGACTTTTGATTCCAAAAACCATTTTCAAAAGCAAACTCTCGATTTTATCGAGCCATTTTTAACCCTTGTAAGTCGGCCGCCTTGTGTGTCCGCCATCGACCTTGCTCGCTTCACCTCAAACCTTTTTAAACAATTAAATCCTTGACCCAACGTCAAGCGAATTTTCTCAAACGATTGTTAAGCCAGTTCGCCATATTTAATAAAAGGGTAAAGTTCTCTTTGTATTGAACTAAAGAGAAGGGATTGAGTGTCGACTTCTTCCTTTCCGGGTGTCGAGATGCTCACTGTAGTGTGAGTGGTTTTGATACTTGTCTTTCAATACAAAGACGTTTTCATCCACACCTTTTTCTCCTAAAAAACCTCGGCCCCGTACCAAGTGCATTTCCAAAACACTTACAATAAATAAATCGATTCTCTTGGTATTTAACTAAAGAGAGAGGATTGAGTGTAGACTTCTTCCTCTCCGAGTGCTAGGATATTCACTGTAGTGTGGGTGGTCTCGATACTCGTCTTTCAATACGAAGACGTGACTTTATCCGCCACCTATCTCCCTCTACAACTTCTTTCCGTAACCTTTGTCACCTAAAAACCTCGGTCCCGTACCGAGCGCATTTTTAAACTGTTTTTATAACAAAAACTTGAATGGTCGTGGAGTGGTTAGGCGTAGGCCTTCTCCTATCCCGAGTGCTTGACGTTTACCGTAGGGTTCTCTGTCGCAAAGCACTTACCATTCAAAACCAAAAACACTTTAATAAGAGAATGAAGTTCTCTTTGTATTGAACTAAAAAGAGAGGATTAAGTGTAGACTTACAATAAATAAATCGATTCTCCTAAAAAACCTCGGCCCCGTACCAAGTGCATTTCCAAAACACTTACAATAAATAAATCGATTCTCTTGGTATTGAACTAAAGAGAGAGGATTGAGTGTAGACTTCTTCCTCTCCGAGTGTTGGGATATTCACTGTAGTGTGGGTGGTCTCGATACTCGTGTTTCAATACGAAGATGTGACTTTATCCGCCACCTATCTCCCTCTACAACTTCTTTCCGTAACCTTTGTCACCTAAAAACCTCGGTCCCGTACCGAGCGCATTTTTAAACTGTTTTCATAACAAAAACTTGAATGGTCGTGGAGTGGTTAGGCGTAGGCCTTCTCCTATCCCGAGTGCTTGACGTTTACCGTAGGGTTCTCTGTCGCAAAGCACTTACCATTCAAAACCAAAAACACTTTAATAAGAGAATGAAGTTCTCTTTGTATTGAACTAAAAAGAGAGGATTAAGTGTAGACTTCTTCCTCTCCGAGTGTCGAGATGCTCACTGTAGTGTGTGTGGTTTTGATACTCGTCTTTCAATACGAAGACGCTATGTTCGCCACATCCTTTCATAACAAAAACTTTGAGATAAAGAATTGGGTACTACCCGTAGGGGTTACTATCCGAAGATTTATCCCGCCCCTAAAAAACAAATCAACAAATCAAATGTGACATCTTGCCTCGCATGGCGAAAACTTATCTTTCGAAAAGGATATGATATGTTCGTTCTACCGCAAACAGGTAATGCCTAAGTCTCCAACGAGCGAGCAGCAATACACCTAACTGCTAGAATGCGTACGATAGCATCATCCATAAAAACGTCAACAAATCGTAGGCCGAACTACGACTTCTCTGATTCTTTACTTCGTTTAAGTAAAGATACGTAGGCACAAGGGCCACAATCCTTGTCGAGCACATTCCCCCTTATATCTGTAGTTTCCCGAACTACGTCGACTCTGACTTTCTCATATTTGTTGAGAATACGTAGGCCTAGGACCGCGAAGTCCTATCGAGTCCTTTCTTTCCTTCGTCACCCCTTGTTCCCCGTTTCTAACCTTTCCCTTTACCCCTTTGAAACACTCTTTTTTATAACATAATCTTTAAGCAAATAAATTCACACACGACAAACAAATGGTTCCCATCGAGTACGATGGATGCGAGGGGTGCTAATACCTTCCCCTCGCATAACCGGCCGATCTTGGTTGAGAGACCATCTTGTCCATTCTTTTCTTAAGGTTTTCTCGATATTTTCCTTTCCCCTCATGGGATAAATAAAATTCGGTGGCGACTCTTCTGTCCTTTTCCTTTTCGCCTTCCCCGTTGTTGCGTGTATTTTTCGAGTAGCGACACATTGATCCAAATAAATTGATTCATGAGCAAGACAAGGACTCAAATTCATCTGGACCATAAATTAGGGTTTTGATGAAAAGCCAACTGTATCTTTGACTTTTGACCAAGACATGATCTCAAACCTTGGGACATGATTCAAGACACTAAAAAACACCCTTGGAGGCCATCCATGGTGTTCAAATAGGCCAAGGGTTTGATTTCAATAAGAGATCACAACATCAAAGTTCATCTGATACAAAAGTCAACTGTGTCCAAAATCAAGTTTGACTTTTGAAGTTTTTGGTCAACCATGGTTTCTTCAAGTCAAGAACAATGTTAATATGTGATTTGGATCATGATTGATCAAGAAAAATCAAGAAAAGTGAGGTTACTTGTAAAGAGGGCAACCATGAAGAAATGAAATTTTTTTGAAGTTATGGAGAAAAACCCTAATTTGGTGCAAACTTTGCAAAGGCATAACTTACAAACCAAGCAACTATTTTCTTTGATCCAAAAACCAAATTGAAGAACTTGTTACATACTAAAACTTTGTCAATTTGAGTCCACCTCAAAAAAGTGCATAGATTTTGAGATATGAAGCCATGAAGTTAGGGTTTCAAGACTTTTTGAACATTGACACTTAGAAAAATTTGGACAGAATCTGTTTTGTGTTTTAACCAACTCTGAGGCCATTTTTCACCATGATCCACAATGATTCAAGACAAACCTCAAACATCAAAGTTGAAGTACAAAATCTCAAATTTCCAAAATGTCCAAGAACACAATCTAATTCCATTTAAGCAAGGAGATATGAATTGTACAATAAGCCTTGATGTAACTGTTTTTACAAGGAAGATTTGACATTTTCTTGTACCACACGATTTTGGGTCCAACTTGGAATGATTACACAAGACTAATGTGCACTCAATTCAACAGAAATCTTTGTTAGTCATGTTGAACCTGCAAGATAAAGCCATTTGATCAGGAAAACTCTCTTTGAAAATGGAAGAAAGCCTTGAATTCAAGGTGCATTTATGTGGAATAATGCATTGTCAAAGAAACCACTTTCACCAGTCAAGATGCACTCTTAAACAACAATAAACACCTGTGCAAAATGCGGAATTAGTCAAAAGAAGAGCTAGGCTAGTGGAAGAGATAAGGTACCTTGATTGAGAAGTAATGATACCATCACTATTCCTCCAAAACAAACTTGCTCCCTTATAAATAGAGACCACATCTGATCTTTCAAAACTCACCAAAATAGTCACAACACTTGTTTTCTCATTCTTCATCTTTCACTTCAAAAATTCAAATTTTTAAAGAGTGAGATTCGAATTTTCAAAATCAGAGCTTAAACCATTCAAACACATCACAAATCATCCCTTGAAGGTGTAAAAACCTTCATTTTCCCTTTCAAACACCAGAATCATAAATTCAACGGTCAAAACCTCATATCTTTGAGTTTTTACATTTTACAAGCCATGTCTTGATTTTGTCCATTTTAAAACCATCTAACACTTTAAACACCCTCTAAATAACATCCTCAAACTATTCCAGCAATGGTTTTTCAACTGTAACATCATTTGGTAGAGTTTTCATTTTGGTCATTTTCAATCATTTTGCAAGAAGGAGCTAGTTTATGCCCTAAAAGTTTTCCTCTTGTTCCAAGCATCCAAAGAAGTTCCTTTGAGGTGTATTTGAGATATCCAAAGCATTGGTTTACTTTTGTAACAAGAAACTTGAAAGTTAGCAAGTGGACTTCAAGAGGTAAGTTCTTATAGAACTTGAATTTTGCAAGATATGTTGCACTTTTATGTTCATTAAGTTTAGACATACTTGATATATCATATATGTTGTGTTTGAACTATTTTCATGGGCTATTATTGAATGTATATGCATTTGACCTAGAACTTGCAAGAATAGGTCATTTTTAGTGTAGCCTTCGAATTTTAAAATGAGAGCATCATTTGACCAAATTAACACCACCAATGTGTTCCTCGTAAAATTCTAGGCAAGTTTCATCTTCATTTCACTTGATTTCATTGAGTGTAGAGAAAGTTAGAGGTGTTCTTGCATCAGGTCCAAAACCTGGATTCTTTAGGCAAGAACATGGCCATGGGCGCCTTGTTTGGCCATACCTAGGTCACTTCTAGGCATTTCAATTAATGGTGGGGATGATACAACGGATGGCCACCTTTTTGCCACTTTAAGCGCTATAATACTCTCTTGTCCTCCTTATCCTGGGTTCGAGTCTGGCTGACCAACCTTTTGCCACTTTGCGCCTATTATTATTTTTTTCTAAAGATTTTTATAAATATAAAATTTTCCTCTCCCCATATTATCACATGTGTTCCATAGTTGAGTTGGTTAGTGTTTTAACTTGCAATCTGAGTGGCGTGAGTTCAAGTCCTAGGGAGACCATCTCCTTATTTTTACCACTTAATTTCTTCATTTCTCTTTACAAATTTAATTGATCATAACTTTCTCATTTTTAATCATTTTTTACCCATTATTTTTGCAAAATGTTCATGATAATGTCTATTTTCTGTTTGTAAAAAGAAAATACCAAAAATAATAATTTTATGGCACTTAGGCATGTTTAAAGTGAGTAATGTTTTTAGGGTTTCTTAAGGCATATCTTGATTCTTTTGAGTAATTCCTTGCCTTTCCTTGCTTAGATTGGCTTGTTTGAACCTTGTGTAACTTGTGTGAACCTTAAAATGATGTTATGATATTGATCATCCATGTTCCTACTTGATTTTGATGCATTTTTCAAGTGTATGATCACATGTTAATATATGTTGAAACTTTGTTCATACCATGAATCTTTGCACAACTATTTTGTTTGAACGCATGATGTTCTTCCCATGATTACATAATAATGATATGCATCTTTTACTTTGTGATTGATTTCACCATGTTTGTGTGTTCTTAAACACTTGTTTTTGTCATATACATACCTTTGTACACATGTATGCATGCTTAAACCTTTGTGATGTTTCCACTTTGTTCAAAACCATGTTTGAACTCTAATATCCATGTTTGTTTGTTACCAACTTGTCTTAACACGTTTAACTTGTATCTATGCTTAAATGTTCAAATTAATGCCTTAACTTGTTCACATGATGTTTAAACTTTAAACTTGTCCTCTTTAAGCATTCTCACATGACATCTCTTGTATGTTTACATCTTCATCCACATGTTATTGTCATAAACATGTCCTTTTATTCAAGTATGCTTGGTTGTTACCCTTACTATATTCATTGGATCTTCGATTCATCTTGAATGCATATATTTGCTTGAACTTCTCTGTAATTGCTCTCATGGATTAAATCTTTGCTCACATGTTCAAGTATTTCCTTCATAAACTCTTACCATGGTGAATATATCTCTTTGTTTGGTGCATATTCATTACATTTTCAAAAAATCTTTGGGCCTCTGTTAGAGTGTAAGACCCATTACATTTTTCAAAACCCTTTGGGCCTCTATTAGAGTGTAAGCCCCTCCCCTCCGCGCCAAAACTTTCTTCAATTTCTCAAAACATTCAATTTTTCAAAACATTCAATCTCTCAAAACATTCAATATTTACAAAGACCCACCTCTTTTTTCAAGTAAAACCATGCTTAGACATGGGCCTCTATAAGAGCGTAAGACCCTTCACTTTCAATTCATGTCTATACTTGTCATATACTTGTTCATATTAAGTTTTTCTTGACATTTATATCACTTCATCCATAGTTTAGACTTAGTTCAAACATCAGGATTTACTCAACTACAACTTAGTTCAAATCCTAGTTCCCCTTGGATGAAGTTAACTTCATCATTAGCCTCCTCTTGAGCTTTATCCAAGCACCTCAGCCTCCTCTTGGGCTTCATACAAGGACCCTCAGGCTTCTTAAAAGCATCATAGCCTCCATCTTAGGCTTCATACAAGACACCATCAATTCAAAACTCCCCACAGTTAAATTAGCCTCCTCTCAGGCAAACAAGATTTTTAGCTTCACATCTTGGGCTTTGAACAAGATACAAACAAACCTTTTTAGCTTTACATCTTGGGCTTTGAACAAGTTACTCAAATAAATCAACTTATCCCCAGAGATGAGACATTGAGTCATATCTATAGGAAGATATCTCTTCTATACACCACAATTCAAAATCAAACATTAAAAACTTTTTCTCCATATAGGTGATGTAAGTGGCACACTTGTTGATTCAAAATCCAAGCTGAAGTCATTTTCTTATCATGGTCCAAAACTTTTCTTTCATCTAAGTGATGTAAGTGGCACACTTTTTAATACTATATCCAAGTTAAGGTTATTCTCTTAGCATGCAAAGACTCATAAAGGAATATGTGGCATTACATAGGATTCTTTAACATCCAAGTTCAAAGCTTCTTCCCTTATGATATCATTATCAAATGTTTGTGATGAATAGGTGAGATATCTCCCTTAAGAATGAAAATTTGTCTTTTCTTTCAAGAACCCACAAAACTTTTAGCTTCATATTTTGGGCTTTGAACAAGATACACAAATACCCTTTTAGTTTCATCATCTTGGGCTTTGAACAAGATACTAAAACCACCCATAGTTAGGTGGAACTACGAACGCTCTGATTTCTCAATTTTTTTTAAGGATACGTAGACATAAGATTGTGAGATCTTAGCAAGCACACCTTTAAATAAAACCCCTTAGGTCCCCATACCTTTCATAAAACAAAAACTCCCAAAACATCTCATATTCTTGTTCTCACCCATAGGTTAAAACTTTCCCAAATTGAAAATAAACAACTTAAGTAGATGAAATAACTGATAGTAAAAAGTGTACAAAAGGTTCCTATAGAGTACTATAGATACTCAGGGTCTTAATAGCTTCCCTTAGTACAACTAACCCCTGATTCCAGATCTCTTTGCATTTATAGAGAAAACACTTGCACACAGGGTTAGTTTAGATTTATTCCCCTTCATTTTAAGCATCATAAGATAAATATTAGAAATTTGAAAGTGGCATAAGCACGGTTCACGGGAATCTCACCATTTCAGGATTGGTGGAGTCATGGAAATCGGTCGACACAAGCAAGTCAACATAGAGGAAAATTCAGCAAGCAATAATGTAGACTGTAGAGCCAACAATCACCTTGAAATGGTGTATTCAGATGTGTGTGGGCCTATGCAAGTATATTCCATTGGTGGAAATAGGTACTTTGTCACTTTTATTGATTATCATAGTAGAAAGTTATGGATATACCTTATTAAGAAAAAAGGATGGGGTATTCAATGTTATTAAGTTCAAGTTCATGGTTGAGAGGAAAAGTCGTCACAAGCTCAAAGTGCTCAAAACGGATAGTGGAGGCGAATATGTCTCAAATGACTTTGGGAGTTTTTATGATCAAGAAGAGATTGTACATGAGGTAGTACCATCATATACACTGCATCAAAGCGGTGTAGCCAAAAGGAAAAATTGATCGATAATGAACATGGTGAGAAGTATGTTGAAGGGGAAGAACTTGCAGAAAGAGCTATGGAGAGAAGCAGTATCTACAACCACCTATTTGTTGAATATGTGCCCTACAAAGAAGTTGGAAAATGTAACGCTGGAGGAAGCATAATCGGGGTTCAAGCCAAATCTGAACCATTTAAGTGTCTTTGGTTCCATTGTATACTGACATGTTCCGGGTTAACTTAGAAGGAAGTTGGATGATAATGGTGAGTTGATGATTCTTGTTAGATATCCTTTTACCAGTGGTTACAAACTGTTCAATGCTGTAAACAAGAGGATCGTAATCAGTTGGGATGTTGTAATCGGTAAAATGAAGCAGTTGTAGCAGAGTGTAATTGTACCAGAATCCTGTAACCGGTTACATGCAGGCTGTAACCGGTTACTAGAATCCTGTAACTGGTTACTGGTTCGAATTTTTGGATTCTGAGGTAGCAGCCAAAATAGCATACCATCGAAGCCCGGAATGAAGGAAATGTCAAGAGGACAACAAGGCAAAGGGGTTTGCCTCATATACTCTAAGATTGTGAGCTGTTTCATGACAATAAGGTCAATGACGATGATGATTTCATCCACTTTGCACTTATGGCCGAATCCGAATCTGTCAATACGGAAGAGGCTTTAAGTGATCCAAAGTGGATTTGTGTTATGAAAGAGGAGTTGGAATCCATTGAGAAGAACAGTAATTATGAGCTAGTTGATTTACTGAAAGGAAAGATGTCGATTGGTGTGAAGTGGGTGTTCAAAGTGAAGGCAAATCCCAAGGGTGAGATAATCAAACATAATTCTAGATTGTTGGCTAAGGGATTTTTGCAAAGAGAAAGCATAGACTTTGAAGAGGTGTTTGCACCAGTTGCTAGAATTGAAACCATAATTGGCCTTGCAAATAACCATTAGGCTTGTTGCTGGCATTGCAAATAACCATAATTGGCCTATATACCAAATGGATGTCAAATCTGCCTTTTTGAATGGACCGCTTAAAGATGAGGTATATGTAGAACAACCCTCTAGTTTTGTAGTAAAAGATCAAGAGTTGTAGTTCTACAAGTTGAAGAAACCGTTATATGGTTTAGAGCAAGCCCCAAGAGCTTGGAATAGAATAATTGATGGTTTCCTAAAAGACATTGGCTTCAAAAAATGTGTATTAGAGCATGGAGTCTATGTGAAAATGGATACAAGTGAAGGATTAATCATCCTTTGTCTATATGTGGATTATTTATTGATCACGGGCTGGAATGAGAAGTTCATTTCAAATTCAAGAGTGAACTTATGGGTGAATTTGAGATGAAGAACCTTGGTATCATGACATACTTCCTAGGCATATTGTTCCACAAGTCAAAATTGGGACTTCTCATGCATTAAAGGAGATATGCTCTTGAGATATTGAAAAAAATATGAAATGGAGAATTGTAATGCTGCCATTTCTTCTACAGAACCAAGGTTGCATATGTCCAAGAATGAATATTAGGAAAATGTTGATCCAACTTAATATAGGAGGTTGATTGTATCATTTCAGTACTTGTGCAATACGCGACCAGACTTAGCGTTTAGTGTTGGTATTGTGAGTAAATTCATGGCGAGACCGAAGGTATCACACTTGGCAGCAATCAAGAGAATCTTGCGATATATTAAAGGTTTTGTTGGTTGCGGATATGGGCAGAAAATTCGATTTGCTCGGTTTCACCAATTCCAATTGGTTCAGAGATAAGAATGATCAAAATTCTACAACTGGATACATATTAAAGTTCGGTATGACACCGATTTCATGGTGTTCGAATAAGGAACTAATGGTTGCACTCTCATCTTGTAAGGCCGAGTACATCGTCGTTTCGTTATGTGTGTGCCAAGTCGTATGGCTTATGAATCTATTGGAGGAGCTGGGCAGGAGTGAGGGTGAGGCTATCACACTCTTAGTTGATAATGTTTCCACGATTAATATTACCAAAAACCCATTTGCACATGAGAGGAGCAAGCACATAGAAATAAGGTCCCACTATTTGAGTGAACTAGTTGCTGAAGGGAGGTTACGTTTGGGAAATTGCATAAGCAAGGATCAAGTTGGAAATTTATTCATGAAAGGGGTCACAAATGATGTTTTCAAGAGGTTGAAGATGAGAATAGGGGTGGTAGACTTGCAACACTTGAATTAAGGTTGTGTGTTGAGGTTTGATGTGTAATTGCAAGTGTTGTCATGCTGTGAAGTAGCAGAAAACTGCATTTTTTGAAGGCGTACTCGGTTACCAGTTATGGTGTAACTGGTTACCACTATAGGTGATTTAATTCCATAATTAATTCATGTCAGGTGTAAGTGATTACCAGTTTTGGCGTAACCGGTTACAGGCATGAGTTTTTGTGATTTTTTGCTATTTTACTTGATCATTTTGTATCTCATTTGTAGTGCACTCTCACCCAAGTTAATGAAAATTTTACATTCTCACCCATAATTCTCTCTCTCTCTCTCTATATATATATATATATATCACAAATACTCCTCTTGCTTTCTCTACATCCAAAATTTCTCAACTAAGCTTCACGACCTTGTGGTTGCTTGTTACAACAATAGGCAAAATTGGCAAATTAAGAAATGACTTTCGGATCAGTTTTGGATTCAAATGTGAAGCCATACTGGATCATTGTTGCCTTCAAAACCTAAACAAGAACCAAAAGAAAAGCCTAAAATCTACACACTAAATCATACTATTCAACGAGAAAAATGAAAAAGAGTTCATGCAATGTAACATAATGCTAGTGGTTTTGTATCATTAATATTCCTCATAATTAGTGATAGCACCAATGTGAACAACCATGAATTCATTAGCATGACCTGGATTTTTAAAATGACATTTTGTTTAGGAATTTCATCAAATAGATTGTAGACATCCTTGAAAGAATACATTTTAAAATAAAATTTGATGAGAGAATATACCCAAAATTCATTGTAACATAAAATTTGAGGAATTTCATCAAACTGTGAAGTTGTTGTCTGAATTTGTGATCGAGAGATTAGTGGAAGTTTCTTGCCTTGTGAAAGTTGTTGTCTGAACAATTATACCTAGACCATTGAAGAAGATGATAATATATTTAATTGTAGAAAACTTATTTTAGTGACCGATTTTTCCATTACTAAATTAATCACAAAAGTTGAATGTTATATGTCATGTGCTACATCAGGGAAAACTAACGTCGTCAATGACATTTAGACAGAAAGGACTAAAGTGTTCGAGTTTCCAAAGTTAAAGGATGGAATGATATTTTTAAAATTTAAATGACCAAACTCGCCCCAAGTCAAAGATAAAGGATGGAACATATATTTAGTCTAACACTTCTATTGAAATTTCCTTTCACCACTGTTGTAAAAGGGATAACATCACAGATGTACAATCATGGTGAGGTAACGTGTGGTAGTAAGTGGGCTACTTACCACCATAGACTAAAAGGTTTTGGGTTCAATATCCAACAACGCCTTTTTGGCATTTATTTATTTGGATAGTACGCTACATATAACCACAGTTGAAAGAACCAACAATGGTGAAATAATTTGTGTTTTTAATATAAAATTTTAAATTTTACACAATTCACATTTTCCTGTGTATTTTAGTGAATCATAAATAAACTAGAAACAACATCAAAAACCATTTGTGAACAACACTTATACTTGACAACTATTAAGAACCAAAAATTGCATTACATCAAAATTAAAATGGCATAAAACAACATACAATTTACACATAATTACATTAAATAATAGTTACAATGTGAGAAATGTGTCTTGTCTCTTGGTATCTTGACTTTAAACACCTATAATTTCAAATAATAAAAATACTTGTTAGTAAATAACCTTAGAAGTTATAAAATACAATAAATTATGAATAAACAGTAAAAAATATTTGCTTGTTAATTATTCCATATGCCTTCTTCATGATCATTATGAATATCATGTACATCATCTCTATCAACTTCTTCATATAAAGTAGACACTTGCGTTGCATAAGAAAGAATAAAAGGAATATCAGAATTTAAATCATGATTTTCATCTCTATGGGAAATGTGTTTTCCTTGGAGAACAATTGACCATCTTTTGTCAGAAGGATTAGTTACATAAAACATTTGTTTTGCTTGGGTTGCCATGGTGAATGGTTCGGTCATATAAGTTGTCTTGCCAAGGTAAACCCGTGCGAATCATAACTCATTAGTTTGTACACAAATGTTATTGTCAACCCACTTGCATTTAAATAAAGGTACCTTGAATAAAACATAATCAAACTCTAGTATTTTACATTGTACTACGATCATCTTTTGATTTTGTATAAAAGAAAATTTTAGTATTGTCGTATGCAGTCCAAGTTACTACATTAAATTTTGGCATTCGCGACATTCATTTAATTGTCTCGGATGTACTATCATCATTAGAAATCCTTTTATTAAACCAACTTATTAAATTCTTGTTATGCTTTTTCAACTACCACTTGTCACTCATTCGAAAATATTTTTTCTCAATAAGTCTTTTTTGAGCAGATAAGTGATCTAACCTGATTAGAAGAGAACCAATGACCTGCCACGTGTCATTGATTTGCAAGTTTCTCACAAGGAATATGGACGAGGAGGGGGTGTACCTGCAAGACACTCCGATTCCAAAGTAAATAATGGGCAGGCCTGGGCCCAGTCCAGAACAATAAGTAATGTTGAATTTTATCAACATTATTCAATATATTCAAATATGCTTGAAAATCTACATTTTGAGATATTGTCATAACATTTAAACCTTGAGTATTTCTACCTCAATATTTGTCAGCATGACGAGACTGTGGAATTCTTATAGAATCTACTTCCAACAAGTAGTTTGAACAGGACTTAACAACTTCTTCTATGATGTATCTTTTTACGATCAAAGCTTCCAGTCGGTGATGATTCTTCTTATATCCTTTAAAGATGTTCATGTTTTGCTCTATTGGATACATACACCTTAAATAAATGGGACCAAAAAACCTAATTTGTCTGACTTGATGGACAATTAAGTGAATCATAATGTCAAAAAATGATGGAGGGAAATACATCTCTAATGAACACAAGATTATTCCAGCCTCATCTTCTAACTCATTTATTTTTTTAAATCAAGAACTTGATTACATATAACATTAAAGAATAAGAACAATTTATTTATAGTTACTCTTACATTTTTTGGTAAGATGTGATAGATAACCATTGTTAGAAGTTGTTGTATCAAGACATGACAATCACCAGATTTCAAGCCAATTAACTTGAGGTATTTCATTGATACAAGTTTCTTTAATTTTGATGAGTAACCTTGGGGAACTTTGATAACATGCAATCACTCGCAAAAATGTTTATTTCCTTTTTAGATAGTGTGTGACATGTCGGAGGCAAATAACTTCTTTTTTGTAATTCTTTTAGAGCTAATTATTGATGTATACCCATCTAGACGAGAACTCTTACTATCTTTTGTCTTTCCTGAAAGATTTAAAAGTGTTCCATC
The DNA here is from genome assembly GCA_963859935.3 of Lathyrus sativus. Classification (NCBI taxonomy): domain Eukaryota; kingdom Viridiplantae; phylum Streptophyta; class Magnoliopsida; order Fabales; family Fabaceae; genus Lathyrus; species Lathyrus sativus. Next base: position 98,363,584 of record OZ012735.1, on the reverse strand, counting down.
AAATTATCACACACATTTTTCTCCACATGCATCACATCAAGATAATGTTTTACATCGAGGCTAGACCAATATGGAAGATGAAAGAACACAAATCTCTTTTTTCAAATATTTCTGTCAACTGACCCTTTTTTCTTCTTTTCAGATACAATAATAATGTGTTCTTGTTGCTTATAAACTTCATCCATGATTATAGTTTTATGAGTGATATCAAACTTATGCTCTCTGTTAAAAGCTATTTGCCATCTACATTAAGGATGATTGGATTTTAGAAAATTTTGATGCCTAAGGTAAACAGTATTTTTTCCAAACTAAAGTTGGTGAAAAAAGGTAGTAGATTCACATATAGTACATACTTTATGTCCCTTGACACTATATCCAACCAAATTACCATATGTACGAAAGTTGTTAATTGTGCAAAATAACATGGCACACATCTTAAATTTTTTAGCTGAATACACAACATCAACGTCAATGTCTTCCTCCCACAAAAGTCTTAAATCTTAAATTAATGGACTTATATAAGCATTTATATCGTTTCCAAATTATTTTGGTCTTGAAATCATTATAGATAACAACATATACTTGTGCTTCGTGCACAACCAAGGAGATAGGTTGTAAATCATGAGAAGAACACGCCACAAAGTATGGTTAGAAATCATATTAGAAAAGGGGTTCATTCCATTGTGGCAAGCTCAAACCTAAGGTTTCTTGGCTCAAGGCCAAAATCCAGAAAGTACAAATCAAATTTTTTTTCCATTGCAAAGAATCAGCTACATGACGAATTTTTCCATCACATTTTCTTCCATCTGCATGACATCTAATATTCTTTGTGTCATTCACATTAGCCAAAAGTCTATTGAACCTTAGAATTATTTGCAAGTACCATAACACTTTAACAAAAGGATGTTTTTTCTAACATCACCATACTCATCACCATAGATGTCCTTCACCTTGTAGTGTGACTCACCATATTCTGAACATTGAACAAAATTTTCATACTCTTTTCTGTATAATATCCAATCATTATGACATGCATTTATTTTGATATACTTAAAACTCATTGGACACAATATCTTCTTGTCCTCATAACAACGATTTGACAAAGTGTTATCTTTTGGTAGCATTTGCTTCAGCAAATCAAGCAATTATGTGAGACTTTTATCCGCCCGCCTATTTTTTGCCTTCAAATTAAACAATTTTAACAACACGCACAATCATGTAAAACTAGTGCACTCCATATATATAGGTGCATCCTAATCACTTCATAAAGTATCATATGTATTGGCTTTCCTAAAAGAAGATTATCCAATATCATGGATCATATCATCTAGTCGATCATCCACATATTCACTAACTTCATGTCTTTGTGAAGTCACAGTTTGTTGTTTATCTACTTCACCGTGCCACGTCCATATTGTATAATTTTGAAGAATTCCATCAGAACATATATGATGGAATATTTCTTTCTTTTAAATATTTTTGATATTCTCGCTTATAACACAAGAACAATAAAAGAGTCAATCATTGTTGAGAAGATTTTGTTTCGCGTATTCAAAGAATTCAAGAACTCTTTTCTCACACACTGGACCTAATCTATAAACTTTCATCCAACTACGATCTATAATACATTCTGAAATTTATATCAAAAGCTTGTAGAATCATTTAAGGCAAAATATCCTTTTTGGTCCCTTAACTATACCTCGGGGTTCATTTTGGTCCCTTAACTTTAAAAAGTTCCATATTGGTCCCTTAACTCTTCAAACGTTCCATATTAGTCCTTTTTGACCTATTAGCGACGAAAAAAAAATCAAAAAACCGTCGCTAAATCCGTCGCTAATAGGTCAAAAAGGACTAATATGGAACATTTGAAGAGTTCAGGGACCAATATGGAACTTTTTAAAGTTAAGGGACCAAAATGAACACCGAGGTATAGTTAAGGGACCAAAAAGGATATTTTGCCATCATTTAACAATACAACATTTAAGGATACAACAACAAAATAATAATGAAGCAACTACAACAATATGTACCATTCTCAACAACAAAAAAACAATTTCACGAAGAAGAGAAAGAGGCCAAGAAATAATTTTTGTGTACGCTTCTTGAAGTTTCGATGTTTCACTCCTTGATTTGAAGAAATCATGGAGTTTGCTATCACTTTCGTCTATTCATTCGCTAGGACACTTGTATTGCAAAGGAAATAAACTAAAATCTATTATATTTTAATTTTAAAGAAATACTTTTCACCACGGTTGAAAATACCAACTATGATGAAATATATTAGTTTTAGAGAAACATCTTACGACGGTTGACAAATATAAGTTTGGTGAAACAATTTACGAATTTTACAATAAAGCTGAAAAGCGAATCATTCACCATTTTATTAAACATAAGTCATTATGCTTTCAACCTGCATATTCTATTCTTCAAAAGTAAATATTGTATATTAAAAAATATGGTTTAAAAACTAATGTTAAATTTCACTTTATCAAGTAAACGATAAGTTTGAATCTTGACATTAATCTTTAATGCCAAAAATTTTAAGGTTAAAGATAAATGAATGAATATGTTGCACACAAAGTGTATACGAGATTGTAAAACTTGTGACTTTCTTTAAAAATTTAAAAAATTTTCATTTGTTCTATACAAAAAAAGGAAAATATATAAGCTCTTTTTTCGATTTTTATGTATAAAATAATTTTTCTTTGAGTTTGTGAACGCCAATTTTCACCACGCTTATTAGAAATGACTATGCTGAAAAATATTTTAATTTTAGGCAAGCCTACTGTTTTAGTCCTTTAAGTTATTTTAAAATATCAAATTAGTCCCTTAAGTAATTTTTGTAACGCTTTGGTCCTATTTTAAAAATCTCTGTTACAATAAATTGCAAACTCATATACCATTTGAACTGATTTTTCACGCTGATTATGAATATGCAAACAAATTTATCAAACAAGTTACGAATCATGAGAATCAGGTAAAAATGGACGAAATACATAATAAAAAAATCAATGATCTGATCAAAATATACAATCAAACGCAAAACTAATTATATATTTGTGATCAACGCGAAAAATCAGTTCAAATGATATATGAGTTTGTAATTTATTGTAACAGAGATTTTTAAAAAAGGACCAAAGCGTTACAAAAAAAAAACTTAATGGGCTAACTTAATATTTTAAAATAACTTAAAGGATCTAGACAATAGTTTTGCCTTAATTTTAATATAACTATAGAAATTAAGAACACACTATTTTTTTGTATAGAAAAAATAGAAAAATGTTAGTATTGAGATTCGAAGCTGGTAAGCCTTAACATTTCACCACAATTATTAATATGGACCATAGTGGAAAATCTTTTAATATAATAAAAAAAGTTGTAAACGCCTAAAAAAAAGATATTTACTTCGGTTGATTGAATACCCGGGATAATAAAATGTTATGATAGATGTACTTTGTAGTATTGCAAGAAAAATTATATTACACTATATAAAATCATTTTGACTTATTTTATATATATATATATATATATGTATATATATATATATATATATATATATATATATATATATATATATATATATATATATATATATATATATATATATATATATATATATATATATATATATATATATATATATATATATATATATATATATATATATATATATATATATATATATATATATAATATTACACACAAATAAAATACATGCAATAAGTTAAGTTAAGTTGCATCACTATTTCTTTTGATACAACAAAATCAGTTATTTTAAGAATTACTCCACCCATATAAATCAGTAATATAAGAAAAATTATATTACACTATATAAAGTCATTTCAACTTATTTTATATATATATATAACATAAAATATTACACCCATATAAATACATGCAATAAGTTAAGTTAATTTGCATCACTATGTCTCATTCACGAAATTTTTATGTATGATTCTCTAAACCAATTGTCATTATTATTTAAAAAATAAATATCTTAAATATAAATAATATAAAATCACGTGCATTGAAATTTTCTTTAAGTCAAAAAAATTTAATAAATAAAAATAAGAGTTACAATTTAGGAGACATATGAACCTAACCCAATAACCACATATCAACCCTAAAAGTGTAATACAACATAGAAAGCAAATATGGTATATAAAAGAAACTGGACAAAAATCAGTAAAAAAAAACTAATGTGAAGCAAATAGATACATATATAGCACAATCCAGCAAACCCAACATGGGGTCCGAAACCAAATTGAAACGAAAAATGTGTAAAAAATCTACAAGCATTCTAAACAAATCAGACGAGTTTGATAAAACAAACCTATCCTTTATAGAATGGTAAATGTTTCGACCACCAACACTGACAAATTTACGTACCAATAGTTCTTGTGATGTAAACCACAACAAGTTTAACAACTCTTTCAAGTCTAATCAAACCAAATCTCAACGAGTTAGTTCAAATGCATCCTATCAGACAACAATTGAATATCACATCGGTGAAGAGCCAACAACTACAAAACCACTAGTTTTGTGTCAAACCCAAATACATTAAAAGTTGCAGATCTCAACAAATTTGGAAAGAACTAGGGATCATAGTCAAGGTTCCACACTTAGCACAAGTGAACTGGAAAAAAAGATCAAATTTCTGCAACACCACCGTGAACCAGCCAACAACGTCAGAGAAGTAGAACCATTGGCGGAGTGGAAGAACCATCGTCGGAGAAGCTGAACTGAAAAGCTTTGAAAATAGATTATCTCTCATAGATTCAAAAAAAAAAAAAGAACCAACCACCTGCAAAACGCAACAAGTAGTGAAACTGTGACAACAAGACAATCGACACAAATGAAGATGATGTTGTTGAATATAGGTTTGATTAGAAATAATAAATAAATAAATTATTTTTTTAATAATATTACTATCTAAAATAATTTGATTAGATGCATGTATAAACAAAAAAGACAATTTCTCAATGGTGGAAAAAGATTGGCTTGCTTAGCCACCCATATTTTCTTATGTAACAAAAAAAAAAACAAAGTTTGAAAATAATATATATGATGGGACATAAAGCTTGAAATAATAAAAAAGACTTTATTTCAAGCTTTATGCCCCATCATATATGTTATTTCAAACTTTTTTTTTTTGTTACATAAGAAAATATGGGTGGCTAAGCAAGCCAATCTTTTTCCACCATTGAGAAATTGTCTTTTTTTTTATACATGCATCTAATCAGATTATTTTAGATAGTAATATTATTAAAAAAAATTATTTATTTATTTATTATTTCTAATCAAACCTATATTCAACAACATCATCTTCATTTGTATTTGAAAATCAAGATTTGTCACCCATCATCTTCATCTTTATCTTCTTCACTTTCTTCTTCATTTTCAATTTCTTCACTTTCTTCTTCCAAAACAAAAGCGATAGTAAAAGAATAACACCGACAAATTCAACAATACTAAATCATCATCATCTTTACTATTATTAGAGAAAAAAATCAAATCCAATTTTTTTTTCTTTCTATCATATTTCTAACACACATGCATGCACTTTTCAAAAGTTGAGATGTTTTTCTAGGAATTGAGGTTGTTAAAAAATTGAATCTTTAATTTGGGTTTGATTGAATTAAATTGTTTGAAGATTCTGAAGCAAAAATTAGAGTTATAAAATTATGCATGTAACATTGATTGATGTTTGATAAATATGTTTACTTCTTGTTGTTAATTATTTGGAGATTTTTTTGGCTTGTTTGATGGACATGGAGGTGCGAAAGCTATTACATTTGCGGAAAATAACTTGAAAAAAGAACATCTTGGATGAGGTTATCATGAGGGAAGAACAAGATGTTAAAAGGAAGTGAAGCGCGATTACCTCAATCCTGAATATGAGTTTATGAAACAAACTTTTCGTGGTGGTTCTTGTTGTGTAACAGTATTGATTAGAAACTAAAAAAAAAAAAGTTTTTTTTTCAATTTCAGATCTGAATTTGTTGTTCTTTTTCCTAATTTAAGATAGAAAATCTTAAAATTTAAAGAGAGGAGATTTTAATTCAAAAAAGAAGAGATTAGATATGAATTTTTTTTTAATTTGATTTTTTTTCTTTAAATTTTTTAATATATAAAGTTGTGGGTTAAATATGTTTGTAGTTCCCGTAAATATCTCAAATTTTACTTTTAGTCCCTCAAAAAATTTTTTTTAAAAAATGGTCATCCTAATATTTTTCATCTATACTTTTGGTCTCACCCGCTAAGAATTGTTAATAGAAACTGATGTGACATTGACACATGACAAAGATGATGACAATGATTCAACATGGCATTTGTCCTCATTTTATATTATTTATATTAATTAAATTTATAGTAGCAGATTTTCCGATGCTAAATTCGTCGGTAACATGAACATCATACAAAAACCCATAAATCATAGCTAATTTGTAGCTAATTCAAACACATCATTCTTATGATCTAAAATTCGTTTATTTTTCATGTTTTTTGCAAGAAAATTTATCACATTATTAAATTATCTCTCACAAAAATTAATTTTTTTTCTTGAGATGAATTTAATATGAATTTTTTAAACATAGATTTTTCATAAAATAAAAACAACGTAAATGTTGGCATGTGATTGAATTTTCATCTAATTGTTTGCATGGACTTGTATCAAAATACATAAAAAAGATCTACAAATTTTCATGGCATTTCGAATAAGTCTCAATTTATTTTAATTTTTTGATCGAAGCACATATAAATATTTTTTTTTTCAAGAGGCGAAATAGGAAATTTAACCCTATTGGTTGTAAAAATACTGAGATACTTTAAATCTTTTTCATGTTAGTGTATCAAGTTATAAGGGTCTCTCCACCAAAATTGATTTTTTTTTGCATGAGATGAGTTAAATAAGACTTTCTTAAGCGTCAATTTTTCACGAGACAAAAACAACGCAACATTGATATATGATTGAATTTTGAGCTAATATTTTACAAGGAATTACATAATAGCACATAAAAATGATCTGAAAAATTTCATGAAATTTTGAACAAGTCTCAATTTTATTTGATATTTCGATGAAAACACGTGTGTATTTCAATTGAAAAATCAAAATTAATTGAGACTTATTGAATGCAATGAAACTTTGAAGATACTTTATTTATGTTATGGTATAAGTCCCTGCAATATAATAGCTCAAAATACAACCATATGCTAATATTTTATGTTTCCGTTTTATAAAAAATCGACTATTAACGAAATTATATTTTATGTTTTCGTTTCAAGTAAAAAAAATTGTGAGACAAATCCTTATAATGTGATAAACCTTAATGCAAAAAAAATCATGAAAAATACGAAGTGTAGGTCGTAAGAATGATGTGTTTGAATTAACTAGGGATTAATTATAGATTATCTAGAAATTAGCTACGGATTATGGGATTTTGTACGATGTTCATGCTAGAGATGGATTTAGTGATGAAATATTCGTTGTTATAAATTTAAAAAATATAAATAATGCGGAGAAAAAATTCCACGTGGCATCCATGCCAGCATCTATGTCGCGGTCACGCAGCCACGTGTCGTGCCACATTAGCTTCTATTAACTTATGTTAACAGGAGAGACCAAAAATGTGGATGACAAATATTAGGAGGAACATTATTTAAAGAAAACTTTTTGAGAGATAAAAAGTGAAATTTGAGATATTTAGGGGGACTACACACATATTTAACCCTAAAATTATTGTTTGTTTTAAATTTTTAAAATAAAAATGGTGGTGAAAGATGAAGATGATGGATGAATATGAGTTTTTAAAAAATGTGAAAAATGATTATAATGGATGAATCTAAGTTTTTTTTTTAATGATGGAAGATGAAGGTGATGATGAATCTTTTACAAATGATGGAAGATGAAAATAATGGATGAACGCGATTTTTATGGATGGTGAAAGTTGAAGATGATGATTGAAAAAAATAAGTTTTAAATAACCAAAACCAAAAAAAATTACCAACATATTGCTCATAATTAATCTTGGCCATTGAATATTAATATTATTAAATAAACAGTTAAAGAAGTATGTGGTCCTTTTAAATAACACAAAATCCTATTTAAGTTCTTATAAACAATTTTTTCAAAAAATGATCCTCCTAAAATGTTTCGTCCATAATTTTGGTCCCTTCTGTCTATTTGGTCTAACGAAAGTTGACATGACGCGCCACGTATCACGTAAAGTCAACATCATTCTTGATTGCAAAAAAAAAATGTTAGATTGTAGGGGGGGCTACAAACATCCCTAAAATAACTGAAAAAGCAATCAATAAAACCAAATCCAATAGGCAACAAGATCCCCCGCTGAATTTCCCCATGCTACCATTGTAAGTCCTAGAAATACTTATGATAGTTTGAGAAGCATACCTAAAGCTTCGAGGTAATTCACCAGCTCTCCAGCTGTGGTTGATATCCAAAACATACTCAAGACAAATGCCACAACCACCACAGGAAAATGTTCTGCGTATGGGGGTTCCTTTTCCAACACAAGATGAAGAAACGTGTTAAGATGAAAAATGCAACGGAAACAATTCATCACTCAATGTGAATTTTCTATTGGTTACAAAGGGATAAGGAGAATTTCCAATTCACAACTAGACAAAAGCTACCTTATATAGAAAATACACTTGGCCAATAAATTAAAGGCAACAGAAAAATAAATTATAAAAGGAAAGGAAACTAATGGGCCTAGAAAAAAAAGAGAATAAACCCAATAATCGCCCAATATATTTGATACCCCCTCAAGTTGGACTGTGTATGGCATAAAGTCCCAATTTGCACATAATGGAAACCAAGGCAGGCTAATTTAGTGGCTCGATAAGCATATCTGCCAATTGGTGGTTGCTGGAATTAGGAAGAAGATGAATGAGCTTGGAGTTAATTTTCTCGCGTATCACATGGCAGTAAAGCTCAATATGCTTTGTTATTTCATGAAAGGTAGGATTGTGAGGAAAGTAGATTGATGATTGGTTATCACAATAAACGGAAGCAGGTGTTGAGAATTGGATGTTGAGATCTTTGATTAAATTTCGTAACCTTTGTAATTCACATGTAGGTGAAGCCAAGGATTTGTACTCTGCTTCAATAGAGGATCTCAAAATAGTCTTTTTCTTCTTTTATTTCGAGCATTTTAAAGATGATCCTATCAAGACACTAAAGCATGTAACTGATTCCCTTGTATTAGGGCATGTTGTCTCGTCAGAATCAGCAAAGGCATGAATTTTAAGCACACTATGGGCAGAAAAAAGATGTCAGTGGAAAGAGATGATTTGAGGTATCTCAAAACGCGAGTCGAAGCATGAAAATGAGGTAAGAAAGGCTTAGAAATGAACTGGCTAAGGTGTTGAACAACATATGAGATGTCATGCCTGTTGTTAGTCAAGTAAATTAATTTACCTATGTGGCTACAATAGGTTTTGGGATCAATAATAGGAGTACCTTCTAAGGTCAGAAGCTTATCTAAAGGGTCAAAAGGGGTGGTACAAGGTTTAGAAGCAAGAAAGCCGATGTCTTGAAGAAGTTCAAGAGTATAATATCTCTGATTTAAAAAGATGCTTGAGTTTTTTCTTGCAATCTCAAAACCAAAGAAGTACCTTAGTTGGCCCAAGTCGTTAATTTGAAATTTTGTGTCTAAGGCATGTTTGACATAGTTGATATTAGATATATAATTTCCAATTAAAACAACATCATCAATATAAACCAGTAAAAAAATGAAACTAGTGGAAGTGCATTTGGTGTATAGTGAGTGATCAACCTCAGAGAACTTAAAAACAATGAAAATAAGAAAGGAGGAAAGTTTAGAATCCCATTTCCTGCTTGCCTGTTTCAAGCCATAGATTGATTTATGCAACTTACAAACTTGGGAAGGAGAAGATGAAGAATGGCCTGGAGGAAGTGTCATGTAAACTTCTCCTTGTAAGAAACCATGTAAGAAGTCATTGTTGACATCAAGATGAGGAAGATTCCAACCTTTGATTGCAGCTAAAGAAAAGATCACTCTGATGGTTGTAATCTTTGCCACAAGGGAGAAAGTGTCAAAGTAATCAATGCCTTCAAGTTGTGTGTAACCTTTGGCAACTAATCTTTCCTTGTAACTGTCAATACAACCATTATTGTTGCGATGAGAATAGGATATCAAATTATTAATTAATTTGAATCGCAAATCTTTAATTCGCAACCGGTCTTTGATTTATCCGAAGGAAATGTCAAAGAAAGGAAAAACTGACTTTTTGCATTGTAAACAATGCGGGGAGAGATATAGGTAAGGGGTTGGTTAAGCCTAGGGAAGGTATTAGCACCCTAGACTTTTGTAGTACTCTATAGGAACCTCTTGTTTAAAGGTTACTATTTTGCTTGATTATCTACTTTAGGGTATATGCTAAGGGTTAAAGGTGAAAGAGAGACCTAAGGGTTAGTCCTAAGTTTACTCGCCATGATTCGCATCTTGTGCCTACGTATCCGAGGTAGGGGATAGAATCAGAGTAATCGTAGCTCCCCTCGAGAGGTAGGAAGTGAAACTTCTTGACTGTGGTCAAGGTTTTAATGGGGAATAAACATTCATATGGAAGCGCTTACGTGGAGTGCGGTGACTCCTATCTCTATGTTAAAATTAGTTGAATTGAAATGAAAAGGGTAAAATAAGTATTCCACGGCAGGAAACCTAATACGGAGTACGGCGTCTCCTTATCCTAATGCTAGGGTAAAGGGTAAAACGGTCTGCGGCGGGACTCCTAGGCAATTAGGGTTTAAATGCTAAAAAAGGAAAAGGTAAAGACTATTGACGCGACGGTCAAATGGTTAGGCCTATTCCTTCGGAGGGGAATTATGGTAAATAATGCAATGCAAATTAATTAAGCGACAGTATTGAAATATGGGAAAATGAGAGAATAATAACGGAACAAAAGCGACGATTGCCTCGCATAAATTACAACCATGAAAAATGCAAGAATAATGACGAAATAAAAGCGACGATTGCCTCACATAAATTACAACCATAAAATGAAATACGAAAAAATAAAGATTAGTATTGTACAAATGAAAAACAATGTTAGGAACGGCATAAAAATTGAACGAAAGTAACTGGGGCAAGGTTAGGGAGACAAATCCGCACTTAGGTGACGGTTCAAATCAAACTGAAAGCGAAATGCTAAAATATTAAGTTAGACACATTTTAAGAAAAAGTTTTTAAGAATTAACTGTTTTTTATGTCTTTAGAAAATATTTATCCACAAAAAGAGATTTAAATTTGAAAAATAAATTCTTAATCATGTTAAGTTTTAATTTATTAAAAAAATCTTGGTTTTTCAAAAAAAAAATGATTTTTTTAATTTATAAACGTTAAGTTAATTTATTTTTGTTAGAATTTAATTATAAAAAATAATCTTTTAACTAAAGAAATTTAATTTTCAAATTAAGATTTTTAAATTAAGTTTTAACATTAAGTTTTTGTTTAAAAAGTTTTAAATTATTAAGTTTTAAAGAATGAGTTTTAATTAGAAAAAGGTTTTAATTCCAAATCTCTAAAAAGTGGTTTTAATTTAGGTTTTTAAAAATTTTATTATTAATTTTTATTTTTATTAATACAGAAAATAAAAAATATCAAAATATAATAGAAAATACAAACTCAAAACGGGTCGGGCTGGCCATCAACCCAGACCCGACCCGGTCCAGATGATAAAAAGGGGATGAAGAGATTTTTTTAGGGTTCTTAGAACCCTTTCTACATGCAGCGGCGACTTCTTCTTCTTTGTGCTGCTTGATGCGATTCGTCCATTTTTCCTCTTCTGTTCGCCTGAGAACATCCTTCTTCTTCCTCTTCAGGCATCGTCTCTTCATCTATATTTCTTCTTTCTTCTTCGCATGGAATCTGAAAAAACAAACAAAACTGTTAGGGAGAAATTGCTCACCTTTTTCGTTATGGGTTTGAAGTGGTTTCGCCGATGACTTGCGGTGGTGGTGGTGTGATGTTGTTCTTCGTTACTGGCCGGTGATGTTGTAACTTGAGGCTGGTGGGTGGATCTGCGAGTCTTTGAACGAGGGCGATACAGTTTGATGACGACGATGGTCCGTTTGTGTTGTTGTTGACGGATGAGGTTCTTAGGGTTCCGTCGTTGAGGGATTGACGATGATGTTTTTCGTCTCCTTCTGGGTTCTAGGTTCCGTCGTTTGTGTTGCTTCAGATGAATTAAGATGATGATGCCGCTGTTGGGTTCTTCGTGAGGAACAAATCCGTCTTCCCTTTTTACGATGAATTTTTAGGGTTTTTTTAAAATCTTGTGCCCCGACCCTGTGAACTTCTTCTGACGTTTCTTTTATATTGCTGTTGATTTGTGGGCTTGGATCCATGCTTCCCGTTTTTTCCGATTTAGGTTGTCTGATTGCTTTGACTCAATCTCACGACTTTGTGGCGATTTTTGCGAATTCGTTGTTTTGATGGTTACGAACCTTGGCTTTGTTGTGGAATTTATTGCGTTTTTGGAGAAAACTTGGAAAAGTGATTTGTTGCGTTTTGCTTGCAATTTCCCAGGATGCTTCGTTTCATGAAGTTTGTTGGATCTGTTTTGTTGCAAGAATTTTTGGGAAAGTGGTTTGTGACCTGTATGGCAAAAAAATTCATTTTGTAGAATAAGTGCTTTTTCCAAAAAGCACTTTTTCCAAAATCACTTTTTCCAAAATCACTTTTTCTCTCTCCTGGACTAAACTGGAACAGAAATTGCCGGGTCGGTACCGGGGTCGGAAAGTGAAGTCGGGAGCTGGCGGCAGAATATTCCGTTACCCTCCCGACGTACCCGATGATGATAATTAACTGAGGGTATCAGAATACAAACAAATCCATTTTTGATTAATTCTAACCACTTCCACCATTATTTCCATCTGTTGTCGGTTTTTTTGCAGGTTCGGAAAAAAGTCGAGAGTTGGCGAAACGAACGCGGAAACAACTTAGAACAATTAGGAATTTTAGTACACTTTGTAATTGTAATTTTTGTATATTGTAATAAAACATAGAATTTAAATGAATAAATTCAATTTATTTCTCCAATCAATTTTCTCCGATTAAAATCTCCAAATAATTCCTCCTATTAAACTCAAATGAATAAATTCACTTAATTAAGTTTATCCGACTAAATTCCTCCAAATAAACTCAAACGGTTAAACTCACCCGACTAAATTTATTAGATTAAATTCACCAGATAATCCCTCCGATTAAGCTTCGACGTTCCAAACTCCGAATTCGAAAATTAATCGTCTTGCACGATTTAAATCCGACGTAACTGCTGACTTCGAACAAATCCTTTTGCAAATTAAATCGTACCTGATAATAATATCGATGAATATAGCCCTGAACGGATAAACAGAGCAATTCAATTAAACGGCAAAACGCACTTTCCTCCGCATTTAAAATTTAAAACGTATCTCGGACGATTTAACTCGGTAACCTGAATCAGCTCGACTAACAATCATGATCCAACCAATAGATGTTCATCACAAATTCAACACGAACCGAAACTCCACTATTTTCTTTAAAATTGGCTGGTAGGTAGCTGAAAGCAGGCAAACGCGCGTCTGTTAAAGTAAATTCTGCAAAGCAAATTGTCGCACCGATTTAACCCGAATCCACTGATATCTCGACACATTCATCTCCTTATGGTTTCGGAATCAAACAACATTTCTGAAATCCCACTGACGACTAAATCTCGGCTCTTGAATAAAATGTGTTGTGTCATGAGAAATCTGACGTCACAAACTGCCGTGAAATTCAACCCTTCCTCAAATAGGTCACATGACTCGGAGATGGAAACCCTGATCGCTCGAGGGATCCCCGCGGACGACTCAGCTTCATAAATTGTCAGCGGGTTACAAATTAATGACCATTTTTCCCTTCATAAGCTAAAGAGCGCACAATGTGATTTTTCCTGCAAAACCAACAGACTGAGAAAACTGGTTAGCGGTTAGTTTACAATGCAATGCAAAATGAGATGAAATGCAAAATGAACCGACTAATCTAACGGTAAAGTTTAGGGTATTACAATTATCATTATATTTTATTTTATATACCCATCTACACCTTATAGGAACTTTACCAGGATGAAGGTCAACCAAAGACTAAGTATCATTATCAGTGAGAGCCTACAATTAAGCAACCATGGCTTGTCTCCAACAGTCAAGTTTGTTGGCTTAAAGAAATGTTTTAGGTTCAGGGTTAGAAGAAATATAACAGCAGAAGGATTTATATGAATGTGAGAAGTTGTGATAAGAGAGAATCGAAGAAAGAAGGTAAGTTATAGAAGAAGGGAAAATATGTGGTAAGGTTGTAGAAAGTTGGAGACAGTGGTAATTTACTAGGTAGGAAGGGGGTGAGAAATTCTAGTGGATTGTCTAATGAGTAAGGACTGGGGTAGTGCAGGTTGGGTAGAGGAAGGTACACCAGATAAAGGCATATCATGTTGAGAGGTGCAAGGGGAATAAATTATAGGTGATGTGTCAGGGAGATCAGGTGAAGATGGTGATAGGACATTAGGAAAGGTTGTAGGTTGTTCAACATTAAGGGCATAGATAGATGGGTCTGTTGGACTAAAAAAAGGTGCAATGTCATCTAGGGGAGGGATAAGAGAAGAGAGACTATGAGGTATAGGTGTAGATTTAGCAGGGCTTTTGAAAGGGAAAGAAGACTCATAGAAAATGACATTTCTAGAGAGAAAAATATTATGTGTGGACAAGTCATATAAAACAAACCCTTTGGTTCCTTCTTGGTATCCTACAAACACGGACTTTCTAGCCCTAGAATCAAATTTGTTTCCATGTGCTTGCAGGGAGGTTGCATAACATAAATAACCAAACACCTTTAAATAAATATAGGATGTTGAAAAGGAGTCCACATAAACTTTTATATTTGAGAAAAGGTTCAGGCATTCTGTTAATAATGTGAATGACATGTTGAACACAAAAATTCCACATAGACAAGGGGGTGTTAGAATGGAAATAGAGAGACC
The DNA here is from genome assembly GCA_963859935.3 of Lathyrus sativus. Lineage (NCBI taxonomy): Eukaryota > Viridiplantae > Streptophyta > Magnoliopsida > Fabales > Fabaceae > Lathyrus > Lathyrus sativus. Next base: position 98,348,551 of record OZ012735.1, on the reverse strand, counting down.
TAGCTACATTCAAAATATGTTGGTGTTTTCTTTCCACCACACCATTTTACCGTGGACTTTCAGGGCATGATTTGTGATGAAGGATACCTTTGGTTGAAAGAAAGGGTGTAAGGGTGAGAAATTCAGTGCCATTATCAAATTTTAAGCACTTGAGAGTTTTTTTTTTAATTGGTTCTCAATGTATGCTATGAAATTAATGATGCTAGTTCTGGTTTAATATTTGGTTTTAAGAAAGACAGCCCATGTATATCTATTGAAGTCACAAACTAATGTTAAAAAAATGTCCTAGAATAGAGACAGTTGAATAAGGGCCCCACAAGTCAGCATGTAGTAATTCAAAAGGAGCATTAGTATGAATATAACTAGAAGGAAAGGATACTTTCTTTTGCTTTGCATTATGACAAGAATCACAAGGAGCCAAATTTGGCTTAGAAGATATAAAAGGAAAAGGTTTAGAAATTGGTCTTAAACCTATATCATATATGTGAACAAGTCTCAGCAGTATTACAAAGTGTTGTATAGCTACGAAATTCTAGAAGGTATAATCCTCTTGGAAGGTTAGTTATACCAACCATTCTCTTGAAGGATTCTGCATGATATGGTAAGAATTAGCACAAAAGAACAGGTGACAATTAAGTTCAGTGGTAAGTTTGGCTACTAAGACAAGATTAACATTAAAGGTTCGTATGAATAAGACATTGTGTATTATAAGGGATGGGGAAAGAATAACACTACCAGATATGTAAGCAGTTATTTGACAACCATTAGGTAAAGTTACAGAAATATGACTAATGATGTGATATAATAAAAAAATATGTAAGGGTGGAAGTGATGTGATCAGTGGATCTTGTGTCAAGAATCCAAAAGATAGAGGGCTTACCATTTTGAGGGGAAGAATGAATGTTCATGACCAAAGGTGTACTAGTAATAGAGTTGGTCATATGAGTAGGTTGGGTTCTTGACTATTGAAGTAGCTCCAGATGCCATTGTATTGTTCCTGCGTGAAACCAAAACTTGGACTTAGGAAAGAATTGTGAAGCAGATCTAAAACATTATTTGCATATGAAATGGGTTTAGGTCTGTTCTTGAACCTATGTGGATATCCATGTTTCACAAAGCAAGTCTCAACTGTGTGATTGGTTCGACCACAATGACTACATACACGATTAGGCCTTGAATAAGTAGGTTTTCCCTTGAAATTAGGATTCCAAGTTTTGTTGCCCCCATTGGAGGGAGTGGATTTGAGCTGTGAAACAAAGATAGGTGCCACCGTGTCAAGATCAGACAAATATGCGAGGGAAGAAGAATTTATGTCTCGTTTTTGTTGAATCACCAAAGAGAAATCTCGATCAATATCCGGTAAAGGCTGCATCATCATAATTTGAGACTTGGAAGATGTGAATTTTTCATTGAACCCTTTCAGAAAATGAATCACACAGTCTTGCGCACGAAAGAATTTAACAAATGTAATAGCACCACATGAACATGGAATTGCGTAAGAATAAGAAGGAATTGGTCGATACGATTCCAATTCATCCTAATAAATCTTGAGTTGAGTAAAGTAATCAGAGATAGTGAGATTACCTTGTCGGAATCGATATAGATCTTCTTGGATATCAGAGATGCAAAAGATATCACTTTGCGAAAAAACGCGTTTACAAATTTGCCCAAACTTCAGCAGCAATGTTGATCCAAAGAAATGAAGTTACAATTGACTTAGAGATCGATCGAAATAACCAAGCATGGACCATGGTGTTGCAACTGGTCCATGGTGCATAAAGAGGACCAATATATGGAGGTTTTCATCAATGAAGTGTTGTTTGTTTTGAAATTAGGGTAATATCGATGGATCTTGACCATGAGTGATAGTTCTTGGCATCAAGAAGAGGGAAAACAAGGATGAGGATCAAATTCTCGTTAGAATGAAGATAATAAGAATTGGTGGAGTTCATGGCGAAATTAGAGTAGCTCACGGTAGTCATTGAAGAAAAAGGGAAAGGAAGAAGAAGAAGAGAAATGGCTAGCAAAGCAAATTTGCTTCTGATACCATGTTAAGATGAAAAACACAGTGGAAACAATTCATCACTCAATATGAATTTTTTATTGATTACAAAGGGATAAGGAGAATCAATTCACAACTAGACATGAACTATCTTATATAAAAAATACAGTTAGCCAATAAACTAAAAGCAACAGAAAAACAAACTCTAAAAGAAAAGGAAACTAATGGGCCAAAAAAAAAGAGAATAAACCCAATAAATAATAATGACCCAAAATATTTGACAAAACGCAAGAGAGAAGCTTGTCATGAGCCCTACAAATCAGAGAGGGAAAAGAGTTTTAGGGAGGAGGAAAACTATGGGATGATTCGGTGGCATGAATGAGTTGCATGCATACAAAAGGGCCAACGGACAAAGATAGACCAATATTTCCAATATATACAATTCTTTTAAATTTAGTTTTTATTCTGATCAAAGGTGGCGGTGATGACCACAAGTCTTTTAATAGTTGTGATGTAAATTTAAATTGGTCTTGCAGTGGGTGACAACAAGAAACTTTAACTGTGGAAAGCACACTACATGATTTTCATTTTCTTCTTCATCTTCAATCATTTGCTCCAGTTTCTCACATTGTTCTTCCACTAGGATTTTCAATATTCGACTCATTTTCTATATTGACAAATATTAACTACTTCTCAATACTCATGCTTGTTTCTCCTTCATCCTATAAAAGCATACTAACCATTAGATCAGACCCGACCTAAGGGGTAGGCAACCAAGGCCTTTGCCCTAGACCTCTATTTTCTTATTAGTTATTGATAAAACGTAAAGTGTATGTAACCTTAGCTTAATATCTTTTCAAGTGTTATAGTGTTCTCCAGCGTGCAGCTATCACTTCATGCACGTAGCTTTTTCTTTTAGTTGTTTTGAATCTTATTTTTATTTTTGAGAAGAAAAAATTAGCATAATAGGTTTTGTGTTTGATGCATACAGAGAAACAAATGTATGTAATAAGAAAGACAATGAGAGGAGAAAGAGAGTTGCGCTATTTTAGAACAAACATCTGAATCAAGTATCAGACTATTCATTGATAAGCCAACATCGTTGATGACAAGAAGTTTCCAAGACCAGTATGGTGCATGGTAGTTTTCTAGGCATAGGAGCAACATCACGTCCTTGTATATTGGAGATGATCTATAACTAATATTGCATCTACTATATATGTTCATCAAGCAAAATTTTGAAACTTTACTGATTAATACCTGTGACTCTTTGAAAAAGTGTCCCTGTTGTAAAAGGCTCTTTACTGATTAATAAAAGGTGAAAATAACAAAAGAAAGATGAAGGAAAATAAAAATAGGATGCTTTTTCCTCTTTTTTCACCCACTTTCTTTTTTGTTGCTTTATATATTTTCTAACTCTTTGAATGTTTTGGCGGTGATCCTTAAACTTTTAAATCTATTTTTCATGGATATGCTGATCCCACGTGGATTGATAGAAAAGGTTTGGAATATATTGTAGGGTCATTAATTATTAATTACATTAATCATGTGTTGTGATAAATACATGTTTGGTCAAGTTTGATTCAATTTCATTTCAAGTGGCTCTCTCTATCTTATCCATCATTTTGAAATTCAATGTTACTTATGTTAGACACATTTTTCTGTTTGTTTTTAAAAGCTCATTAAAGTGTTGAACGTTACTTTTGCCTTAACATTTTAATTATAACTTTACTTTAATGATGCGTCATTTTTAATGATAATATAAAATTATATTTACTTTTATTGCCTAATAAGAGTGAGTAAAGCATAAAGTATTTTTATACCAAGGTGTTTCACAAGTACGTTTGTTGACAAAAGTGGACATATTGATACAAAAAAACTATCATCATCTAACAGTGATATGGAGTTCACCTTCTTTTTCTTCAATTGTTTTTTTATGATTGAGGTAGGGTAAGGTTTCAAAGAGATGGAGTGTTAAAAGAATTTATGTAAAATAACATTTTTTATATTACAATTTAGTTTTATAAAGATGAATTATGTTAAATTTTAATATGATATCAAAGTCTATCGAATAGATTTTAAGCTGCTTGTCGTTTAAATCTGCGCAACAAGTCTAAAAGAGTGATGGGCGTCAGGAGTGTATTAGAAAGATCTCAAGTCTCACATTAGATGGAGATAGAGCTTTCAAATGGGTTCAAATCCACCCAACTATCATTGACATGGGGGAGATTGTTGGAATTTTTTATCTAGTGTTTCCGATGTTATTCGATGGGCTTAATATCCTAACTCATAACGCCTAGGATGTGCTAAGTGGGCTAGGTACAACCCCTTGAGGGCTCTATACGAAAGAAAATATAATTGCACCCTCACTAACAAAATGCCTTTAACGCAGTGGTAGACGCTTGATCCAAAATTATAGTATCAGAGCCTATTGATCAGACCTTAGTCGTCCACCATTTAATCTTAGCCGCCCACCATTTAAATTCACACACCAAGGCCAAAATAGTGTTGGGCATGATGAGGTGTATTAGGAAGATCCCAAGTCCCACATTGGTTGGAGATATAGCCTTGAAAGAGTTTATATAGAATGACACCTCTCACCTTACATGTCGGTTTTATAAGGATGTGCTAGGTCAAACTCAAATAAGAAGGTTGGTGATAAACTCTGGAATGATCTGTAGCTTATGTTTGCTGGTGCAGGTATACTAGCAAACACTTGAGCACTCAATTTAGGGGTAGTCGTGTGGGATTTTAAGGTAGAATATTGAGTACCTAAGATTGTTTTGTACTCCACTTTTATAGTAAGGTTTTCTAGTTTTAGAGGAAAACCTTATTGTTAGTTTATGCGCAGTCTCTAAGAAGGGTGTGAATTAAATTTATTGGACTTTTCTCAATTTGAAGCGTTAGCACTGGTTTTGCTATTTTTCAAAAATGATATGAAAATAAATATGCTGAAAAATAGGTGCGGAAAGTAAATAACACAAAGATATATCATGGTTTCCCTCACATTCCGAGAGTATCCAGTCCCCTCACTCTCCGTGAGAGATTTCCACTATGTTAGATCTTTGTACAAGTCTTCCACCAAAATCTATCCTACAATCTTCTAACATAAGCAACACAGTCAATAAGGACAATCCCCTTATGATATTTACAAAGTGCAACAAGAGAACAATCCTCCCTTATTCAATCTCTTGCTTCCAACAATTCTGGACAACAAGGAAATTACAACAATCTGAATTTTTACAAGTGTTTGAATTTATATAATAATGTATATCAATTCCTAAAATTGATCTTCTCTATCAAGTAGGTAATTCACAATATGTAGTACAATTGCTCAATGATTTATGTAGTTGAAACTATTTGAGAATGTAATGAAATTGATGTGCAAAAGTTTCAACAAAAAGATATGCCAAGAACACTTGATTTTGAAAATGAGAGAATATAAGTTTCGAATTGCTATGAAAGAGATGAGTTTGAATTATGAAAAGTATGGTTTATATAATGCCTTAACACCTTTCTAAAAGTGTACAAATACATGAAAAGATGTCATAGTTCAAATATGCATTAAAAAATTCGTTTGCATCAGAATTTTCATGAAAAAGTGTCATTGGTTCAGTGGTAATCGATTACCTAAAATGGGTAATCGATTACACATGATACATTTTCAAAAATTAAAGTATAAAGTGTGATTATGGCGGTTTGAAATGCCATAATTTACCAAAAACATAATAGTTAATTTTAAAATAATTTTAAGAGATTCATGAAAGGTTTAAGATGAATATGCATTGTTTTTATGAGCAATAAAGATATATATACTTGAATTGTAATGCATATTCAACCATCTTGATTCTTCCATTTATTTTTCAAAACTTTTTGATAATTTGAACTCGATTGCTCTAGTCTTCAAGCTTTGACTCTTCTTTTTGTTGATGTGTTTGTCTTCATCAAAACTATAGCTTAGGACAAGAAGAACTCTTAATCACACTTATGTTTTTTACAACTTATCCCAGATGATAGATGTGAAAAGATCCCTTGAAGTATGATTTGACAATCTTCTAAATGTTGCTGGCATTGATCAAGTGTACTTCTAAGACAGATCAAGTGTACTTCTAAGACAGATCGATGTCAAGGTTGTGTAGTAACCTTATTTGTGGATACTTGCTTTAGAAGATTAATGTCAGATAGCATAGTTCTCGAGGACTTCCAATTTTTTTTATTGAATTTAATTTTTATTTTGAGTTAACATTTTTTTATTCTACAATAAGATTTTTTCTTTGATATTACTTTACGTTTATTTAATTATAAGAATTGTCTAACCTTTTATGCTAGAATAGTCTTTAGTTGTACTTGTTTTGGCATAGAAATAAAAAAAAAACGCTCTTACAAATCGAAAGGATACTCGATTAAGGAATCAAAGAAAAGATTATGCAAGTAAAAGAGAGTTAGAATATCAAACATAGTTCAAGTCAAATAACGCAATGCAAGATTCATATCAAGACTCTCTGCCACCTCCACTAATACTTCCACCATAAAGATTACTTAGAGACTATGATGTATGTACAATCGAAGGTAACCAATTGACAATTGTCAACCAACCTATAACTGCCACTAAGTTCAAATTCAATCCATACTAGTTTTCAAATTATAACAAAAGTAGTTTCATGGAAGGCTAAATAAATATGCAAACAAGCACTTAAAGCGCTTCCTCACCCTGTGCACAAATGTTAAGGTAGAAATCTATTCTGAAAAAGGTAAACCATTATGATTATTTACTTTAACTTTTGTAGATGATTTAGAAAAATAGAATGAACAACTAGAATCATACACATGTTGGACATATGACTTCATACACAAGAGGGATGAATTGTGGAGGTTTAAAAAATGTTGATTTAAAATAAAATAATTTGGAAAATCAGAATTTGAAACTTTTTTAAAACAAATAATTGAGTAAGCAGCGGAAAACCAAAAGAAAAACAATAAAGTAAAAAATAAGGGATACAAAGATACACACTAGATTTATACAAGTTCGGTCTAAATTGATCAACTCCTGTCTCAAGAATTATTATTGAGAGTATCCAATAAACTTGAGAGCTTTTATAAGTATATGCCCACAAACCTCCTTATTTAATGAAATTAAGTTTTAAGGTTAACTTCCAACAAAATAACGAACAAGACTTATAGAGGTTATCCTCCAAACCAAACAAAGATTTACCATAGGATGATCTTGAACCAATATGATTTTTGAGTTAGTTATCCTTTAAACTGAACTGAGGTTTTGCATAGGCTAGCCACGAACCGAGATAAGATTTTATACTAGTTAATCTCAAACTGATTGAGCTTTTACCAAGGAGAACTTAGAAACCAAATTTTAATAGGAATCTCGAATCAATAGAGCTTTTAAAAGGGTCGAGCTCATGAACCGATGTGGATATTTTAATGGTTAATTTTCACGAACCAAAAGAGAGCTTTTCATCTTTGTGAAACTCACGAACCAAAAGAGAGCTTTTCATCTTTGTGAAACTCACGAACCAAAAATGGAGACTTCCTATGACAATTTCCCAAACAAAACAAGAGCTTTTAACTAGTTTATCGTGTAACCAAAATAACTTCCAATGGAAGAAATATTTACATAAGAGATGATACGCTCTTGGTAAATTTAGAATTAAGCCCTTACCCGGAACAATGATCTTCACTTAGACTCAAGAATACTCTCGAAGCCCTATGACTAAATATATATGAGCAAAACGAGAGGTTTGGTAAAACTGATGAGATATATGAAAGTGAGATAAAAATTCATTTTATGGATGTTCAAAAGTGATAGAGATGATCCCTATTTATAGACTAAGGAGTGGTATAAATTTGGAAACAATCCATGGGCCAAATCAATTCCACAAATCTGCCAGTACTTATGATTTGATGTTTTTTCTTGGTAAGCACACCTCTATTCCTTTTAGTGAGCATAAAAACCCACAAGTGTGCCTGCTTGTACACCAAATGAGAACTTGTTCAAATTCACGCGCATGTTGTAGTTCCTGACTAACCCTAGGATATTTTCCAAGTCTGTTGCACGACTCTCCCCTTTTGACATCTTCACTATCATGTCATCAATGTAAGCCTTCAGGTTATGCCCAATCTATTTTTAGAACCAAAATCCATGAGTATCTAATAGGTGGCATCTTCAATTTTAAGCTCGAAGGGAATGACATTGTAACAGTAGTTGCCATGATTGGACATGAACCTTGTCTTAGGTGCATATATAGAGTCCATCTTAATCTGATTGTATCCATAGTACAAATCCATGAAACTCATTTTTTTGTAACCTAAAGACCCATCAATTATGCAATCTATATTGGGAAGAGGCTATGGATCCTTGGGGAAGGAAACATTGAGATTGGTGAAATCAATGCACATGCGCCATTTATTTGATGCCTTTCTTACCGAGACTACATTAGCCACCCACGAAGCATATTTTTCCTCTGTTATGAAATTGACGCTTCATAACTTATGTATTTCATCATCAATGGTTGCTCTCTTCTGCTCGTCAAATTTCTGCTTCCTTTGAGATATTGGCTTGACTATAAGATCTATGGTGAAGAATTGGTACACCGCCCTTGTATCTATATCAGGCATATCTAAGAGTGCCTAGATGAACAACTCGATGTTCTTCCGGAGTATGGAAACCAAATCTTCTTCTTTAGATTCAGACATCGAGGTGCGTAGCTTGATGACTTATTGGTGAGAAGGCACAATATTGATTTCCATCAAATATTCGGTTTGGGTAAGCCTTTCATTTTCTGCCCCAAACTTTAGGTCCCATCTTGTTGTATTGGGGTTGTAGCTGCATGTACCTACTTCAATCAGGGAGAGCTTCTATATCTGATTATTTTGTTACTTGTCTTATCTCTTTCATCTTTGATTTTATTTTAATTCGTTGAGTCTCTTTCTTGATTTCACCTCTTGGAATCAAGTTTGAAAAGATTCGTTTTTAGCATGCATAAAACTTTGGTTAAATTTGATCTTGATCATTATATTCTTTGATTAATTGCATATGTTAGTGGAATGAAAACATTTTGTGTTTTTGGTTTAAGTTTGATTCAAAGTAAAATCTCAAAGTACCTTTGAAAAATTGAGAAATTGAGATTTTAGAAGATTGATTTGAATCATTAAATTTACACTCGTTTTTTAACCTGGTCAAAGTGGACAGAAGTGAAACCTTGTCGTTTGATTCGAAATAATATTTACACATGATCCGAATCGTTTTCTCGGTGATAGATTCTATTTGATTTGATTTGAATCAAACTTTGTACATGATTCGAATCAGTCTCTTTTTCAAAAAATTCATTGTCAAGGTTATCGCATTTGATTTGAATCACTTGGTAGTTGATTCAAATCACCCTTTTCCTGATTCGAATCAACTAACAGTTTTTCAAATTTCTGTTTTTCCTTTTATTCCACTACACTTGCTCATTTTATTCAAATCATAAATTGCTCTTGATTCGAATCTAACTGGCTTTTTCAACAATTTTGTGTGATAAATCTCAAGCACATATAAAAGCTTTTTTCATCATTTCTCATAACAAAATCTATCATTCTAATAATAAATTTCAGTGTGATTTAGTGAAAAATTGATTTCCTCTGTTTTGAGTGTTCAAAGTCTTGTTACAAAATTCTCGCATCTTCAACTTCAATTGAGTTTGAATCTTGACAGCAAGAGTTTTGTAACTGATTGAAGGAGGAGCGTACTTAAAACTAATTATTCTTGGAGATCTTGTTGGGTTTTTCAGGTTGTTAGCAAGATTGAGGTATTGTTAATGGTGGTGAAAAATTCCATTGAAAAGTAGGTTATTCTCTCCAGAATTGTCTTAGTAGTGAATGTGTGGAAGGCTATATATAAGGCGGAGTTCTTCTCAGATCTTCGAACAATTTCACCGCTTAACAAATTGGTAGGATCAAAAGGTTAATAGCTACACACAAAATCTTGGAGCATAATTGGTGTTATTGGAAGATTCAAGAAACATATTCAAGTAAAGATTACGTAGAAGAGTTTGGCAAGTCTGTTGTATACAAGTCAAGATCCAAATAGGACATTTATTTTCTCAGTTGTATTGTGGACTGGTGATTGTATGAAATCTTTGAAATATTTTTAAAATAACAAGGAACTATGCATGTTCCAATGGGAAACCATTGAAGAGTGAATGTAGGCAAAGTGAGGATGAACACTGAAGCACTATAAATCTCTGTGTCATCTCTCTCTCTCTCTCTCTCTCTCTCTCTCTCTCTCACTCTTGAATTTAAGTTTGTATTAATTTCATGCTTAGTTTTTCAATTCCGTTGTATTATATCGTTTATTCTTGATAGCGATTTATTATGTGAGCATTAGGTTTAGTTGGAATTGGATAACTAGTTAAACTAGTTTTGTGATTAATAATCTGAAGCGAATTGAATTTAAAACTCCATCAGTTGAATCATTGTGTAAAGCCTTCTCATGCATTACACAATTAAATTAATTCATACCAAGCATTTCATCATTATAACCTTTGATATTTGTTAAACAATCAGTGTTGACTTGATCAATATTCAAACTGTATAAGTTTACTTTTCACATCAAACCTTCTGCTCGCAACTCATTTTTGAAAACACTCTGATTTTGGAAAACGGAGGTTCAAGATTAATTTGGATCTATTCACCCCCTCTAGATTGTTTTTCTACTTCCATATTCACACCCAACAATTGTAATTAAGAGTTGGTCTTTGGATTGCGTCTATTCGATATCCAAAAGTTTGAGAATATGCCAGAAGATGACGATTCTAAGGGAGCGTAAAATAGAGCACCAATTTTCAAAGGCAAAAATTATACTTATTGGAAATCGATCATGAATGTAAACTTGTTATTGGTTGACAAAAATTTGTGGTGTACCGTCACCGATGGACCATTTTCTCCCAAGGGAAATGGTAACCCACATTTTGTGAGTTATTATATACCTTAGTTTTTTCTTGTTACTAGTTTATTGCCTCTTAAGTTGTTACTTTTAGTTCATTTTAGTTTTTTTTATAGTAATTATCTTGGAGCATAATAGGTGCTCTCTTTGGTTAGTTTGATGTGTTTGTTGCTTGATTTAAGGTTAACTTTGTGAAGCTGAGGCAAGACTACAATGGACAACATTTGGGAGCGCAAGATGAAGTAAAAAGATGAACTCAGCCAAAGAAGAAAAATGGAAAAGGCAGTTGGGTTCCTACTGCAAACATGGAAGGATTGATGTATTCGACAAAATCTTTGCTTTGTATTAAAGGAAATTCATTTCAATCAACTGGATAAGAAAAAGGGGCACTAAAATACAAAAGATGGCACAATAGTACAACCCCTACTCTACGTGCTCTACAGGAAAAGGATTGTGCCGCCTGCACCCTGTTGTTCCACTTCGTCACAAGACACCTTGTCTCCCACAATTATTCTCTTGTACTATATTCCTTGAATGCTAAGTAGAGAAAATGATGTGAAGGTGTTGATTCATGTAATAGGCTTGATTTTATTTCCTTATTTTTGTCCCATGATCCAAGACATCACAAGGAACCCTAGTGATGGCTTATAAATAAACCCTGATGAAGATTGAAAAAGGGAGTTCAACATTATTCTAAAATACAAGACAGAAGATACTAGTGTGAGGTTAGTGGAGAGAAAATAGAGAGTTTATTATTCTCACCATTCCCTGTACCAACTGCTGAGGCCTAGCGTGACTAGAGTCATCCCTTGCTAATTATCCATCTTAAGGAATATTCAAGTTACTCTTAGATTTACATTTCTTTTTTAGTACTTGTTTAAGAATGTATCTTTTGATAACCATGTAGGTATTTTGTACTCGGTTCATCATGAGCTAAACCCTTTGTACATTAATCCATAGGAAGTTAATGTTATATTCTTTTTATGTTAAGTGATGTCTTATTTAGTGCCTTGTTTTATTATGTGTTAACTTGCTTTCAAATATAATTCTTTGGGTGATCAACTTAGAAAAAGATAATAGCTTGTTGTTGTGAGAGATCCAACAATAAGTGGATTTCATAATAAAAGTAGTTGAAAATATTAGGATAGAGATAGTCACTTGATTAGTTCACTTAGAGATAAGGAACTACAACTATAAGGGATCTCATAATACAAAAAGACGTATTTTAGGGTTATAAGTGTGACTTAGAAATTTGTTCCCTTTCCCTAGTAATGCATGCTTTGATGTTTTAGAAATATACCTCTAGATCACTATGACCTTTCATGGCACGATACTACACATCATGAACACATAGTTACTTCACTAAATTTAATGGACCTTGGCTCAACTTGCACTCTCTTGATACCATTTCACTCTCACCATACGATGTTTAGATCTGGTTTAAAGAAGAAAAATTGAACTTGTGACATCCATATATTATTTTTATCCTGGCTCATGCTTAAGTTAAAAATATAGTTTCTTTCAAAATCAACCTAAGTAACATTCAATCCATGTGGGTATCATATCCTTATTTTTCATCACTTTCTACTTTTATACATGCATGTATACTTGCACGTGACACATTTTCAAGCAACAGACAATGACGACGTTGTTAAACATCTAAAAGATTGGCATGATGTTGAAACCAAAAAGACTTTATATGATTTGAAAGTGAGGAACATAATTATTTCAACACTAAGTGCTAAAGTGTTCTATTCGATATCACATCATAAGAATGCTAAAGGTATGTGGGATGCTCTCTAAACTATCTACAAGGGAATGGAGGACGTTAAAGATTCTAAAATCTATATTTTTACAAAGGAGTTTGAGTTATTTTCTATGGAACCTGGAGAATCTGTGGATTCCATGGAAACTAGATTCGGTCATTTAATCAACAAACTGCAAGACTTGGGTAAAATCTTTTCCAACAAGGATTTAGCTAGCAAAATATTGATATTTATGTGCAGGGAGTGGCAACCAAAAGTCATTGCTATAAAAAAAAAAGCAATTGATCTTAGTAGTTTTGACATTACAAAACTATTTGGGAAGTTAGTTAAGCATCACAATTAGTTGAAACGACTTGGCGATAGCGAAGTAAAGACGAAAAAGAAAGAGAATGGAAAAGAAGAGAAACGAGATATTTCTTTGAAAACTTCATCTTCTAAAATAAAGAAGTCAAATGAAGAAAGTGACAAATATGACGAAAAAGTTTCCAAAAAAGAAGAAATGGGTTTATTTTTCAGACGCTACAATAGATATCTTAAAAGAAACAAGCTCGAGCATATCGACAAAGGACTAGTGAAATTCAGAAATGATTATCCACCCAAGAAGGATCACAAGAAAGAAGATGATAAGATCACATGTTACGAATGTGGTAAATTAGGACATTATATAACTACCTATCCAAATCTTACTAAACATCATAAAAGCAAAGACATGGATTTCTACAAGACGAAGGGAAAATCTTCCAAAAGCCGTAGAGCCTACATCACGTGGGAAGAAGAAGTTGAGAGCTCTTTCTCTGATTCCTGCTCAATTTTAGATGATGAGTGTGCCAACTTTTGCTTGATGAGACATAAGAAAGGTGGGACTTTAAAGGTATATAATTCTGATTCTGAAAATGAGTATACTTATAGTGACTTGTTTAATGCTTTTAATGACATGTATGTTGATTCCATTAAAGTATTAAAAAAAATTCTCTCTAAAATGAAATGATTACAACACTTGAATGGGAGATAAATAATCTTAATCTTGCTTTAGATTGTCTCAAGGAAGCTCATACATCTCTTATGGATGAGTGTTTTATTATTTCGGATGCTTTAGTTGAAAAGATAGAAGTTTCAAAATGTGTTGAGTGTCCAATTTTAAAACATGAAGGTTCAGAGCGTTCTTGATTTTAAGAGAACAAAATGTTTATGTTCTATCCTTGTTCAGTTTTTAGAAGAAATCAATTTCTCGACATCTCTTAGAATATCTGTGATCTGCTTAATAGAATTTCAATTCGTATCAGAGTAGACATCCTGGTCTGTTTCTGGATGAGTTCTAGGGAAGAGACTTTCTGGTCTTTGAACAAGGAAGGAGGTTACATGATCATACCATCCCTTGGTGTTGTTGATGGTTGACTGATATTGTGTGAAGTTTCTACCGCTACTGTTGATGATGATACTATTGCTACACATGGTGCCTTATAGGATATTGTGACATCTTACCTAGTGCATGTTAAAGATGGTGTTAGTTTCTATAATTGTTCTTGACACCTATAGACGGGAGAAAGCACTATGACATGAAGTCCTCTAAAGGATCTTTCTATGTTGCTTGGGAGATAGTTTCAATCAGGTAACATGAAGAGAAATAGAAGGAAAAAGTTTGAGTTGAAGTCTTGTGTATCCATTGGATTTGATAAACACTCTATGTCATGTTTAAAGTTGCCAAAGATGCTTGAGTTGTCTCTCAAGTCCACTCATAAAGGCAATTTTGAATGTGTTTGTCAGAAGTATAGATGTTCAAGTGGATGCTTCAAGGATACTTGAAGTAAGACATGAGATTTCCATACCATGGAGGAGAGCCATAAGCAATTTATTTTTGCTACCAACCCTATAGGAGAATGTCCATGCTTGAGGATCTCTTATCAAATCTCTTCTAAGGAATTTTTATGCCTTAAAGATATCTTTCTAGGTTGTTCTGGTTGTTTCTGGTCTTGTAGCTAATGTAAGAAGGGATGCAAATCTAAAGAATACAAAATTGGATTTAAAATCAATTGTTATTTGTTGCCTTAGAAAGTATTTAATTGGTTATCATTTTTGCTTGGTTTTGAAGAAAGATGATCTCACAACTTAAGGGGCAATTTCAGACAGTACAAGAAATCAAGATCCAATGTCTTGTTCATGGGAAAAGGATCTGATGTTCAAACAGATGATGAAACATCACTTCTGAAGAGTGTGTGCAGAATCTTATTATTCTAAGGAGTGAACTTCTCAAACAAAGGAGATATGCAGCATATGTTCTGGAGGATAAACAATTGTGTGTTAGGAATCTTTTACAGATTGGTCTTGTAGAGTCTTCTAGTCTGTTACCTAGGAAGCTTCTATCCAAGAGTTTTATCTTGTATATGTATGTTGGTGAAGATAAAGATCAAGACACCATTTGCTTTGGTGAGTCTTCTTTAGGTCAATTTGTTTCTGATCTAAAGCTAGACTTCTGGTACTCCATCGAAGGATCTTGTGGCGTACTTTATGTTGAATGGCTATGGAGACATCTCAACAAGTTTGTGTGTATATGGATGTCAAAGAAACATGTCTGGGACATTCACTTTGACATCTTAAAGACTCTTCTGGTCTTTCAAAACTAGATATGAGTGATCTTGTTGATATCCATGACTACATCTTCTCTTGGTTTGAGTATGGTGGGGACTCTGATCGTATGTGGATAATTTCCTTGGAGAATTGTGCTTGTAACAAACTGTCATCATGGTGTTTGTTTATTTTGCAAAGGACTAGTTGTTGTTTTTTCCATTTATATGTTCAGGATGGAGGTTGTTTACTAAAACTTGATTTCATGATTAAGTCTATGAGAACATGGAACTCTTGTTATATTATGATGGAAAGCCCATTCAAGGTGGAAACTATTTGGAAGTCTGAGGGTCTGAGCTTCAAGTTTGTTTCAGGCATGTGTGTTTTCTTAAGGTGGATAGTCTAGTCATTGATGTAAATCAAATGTTCTAACATTGTACTGAACATTTGGATGTTCATGCTAAAGTCATTGGTGTGCATTGGAACTGTATCATCTTCTATGTGTTGGTCTTCTTAAGAGTGGATGCTCTCCAACTATATCGTTATTTCCTAAGTCTATCTCATTCTGTTTAGATCATACAGAAGCTAAGAGCTCAAGGGAGTTGTGGATTTCTTGGTTTCTTCATATCTTCTTCTTGGAGTCTCATCTAATATGTTTGATATGAGTATTCCAGAGTTCTGTCTAGAGTAATAGGGTGTTCGTTCTGGATGATTCAGCTCAGTTTTTATTTCCACCTGATCAAGGACCTTGTGGAATGTATTCTGCTTGGTTACTCAGAAGGAAAGTGTCTTTTGAGAGTGCTCTAAGAAACTTCCTGCTCAAGCATGTTGCTCTTGGCTTATGATGTCCTCACCTATTAAAGCATTAGCACTTGCTAGTACTTATGTGCTTTGTCTTGTGATGGAATGTGCAAGTAGGATAGAGGATTGAAGGGCAGAAGAAAAGTAGACCTTATTGAGAAGTCTACTTATGGTATGATGTTAAATATATACCTTTGTGCTTATATCAGTTTGAGGGAATCTCCTCTTTGGATGTTTAAGATGGTGCTAACTTGGTAATGTCAGATATGATGTTTGAACATTGTGCTTCTAGGTTTAAGTTTTCTGAGGCCTATGAGAGTTTATTTATCTCTGTAGTTTGCTGTTGGAGTTGTGATCTTTCGGGATCCTCATGTGCTCATTGCAAAAGGAGGTGTATGGATTACCATACAAAAATATATTCCTATGGAGGTTGACACCATAACCAAAACATATGAGTCATATGATTGAGAATGATTTCTTAACTTGTGTTTGTAACATCATTTTCGAGAGGAAAGATAATCTAGAGTTCACAGTGTAGAGTTTGTTACTCGCCAGTTGGACCGGAAGTGGTGTGTGATCAAAACTGTGTGAATTCTGACTGTCTGTGGATATATTCTTCTTCTTTTGGTGAAGAAGATTGATGACTTCCAAGTGTGGATGATATCTTGGATAACAAAGGAGTTAAGAGAATTCGGGGGTGTGAGCATGTCAGATTTGATTGGATTTATTCTCAAAAACAAGGTTATCTATGGATGTAAAATTCTAGAGGAATTTGTACAGTGTGTGAATGTGCTCAGTGGGAGAGTTATCATTAGTGTGATTTGGTCTTAATCCAAAATTATTTGGTTATGATACAAGGAGTGTGGTCCTGGTATCTTTCTAACTTATGATCATGGAGGTATTCACGTGAATCATATGAGATGTGATGCCAAGCAAGATGTCTTGACATCGTGATGTGTTGATTTTGTGGCTTTGCCAGTTCTGCATGGAAGGTTGAGTTGTTAAGGCTACTGAATTATATCAAATATGTTCTTAATTCTTGGGAGGGACCTGAGAAATAAGATTGGATATTGTCTAGAAGAATTTATTTTTCTCTACAGAACGAGTCAAGGTTCATGGGAATCCTTGTTGGAAGATGCTGGACATTATGCCTTAACATCTTAGTAAGCCTCTTGTTAACAAGAGCATATTGGGATTACCTGAAGGATCTTTGACTATGCCTCTGAGGTCATGAAAAAGACTAGATAAAGTCTGACCAGATGTCAGGACATTGTTTAGGACTTGTGGTTATTTCCAAGAAGGTGTATTTGGACGTTGTTCCTTTGGACAATGGAGAGCGTGCCTAAGAGAAGGCGTGTAAAACATATGTCTTGGTAAATTTGCATTCCTTGGATGGATGAAACAGTCAAATCAGATTTGGGCGGTGCACAATCTTTTATGATGAAGTTATCTACCTAAATTTATGTCGTCATTGAGTTGTTCTTTGGTAACTTCTATGGAACATTAATTCCTAGAGTAACTGCTTGGGTATTTAAACGAGGTGTGTGCTTCGTTAATCTCAAGTTATGGTTCTTTTGTTGTGTTGTGTCTTCATGGTCCTTACAACACATAATTGATACCCTTTTGGGCGTGGAGTCCATTCTTGCAGTTGTTTTGCTAGGATGTTGGATAAGATGTTCTAACACCTTGTATATGTCTCAGTTTCTTTTCTTTGTCTTTCTTTTGTGTCTTGTGATCTGAGTTATGAACACAATTGTGTCTTGTGTTTTGAGTTACCCGGAGTTGCAGGCTGCTCCCCTGAGTCCTCATAGGGATAATTTAGGTTGGTGTTTGGTGGCTTCGGGGAAACGGATTGGTTCTGTGTTTGAGGGGGAGTTGTGTGTATATTCTTCCTCGTGTGCAGGAAGAATGAAATCTTTCAATATAAGGGAGACAGGTCATCCAGATGAAATGACTTCAAGAATTTCTACTCCCTTCCTCCGTGTCATCCTAGGTTTATTGTGCAAAAGGTGTTTTAGTAAAAATTTGTCAAAAGGGGGAGATTGAACGCTCCAAAGATTTGACTAAAATTTTGGTAAAACATGATATTGCACAAGATGTTCCAACAAGAAGAAATCTGGTAATGAACAACATGTTAGTCAAGATGTCCTAGCATGAGGACTCGACATCATGATTTAGTGCAACAGATTTGTTGCAGATCTGGTCCAAGATTTAAGGAGCAATCAGAACACGGATCAAGGGAAGATTAAACAGATATTTTGAAGCTCATGGACAGCTGAAGACTATAAAAGGAAGACCAAGACCTAGGGTAGAATAAGAATTCTTATTAAAAAATTTGTAAAGTAGACAATAAGGGTTTAGGGTTTTGAGAGTCGTGTATTTTCTTGTGTTGTAAGTCACCCTTTGTATCGATTGATACATTGTGGTAGACATAGTGTTACATATTCAGAAACCTGTAGGTAATGAATTGTGTATTGTTCTTGGATGAAGCTTTTAAGAAAATCCATGTATCATTGTTAGTCAAGAGTCTTGACTGAATATTGTATTGGAAAGAATGTCTTTCAATTGAACAGTCTGATGCAGTTGCTAGAGATTGTAACTGTTAGATATCACTGAGGTGATTTAGGAATTGAGATGGGATTCTCTTGTCTATATGGTGATTTCTATATAGAATTATACTGGGTAGGGATTAAGTGAGAAGTTTCAAACGAGGGAGTTTAGCTCTAAATTAATACTACTAATAGTGAATTCATTCCTGGCTTGGTAGCCCCCAGATGTAGGTGAATTGCACTGAACTGGGTCATCATATATTGTGTTATTTTTCATTTTGTTATGATTTATTCAGTTTGTATTTTTGATCTGAAGTATATGTTTTGGCAGATGTTAAAACATCTGTCATGACACTGTTTTAACCTTGAAGGTTCAGAGTGTTCTTGAGTTTAAGAGAACATAATGTTTATGTTATATCCTTGTTCAGTTTTTAGAAGAGATCAATGTCTCGACATCTCTTAGAACATCTGTGATCTGCTTGCCAGAATTTCAAAGTTCGATGAGAAGGAAAGTGGCCACGTCATATATGGAGACAGTATGAAAGGTAAAACTCTTGGTGAAGGTATTATGGGAAACCCTTCCATAATTACCACTAAAAATGTGTTGTTAATGAAAGGGCTTAAACACAACTTACTAAGTATTAGCCAATTATGTGACAAAGGGTATTCAGTTATTTTTTATACTCTAAGTTATGTAATTGAGCATAAGACTAGTAAAGATCTTGTGTTTAAGGGTTCTATGATTGAAAATGTCTCTATGCTTGATCAAGATGACATGTCAATGCATGAGACTAAGTGTTTAGTAGCTAGAATGAAGATTCTTAGTTATGGCATAAATGCTTAAGCCATGTGAATTTTGACTTGCTAACTAAAATAACATCCAAAAATATAGTAGTTGGTCTTCCTAAAATAAAGTTTTTAAAAGACAAATTGTGTGAAGCTTTCCGAATGGGGAAGAAAATAATAGTGTATTTTAAATCAAAGAAGGCTATTTCGACATCAAAACCTCTTGAGCTTCTCCATTTAGACTTGTTTGGCCCTTCGCGGACAAGAAGTCTAGGTGGAAATTATTACGGATTTGTGATTATTGACGACTACTCTAGATTTACGTGGACATTGTTTTTAGCCCATAAGGATGATACTTTTAAAGCTTTTGTTGACTTTGCTAAGGTTTTCTAAAATGTTGTTGGTTTTAAAATCTTCACTCTTTGTAGTAATCATGGTGGGGAATTCATCAACTATTATTTTCAAAACTTTCGCACCGAAAATGGAATTGCTCACAATTTCTCATGTCCAAGAACTCCGCAACAAAATGGTGTTGTAGAGCATAAAAATTGTGTTTTTGAAGAACTAGCCTGAACTATGATAAATGAGATGAGCCTACCTAAGTATTTTTAGGCGGATGCAATTAACACCACATGACATGTGTTAAACTGGGTGATCGTACGGTTCATCCTAATAAGACACCCTACGAGATACTTAAGGGTAGAAAACCTAATATTTTATATTTTCGAGTTTTTGGTTACAAATGTTTTATTTTGAATAACGGGAAAGGCAACCTTGGTAAATTCGATGCAAAATCTGATGAAGATATATGTTGCACCCCAAAATTTGACCAACAATTATTTATCCACCAAGTGTTTGAAGGTTGATACCTTTACCAGAAAGTTCAAGAAATCCTCAAAGGAACTGGTTGAAACCAAAGTTGTGTGCTTCATAACTTGAGAGTTGTGAGAGCTCCTCAGATGATTCTGAGACTTTGAGAATGAACTTGAAGCTTTGAGAAAGCCTATGAGATGTCTTGAAAACCATCATGAAGCCCAGAGAGGTCATTATGCAAGAATTCAGAAGATTCAACCATGAATGGTAGAATTAGGGTTTTGACTAGGTCAACCCTGGGTAAACTGATGATTTGGAGAGGGTTGAGACCTAATCCAAGGGCCATGTGATCATGGAATGATGTATTGAGATGTTATAAGGATGATTCCTAGACTAACTCATCATGATTGAGGAGTTTGATAAGTTTTAAGCTAGGGTTTCTAAGGATGGACAGTGTAAAATCCCCTAGTTTGATACCTATCTTCCAGGCCGTTTTAGCTCAAGATATGATTGTCATATCATCTTCCCCACAACATGAATGTTGTAGAGCTTGTTCTTAGATTTAATTTGAGTGGTAGAAGTCCTTGATAGGATTTGCAGAGCTCAAGTTATGGTTTTGACAAATTACAGGTCATCTGAGGTATGTGAATCTGGGTCCTTGAAAGTCACCCAACTTGCAGATAACCTTTGCTCTAGTAGGATGATTCCTATGATCTCTTGGTCAACATGAATGTTGAAGAGAATCTTCTTAGCTTTCTATAGAGTACTAGAAGTCCTTGATAGGATTTGTAGAACTCAACTTATGGCTTTGACAAGCCAAGGGCATTTTGGTCATTTTGAACTTATAGGTCATTTCAAGCACATGGTCATATCTCCTACTTCCAAGCTTCAAATGGAAAAACTTTCAACATAAAAGTTTCTTGTAATGATGTTTTAAGGCTAGTAGGGTGTTCATGAGATGTTGGAAAGGCTCATAGCAAAAAGTGATGAAAATAGCCTAAAAATGGCATATAAGTTAAATAAGTTCAAATTGGAAAATGGTTTGAGAGATCTACAAATCCAAAATAGGTCATGTAATATATCATTTTGAGTCTAAACCACATTTTGAAAATAATGGTTTAGCCACAATCTTGATTTGAGGCCTAAAAATGGGACTTGCTTTGAAAACCTATTACTTGCATAATAAGGTAACTTGGGAAAACTCAACATAAGGCAAGGATCAGCTGATTTTTCACACATATCATCTCAATATCTCATGAGGAGAGATTTTAGCACAAGTATGAAGGGCTGTATGCATGATATGAGATGGTTCCAATATGTCATCAAGTGAGAATTCCATGACTTTCTACCATATTCTAGAGGGATCTAGATTCTTCTAATGATTGTTATATATTGAGGGGATCAAAATGAGATTAGGGGTTAGAGAATTCAGTTGGAGAATTCAGTGGAGAGAGTGATATTCAAGAATTTCTTCAAGTGCAAGCAAGGCTCGAGTTCACCATTGCAAGCTTCTTTCATCAAAGATTGTGCAAACAGAAGAAAGACCTCCATTAGAGGAGCATTTTGAAGAAGAATCAAGCCTTGAATCAAGCTCTTCGCACACCTGCCATAGCTACCTAGCAGGTTTGAATTCTTTCTCCTATCTCCCTAATTATGTGTTGTTAGATTAGATTGTTAGTGTAAGGTTGTTAGGTTAGGTTATATGATCATTTTCAGAGAGTTTGAGAGCTTTACATGAAGGTTGATAACAGGTCCTTGATTCTTTCAAGATCAAGATTGGGCTGTGTAGTGAGTTTTAATTGGCATGTGATAGCTTAATGAAACCACTGTGATGTCATGAACAAGATAGTACCATTAATACCAAGAATTACCAAGGTTGATATCAGAATAAAGTGTTGGGACCAAGACATTCGTGCTTCTGTTTGTGAGATATAAGAGGTTTTAATGAAAACTATTAGTGTAGTCTTGTTCCTGGTAGTTTTTAGGGCAACTTTGGTCTTGGAAGTTTTCGTTTTCATTAAGAGATGAGAGAGCACGATGAACTGGAAGATGCTTGCATGGGGCTGTAAAAACCTGGAAACCCTAGGTACTTTGGGGAAGATGATTCAATGGCCGTTGGATCATCTTAAAACATTGACCTGGGAGACTAATCGCACGGCCAGTATTCAAATTAGAAACGGAGGGAATTGATGAAGACGGAACGCAACGTTCCATTAAAAGTATAACTCTGGGCCTGGATCAGTATCACTAATCACACCCTCCATATGAAGCCCACCAAAGATAACACTGGAATTAGATGCTATTTGCACCGCGCGCATATCCAATTTCCTTTTATTTTTGATAACATGTGGGCCTAACGCATGTGATATTTGCACCACCCATTCCCTGGCCCACCTATAAATGAACTAGGCGCCTCAGCTTTTAGCACCCCCCTCCCATTTCTCTTAATTTTCTTGATTTTAATTTCTTTTATTCTCTAGCATTTTAAAAATTCATAAATAATTGAAAAATCAATATTTTTAATTTCTTGTTTTTGCATTAGGTTCATACTTCTATCTAGAAAATTAGCAAATAATAAAATCCCACTTTCTTTTTATTTTTATATTTTTAGCATATTTTTCTTTTAAATAGCTTTTTAATGATTTAGGTTAATGTTGGATTTTGTAGAATTTGGTTTAGGATCTTCCCTTAAGTTTTTTAATCCATTCTTTTTAGTATAATTAGATGTTGATCTTAGTTCCCTCTGGTTTTTATACCAAGATTTTTAGGATTAGATTTTAGTTAGTTTGATTAAATAACATTAGCATAACAAAATTAGGCTTTTATGAAGCATAGTTGAGTTTGAACAATTTTGTTTTAGGCTTTATAGGGCAATTTAGTCTATGGGGAATATATGGGACTTAAGGGTAGTTATGTAGGGTCCCCTAGCATTTATATTAGGATTTAATAGAATAATATACTATTTTTAGTTGATTTTTGAATTGAATGATTGTTTGTGTGGCCTTTAGGGCAAGTTTTGTTAGTTTGCTTTGCTTTGGGGTATTCCTTTGATTGGAGGAGCTTGGCATCTCATTGTGGGGCTTGGTGGAGCATACTAGAGGATTGGAGGAGGCTTGGATTGAAGGCCTGGTTTAGGAGCTTGCTCTCTTTCTGTGAGGTTTGAGACCCTGGAGTCTGAGGGAAGTTCATGGTACTTTCCTGAGGAAGGCACTATGGATGTCTTTCATTCTTTCTTCTCACCTCTTTCCCAAGTATCCAATGATGTTGGAGCCTTCATGTGAGTTTAGTTTCTCCTGAGGAGGAATGTAAACTGATCACAGTTGTTGAGCCACATGGGATATGATTCCTAAGTGGAAGCCCCCTAGTACTTTCCTGAGGAAGGCACTATGGGTCTGTTCACTTAGTTCCCTTAGTTCATGTAGGATTTCTCAAGTATCCAATGATGTTGGAGCCTTCATGTGAGTTTAGTTTCTCCTGAGGAGGAATGTAAACCGATCACAGTTGTTGAGCCGCATGGGATATGATTCCTAAGTGGAAGCCCCCTAGTACTTTCCTGAGGAAGGCTCTATGGGTCTGTTCACTTAGTTCCCTTAGTTCATGTAGGATTTCCCAAGTATCCAATGATGTTGGAGCCTTCGTGTGAGTTTAGTTTCTCCTGAGGAGGAATGTAAACCGATCACAGTTGTTGAGCCACATGGGATATGAGTCCTAAGTATAAGCCTCCTAGTGCTTTCCTGGGGAGGGCACTATGAGTCTGCCTACTTAGCTCCCTTTCTTTGGTAAGCTTGTTTTGAAGCTTGAAGACTGGGATTGATTTCTTTTGATTAGGGTTTTGCTTTAGGGCTTTGCTTAGAGGTAGATTAAGGTTTTGTTTTTAGGGTTAGGATTAGGGAGAGCTTAGATGTAGATAATTTCTTTCTCAAACATGGATGGCATTTTCATTTCATTTTTATCTGTATGATTGCAGTTTACTGTTTATTGCTTGATAGCATGTTGTTTATTTTTCAGTATGATTACTATTATTTCATGACTGGCTTGAGGTTGAGATGAGCTTGTGGAGGCTGAAGCCCCACATACATTTCCTCCCTCACTTGCATTGCATGCATTTTACTGTTAAGCTGATGCTTTGTCTGTTTTGGTGTATCATTGACATGATCCCTTAGGACTCTCATTTCCTTTGATAAGGATTTGATGATAGACTTTTAGGTTGAAACCTATGCATGATAACTTCTAGGAGTTCCCTGGT
Source organism: Lathyrus sativus (assembly GCA_963859935.3). Taxonomy (NCBI): domain Eukaryota; kingdom Viridiplantae; phylum Streptophyta; class Magnoliopsida; order Fabales; family Fabaceae; genus Lathyrus; species Lathyrus sativus. Next base: position 98,324,088 of record OZ012735.1, on the reverse strand, counting down.
CAAACCTCGACCATAGGATGAATCCATGGCATGACAACAGTAGGACTTGATAGTCTCCCTCCTAGTTGGGCCTGTTCTCTTCTCATCTCAAAACAGTTTAAGATACAGTAATCATGAATGATTTCTTTCGTACGTTACGAGCCTTAAGCTATCTGAGAAAGGATTGTGGGAGAGTTTCTTTTCCATAGTCTGGATGTTTAGTATGGTACCCTTTGGGTGACATGCGACGCATTCACTCTCAGGTCATAGTCTCTAGTGCGGTTGAAATCGCAAACACAATAAAAAAACACTTCTTTCGTAAAGACCGGAAATAAACCGTAGTTTCCCGAACTACGTGAGCTCTGATCTCTCATGCATGTTGAGAGTACGTAGGCACAAGATGGCGAAGTCTTGGCGAGCTACCTTCCCCCATAATCCTTCGTAGGCCGAACTACGTTGACTCTGATTTCTCATTCTCTGATGAGAATACGTAGGCATAAAGTGTGACGCTTTGCCGAGTCATTTTTCTTTTCTTTTTCAGCCAGCCTCGATAGGTAGATAGAATAAAACCAACCCGTCCAAGTAAACAAACAAGCGTGGATCCCGTCGAGTACGACGGACATGAGGGGTGCTAACACCTTCCCCTTGCGTAACCGACTCCTGAACCCAGACAAAGGTTGCGATGACCTTGTCTTACCCTTATTCGTCAGGTTTTTCCAATCGTTTCCTTTCCCGCTCTGAGGGATAAATAACGAAAGGTGGCGACTCTTCTGTCATGCCGGCACCTTATTTTCGCGCAAGCGACAGCTGGCGACTCTGCTGGGGACTTATAGCATCTAGGGACTTTTCCCATCCCTTGTGCTGGGACCGTTTCCCACCCCCTACGCGAGTCAATCCTAGCGCTTGGGTGTTTATCTGTTGGGTGTTGTGCATATGTGTTTTACTTTTCCGCACTTTACTTTCCCGCACCTTTACCTTTCCGCATTTACTTTCAGCACTATATTATTATGATTATTGCTGTGGGAGAGGGAGGTTACTATGAGTGAGAAGCCGGACCTGGGCTTGAGTATGCACCTAGACATAGTTGCGGAGAGTAGTAGACGAACCTGTCTGCTGAGCAGGCACAGTTCCCTACGAAATCTGCGCTCAGACGAGGTTTTCGCCGAGGTGCTCCTTTCCGGTCCTGAGGATCTGAGGGGAGTCCAGACGTGAGGATTGTCGACTCTGGGGACCGATCATTTGGAAGTCAGCTAAGTGAGGCCTCTTCATGACTTGATGATGCCACTCCTTCTGGGAATCGTATCGTCACTCATGAAAGTCTGTGACGCTGATGACCGCATAGGATGCCGTACCTTTGTCCGTGGATTAGGTCCATACCTGTGAGCGGGATTGGGTTTATTGCAGGAAACTTTGACCTCCAGACCACCTGGTTTTCTTGACAGTGGATCAGTTATGTTGGTACCAGGTTTCTCAGTTGCAGATTTGTCTGTTCTTGATGGAACAGGTTTTGATCAGAGGACCTTATTATCAGGTGTATGTCTGTTCTTGATAGAGCAGGTTTTGATCAGAGTATTGTCATCAGTGGTTTGTTCTGGATAGAGCAGATTTTTGAGTGGGGTCTGAAGATCTCATCAGCAGATGTTGTTTGTTCTTGATAGGGCAGATTTTGAGTGGGGTCTGAAGATCTCATCAGCAGCTGTATGTTTGTTCTTGATAGGGCAGATTTTCGATTTGGGGTCTGAAGACTTCATCAACAGATGGTTCTTGATCATACATCCGGGGTCCTTATTATCAGACATTTGCTCTCGACAGAGCAGAATTTTGATCTTATGTATATGGTCCTATCAGAAGGTCGTTCTTAGCAGATCAGACTAGTGGTATTACACCGGGGTTTTTTTTCTCATCAGTGATTGTTGATACAAAATCTCCACAACAGCAGCTACCTGGATATATTATTGCATGACTGCATTTTGCATTAGTTCGCATGTTCATGTTTGCATTCCATTAGCATGTGTCTGTGCTGCAGGCGCATTTCGTACCCTGATTCTGGTGTCCCGAGCAATACGAGATATTTTCTTCCATGAATGGATCTAGTCTTATCACTGCATTGACACTATGTTGGCACATTGACACCAGAATTAAGGGTGATCTCCTAAACGTACAGACACCCATGGCATTAGCATAATTCATCTTGCATGACGGAAGTCGGGGCTTGTCTTCTAACCCTTGTGGTTGCAGGTTTGACTCAGAATCGAGCAACTCAGACTAATGGAGCAGGTACAAGATGAGTTAGAGAAAATCCAAAGCCAGTTGGGGCAGGTCATGAATGACATACAGGCAGTGCGCCTGGACCAGCAAGTACTCAGAGAAGAGAATCAGCAGCTGCAGAATCAGTTGAGCTTTCTCATGGGAGTGGTGAGAAGTATGCTAAAAAAGGAGAGTGATCGAGCACCCGAGGTGGAGACCAAAGTGCTTCCTCCATTGCCGCCAGTGCCACCTGTGCTGAAGCCAAATGGACTTCGTGGATCCGCTACACAGCATGACGCTCGAGACCTGACTCGTCAGCAGCCGCGCTAGGCATCTCAGAATAACCCTGAAGGTCGTAATCAAAAGAAGAGGCTACTTGATAGAGCTGTGGACCCAATACCTGTGAGTTATGCCCAACTGTTGCCATTGTTAGTTCAGAACCGTGTCCTCAAGCTTCGGACTTTGGATCCACCAGATGACGTGTCACCAGACGTCGATCTCAGCACACATTGCGATTTCCACTCAGGAGCACCGGGGCACCATGTTGAAACATGTAAGGCTCTCAAGAATAAGATTCAAGACCTTATTGACTCAAGGACAATTAGGTTTGTGTCGGGCGGCATGAGAGCATCGGGAAAGTTTATCCCGTACCCTGCAGAAGAGGTGAATGATTCCACTCCTTTGCCTGAAGCTGAGAAAGATCTTGAATATGTCCCGCGACCTTTGGTGACTGAATCGCCTCGCTCGCAGTTTCTACCTGGATCAAGTTCAAGGATGCAAGCGCCTAAACAAGAGACCGTTGCCATGCAGAAACGACGACCTCTTGCTCCTGGGCGGAAAGAATACCAGCACCAGGATCGAAAGAGGCCTCGCAACCACTTAGAACGAAGGAATGCTTCTTTCCATCCAGTGCCTGTGCCGTATAGCCAGATTCTTCCACAGTTGATTCAGAATTCTTTGGTGGAACCGAAAGCTCTCAAGCCCGTGCCAGAGCCTTACTCTCCAGGGTACAATCCTCATGCTCAGTGTGGTTACCATGGTGAATCTCCGGGGCATTCAACTGAAGACTGCAAAACTTTTCAGGCGAAAGTGCAGCAGTTGATCGATAAAGGGTGCATTTCCTTTCCAGAAGGAGTTTTGGTTGTGTGTGACAACCTCTCAGCTGTCTGAGCTCGCAGATTCAGAGGGTTATGTTCAGAAGCCGGTGGTCCAGACAGGCAGACGTCCTCAGCATTGGCAGTCCTCAGATCTTTTACCATTTGCATTTGTAGTTTCTTTTCTGTTAGTTACTACTTGCTGTTAAACATTGAATGTTTCGAATGGTAATATTAATAAAGTGACTATGCATCTTTTCTGCATTAGTTATGTCGTTGTCACTCATTTACTGCATTGCACTGACACTTGCATTTTATTCACTCCACTTTATCACTATGATTAGCAAAGATTGGAGGGAGGATGATGAAACTGAATACTCATAACCAATGATCGTATTGCTTTTAGATAAAACCTTGCCGATGACGTATAAGGCATTGTTTCAAATCCCTAAACACCGGAGAGATAAGGAAGAGAATCCCTTGTTAGCCACTTCGAGCCGAGAAGTAGGAGTTTCTTTCGTACTTTTAAACCCTCACATCTTAACCCGGGGCAGGGTAGTTGTCAGTTAGCTTGACCGAGCGTTCAAGTCTTATAGAGGAGTGTTGTCTTTCGAGGACCAATCACATCATATTCCTCCCCCAGAGGTCATACCTCGTCAACCACAATGGTTAAACCTCACCAATCAGGAGTGAGACGGTTATAATCCTTTCGGAGCAATCAAGACAGCCAGTGTCACACGACTTGTTCCAAGAAAAAGAAAAAGAAATAAGAAAGCCCGCTAAGTAAAAAAGAAAAGCTAGAAAGCAAATACTTAGGCAAAAATCAGGGCATCCCGCTGGACTTCAAAAGAAAAAATCGAAAAGAACTCAAAAGGAGTCAGTCCAGGCAAAAATTAGGGAATCAAAAGAATGAAAAAGAAAGGATATAAAAAAGAAAAATCCTCGAACAAGGACGAAGTCGTGTAGACACAGACGCCGAAAACGAAAAAGGAGTAACTGTCACTCCGAAACACCTTGTGAATTCTTTAACCAGTGTTCCCAATATCCAACATACCTCTCGAAGAGGCGAGCGCTCGAGCTAAGTTAGCTGAACTTTAGGATCGGAGATCATCACGAAGAAGGGGTGGGTACAAATCATAATTTGAGCTGAATATCCTTTGTTTCACGAACCGTGAACCCGACCATGATACAACCCTTAAAGGACCTAATTGAGGCAGGGTTTATTCCGAAAGCGCATTACGATAAGGTTGAGTAACCTGACTCCTTCATGATTTACTAATCATATCCTTATTGTATTTTTCACTGATCACATCAGCACTACGTTTGAACTCTTTGGTTCATTCGTCACTCACTAGCATGACACGTAAATGAGTGACAGTACAACATTTTTTCGAAATTTGCATGAACACTGCATTAAAATTACCATTCGTGAATAAACAATTTTAATTGCAGGTCAGTAGCTGATGCGGAGGAACTTCAACAGGGAATAGTCAATCAGGACTGAATCGTCAGAGGTCTGGATCAGAACGGTATGCTGCGAAGCCCGGTGAATTTGGGGTAATGACTTCCTGTGAGTTTGGAATCAGTTTGTCTGAGGACAAATCCCGGAGTATCAGTTGATTATGAGGCAGTTTATGCAAGAAGCGGTTGATCGGAAGTGAATCTTCTCGAGACCCAATCAGGGGCAGTTATCCAGAATTCTTGCGATTTGGGGGCAGATCCCTCCAGTGTTCAATCAGAGCACGTTGAGTCGCTCATCGCTCGTTCAGGGGCAAGCTACTTCAGAGATATTGGAGCCAACTATGCTGAGAGTTGATTAGTGGAGGATGAATCCTTTCGTTGTACAGATGTTGGGGCAAACCATCTGAAGATTGTCTTGTTGCCAGTTGTTTTCCTGTTCAGAATAAATTATTCCCAAAGGTCGGATTGGGGCAAGTTGAATTGTACTGGGGCAAGTTGTCCAAATGAGTTTGTTCACCCTAGCAAGAATTGAGTGTCGGGGAACCGCGCCATTACCCTGCCACGACCTGAGCCTTCTGGAGAAGCCTTGCTGTCATTGGATTGTTATCCTACAGCCTAACCTGTTACTTGGCTCCATGATTGGTAGTCTGTATTCCCTGTGTTGACATTGTTGAATCAGGATTGTTTCTCAGCAGAGATGTACAGTTTGAGATTGTTTCCCCTGAGAAGTTTGATACTGCAGCCAATTGAGGTGGCGTTTATCCCTTATCAGAGTAGGGTCAAGATTAGCCTCAGTAGGGCGAGATTGATATTCCCGACAGAGTATGGCCATCCCAAGCATTGAACGTTGATTAGCCTGATGTGCTATTTTCCCAGGCGGGTTGAGACTGAAGCTTTCCCTGACCGGCAGATTGGGGTTTATTTCCCCAACAGTGGGACTGATGCAATGTTGTATCCCCACAGAGTCCGAGTGTGACTCCCTTTCCCTCCGAGTCTAGGTCATTGACTCATTCCTCAAGCAGAGGTCGGCGGTGATCCCCTCATTGAGTAATCTCTAGACGGGTAGATTTTGATGTCAGCCAGAGAAGAGTTATTTCTCAACAGATTGCTTCGTACCCTATAAGGACTTAGGGTGGTCAAGAAGGACCGTTCAGGGTTGTATTCCTCAGCGAATTGAGATTCAATTTCAGTGATCGATTATCTTTCGCAGATGTCAAAGGTGTTTCCTTGATAGGATCAGTACATCTCCAACAGAGGTGTACCGTGAGCAGCTAAGGATTGATATCCCCATCAGTGTTGATACACAGGTATTCCTCATCAGACTTGATGGTCCAGCAAGTGGTACCCAGAAGGGTCAGTCTCCGTAAGGCGTATGCAAGATTACCCTCAGCAGACCAGGATTGATATCCCCGAAGCAGGATGGTTCCTCCTTCTCCAGCAGAGTTTAGTAGTCTCTCCTCCGCAGAGTCTGAATGTGAGGCCGTGAGCATTGATATGTCTCCCCAGGCAGAGAGGATTCTCTTCCCCAAGCGGACGCATCCTGAAGGAACGTCATCTTCTCAGCTGAGTCGCGCGCCGAAGCTCGTATGTCCCCAGCACCGGGTCACAAGTGCAGATTTCATAGAAATGTTCGGGTGCCGAAGCTCGTGTTTTCCCCAGTAAAGTCGCCGAAGCAGGTGTCTCCCCCAGCACCGGGTCACAATTGCAGATTTTGTAGAAATGTTCGGGTTCTGAAGCTCGTGTTTCCCCCAGTAAAGTCGCCGAAGCAGGTGTCTCCCCCCGCACCGGGTCACAAGTGCAGGTTTCGTAGGAAACTATTCGTACGCCGAAGTATGCAGTAACTGATGGTGCCAGACTGAAGTCTCCAGCGGAATTGAAATTCCCCGCCAGAGCCGTATTCTCTCCCGAAGTCAGATGATTCCCTCTTCCCTAGTAGAGTGTTGGAATAGCTGATGCTGTATCCCTCTGCAGAGTTGTGTTCTCCCCCGAAGTCGGATGATTCCTTCTTCCCCAGTGGAATTGAAATTCCTCATCAGGGTCGTACCCTCCAGTGAAGCAGAATGATTTCTCCTTCCCCAGCCGAGTTTGCAGATTCCCAAGAGAGACGAGTCCTTGGAAGTTGATCAGACCATGTTTAGTTGTTTCCCTAGTGGAGTGTTGAGCAGCTGAAGTTGTTTCCCCACAGAGTTATCATCCCCAGAAGAGTAGCCGAGATGGCCACGCAGTTTATTCTCGCGATTGATATCACTTTCTCTCAGCAGGTCCAGGGTCTCGTGGAGCTTCGTTCCCCTGCGGCAGTCAACTGAAGTTGTCTTCCCTGCAGCAGTCAACGGAAGATCATTTCCCCAGACGAAGTCCAATTGATATTGGCATGTCCATGTTCTCCTCAGCAGGATGGTTCCTCTGTCTGAGTAGTTCTTTCTCCTTGACAGGAGGATTTCCCCCTCGACATTTATTTTGCCGACGGGACCGCATCATTGTGCATGATTGCATAGCATTTATCATAAACGCATAGCATTTCCACCATGTGGAGCATGGCGCCGAAGCATATGCATCATAAACATGATCTAGGTTGTTACCATTCTTGTTTTACAGGTGTTCCGCCGAAGGACCAGTTGCTCAGGATGAGTCCTGACATTCTCCCCAGCGAAGTCGCGTGCTCAAGATGATTTTTGAGATCCCTAACGAAGTCTTCAGTTCAGGATGGTTCTTGAAGTCCTCAGCAAGGCCGTTTGCTTAAGATGATTCTTAAGACCTCAGTGCAGTCTCCAGAGTTGGTTGCTTAAGTTGATGCTTAGAGTCTCCAGCTAAGATCGCCCAGGAGGGTCCCTGAAGCCCCAAGAGAGCCGAGTCCTTGGAAGCTGCTCAAGCCATGATTGGTTTGTCCCCAGCAAGAGTTGCCCAGGATAATTCCTGGAATCCCCAACAAAGTGTTTGCTCGGAACGGTTATCAGTTCAAGATGATTATTGAAGTCCTCAACAGAGTTAATTCATCCAGAATGATTTCTGGACCCCCGGAGCGGAGTTGCTTGATAGTTCTCCAGACTCCTCAACGGCGAAGCGTTCTCCCCAGCAGGTTTCCAACGGCGAAGTTAGAATCTCTCCTGAAGACTCCATGATTGAAGTCTGATCGTGTTAATGAAGCGGTACGATCGACTACGTATTACCGGTTACCGTGTAACCAATTCCCCAATGAAGTTTCTTCATCCTGACGGCGATGTCAGCTTCTTTGTAGTTCTTCAGCGGCGATGTTGGAGGTTTGTTTGCTTTGACGGCGAGGTCAGATTATGTTTATTTCTAGCGATGAGGTTGGATGTTTGCTTCGACGGCGAGGTCAGATTATGTTTGTTTCCGGCGGTGAGGTTGGATGTTTGTTTTGACAGCGAGGTCAGATTATGTTTGTTTCCGGCGGCGATGTTGGATGTTTGCTTTGACGGCGAGGTCAGATTATGTCTGTTTTGGCGGCGATGTTAGAAGATTATGTTCGACGGCGATGTCAGACTCTTTAAATCCCCAGCAGAGATGATGATGTCGAGTGTCTCTCAGAGTGATGTTTGTCCGACGGCGATGCCAGATTTAGTTCTCCAGCGGCGATGCGGGGGTATTTTGATTGTCCGACGGTGATGTCAGATTTAGTTCTCCAGCGGCGATGCGGGGTATTTTGATTGTCCAACGACGATGTCAGATTTAGTTCTCCAGCGGCGATGCGGGGTATTTTGATTGTCCGACGGCGATGTCAGATTTAGTTCTCCAGCGGCGATGCGGGGTATTTTGATTGTCCGACGGCGATGTCAGATTTAGTTCTCCAGCGGCGATGCGGGGTATTTTGATTGTCCGACGGCGAGGTCAGATTTAGTTCTCCAGCGATGATGTTGGGTATTTTGGTGGTCCGACGGCGATGTCAGATTTAGTTCTCCGGCGGCGATGTTGGATGTTTGTTTCCCCGAGTTATGGTTGTTCTTGACGGCGATGTCAGGTGATTTGGTGTTCCAGCGGCGATGTTGGGTGTTCCTCAGAATTTTGTATGCTTCTGACGGTGATGTCAGATGGTTTAGTCTTCCAGCGGTGATGTTGGGTGTTTTGGTTGTCTGATGATGATTCAATATGGATAACTGACGGCGACGTCAGATCAGTATTTCTCCAGCTAGTTGTCGTGCAGCTAGTATTGCAGTATTCGAAGATTTGTTCCCCGCAGAGTATCGTGTGCTCGTGCAGTTGGCAAATTTTCGGGTTTACCGGTATTCAACCGTCTCGCACCTTGATTGGCTGAGAGCCGTTCGCTTCTCACCCAGTCAGGTTCAAGCCGTTTGAATAGGGGCAGCTGTTGCACCCCAAAATTTGACCAACAATTATTTATCCACCAAGTGTTTGAAGGTTGATACCTTTACCAGAAAGTTCAAGAAATCCTCAGAGGAACTGGTTGAAACCAAAGTTGTGTGCTTCATAACTTGAGAGTTGTGAGAGCTCCTCAGATGATTCTGAGACTTTGAGAATGAACTTGAAGCTTTGAGAAAGCCTATGAGATGCCTTGAAAGCCATCATGAAGCCCAGAGAGGTCATTATGCAAGAATTCAGAAGATTCAACCATGAATGGTAGAATTAGGGTTTTGACTGGGTCAACCCTGGGTCAATTGATGATTTGGAGAGGGTTGAGACCTAATCCAAGGTCCATGTGATCATGGAATGATGTATTGAGATGTTATAAGGATGATTCCTAGACCAACTCATCATGATTGAGGAGTTTGAGAAGTTTTAAGCTAGGGTTTCTAAGGATGGACAGTGTAAAATCCCCTAGTTTGATCCCTATCTTCCAGGCAGTTTTAGCTCAAGATATGATTGTCATCTCATCTTCCCCACAACATGAATGTTGTAGAGCTTGTTCTTAGATTTAATTTGAGTGGTAGAAGTCCTTGATAGGATTTGCAGAGCTCAAGTTATAGTTTTGACAAATTACAGGTCATCTGAGGTATGTGAATCTGGGTCCTTGAAAGTCACCCAACTTGCAGACAACGTTTGGCCTAGTAGGATGATTCCTATGATCTCTTGGTCAACATGAATGTTGAAGATAATCTTCTTAGCTTTCTAGAGAGTACTAGAAGTCCTTGATAGGATTTGTAGAACTCAACTTATGGCTTTGACAAGCCAAGGGCATTTTGGTCATTTTGAACTTATAGGTCATTTCAAGCACATGGTCATATCTCCTACTTCCAAGCTTCAAATGGAAAAACTTTCAACATCAAAGTTTCTTGGAATGATGTTTTAAGGCTAGTAGGGTGGTCATGAGATGTTGGAAAGGCTCATAGCAAAAAGTGATGAAAATAGCCTAAAAATGGCATATAAGTTAAATAAGTTCAAATTGGAAAATGGTTTGAGAGATCTACAAATCCAAAATAGGTCATGTAATATATCATTTTGAGTCTAAACCACATTATGAAAATAATTGTTTAGCCACAATCTTGATTTGAGGCCTAAAAATGGGACTTGCTTTGAAAACCTATTACTTGCATAATAAGGTAACTTGGGAAAACTCAACATAAGGCAAGGATCAGCTGATTTTTCACACATATCATCTCAATATCTCATGAGGAGAGATTTTAGCACAAGTATGAAGGGCTGTATGCATGATATGAGATGGTTCTAATATGTCATCAAGTGAGAATTCCATGACTTTCTACCATATTCTAGAGGGATCTAGATTCTTCTAATGATTGTTATATATTGAGGGGATCAAAATGAGATTAGGGGTTAGAGAATTCAGTTGGAGAATTCAGTGGAGAGAGTGATATTCAAGAATTTCTTCAAGTGCAAGCAAGGCTCGAGTTCACCATTGCAAGCTTCTTTCATCAAAGATTGTGCAAACAGAAGAAAGACCTCCATTAGAGGAGCATTTTGAAGAAGAATCAAGCCTTGAATCAAGCTCTTCGCACACCTGCCATAGCTACCTAGCAGGTTTGAATTCTTTCTCATATCTCCCTAATTATGTGTTGTTAGATTAGATTGTTAGTGTAAGGTTGTTAGGTTAGGTTATATGATCATTTTCAGAGAGTTTGAGAGCTTTACATGAAGGTTGATAACAGGTCCTTGATTCTTTCAAGATCAAGATTGGGCTGTTGTTGTACCCCAAAATTTGACCGACCTCTCTGGCTTATGTTTTATTTCATTGCATCAGCATACACATAAGCATTGCATTGCATAGCATTTTGCATTTCACAGGGGATCAAGAAATGTGTGTCTAACAAAAAATTACCAATGGTTTTTAACCTGATCAAGGAGGTTATATTCAAGTCATCAAGTGGTTACCCTTATCAGAGACAAGTCAAGGTCCTTGAAGACAAACAGATAAGCATATGTGGTTGTCAGGGGCAGGAAAATCAAAAAATATATATATGTTGCTTTCATCATAAGATTGAGCTGAATTGGATAGGTTTTGGTTGGGGTTTCATTAAGTAGGAATGAGTGAGGTATATGTCGAAGTCCAGGTTTGACTCAATTCATCAGCAAGAAAGGGATCTATTTTGTTATCAAGGTCATGGTGCATTGATTTAAATGGTGTGTGACCAAAGCCCCAACCAGGGTTATGTGCAGTGTACCGAAGTTCATTTCTCAAATCATAGATACCATTGGTGAGTTTCTGTGTTATGCTAGTGATGTGCTTGTGAATAAGGATAGTTTCAAGGAACTTGGTGCTTATTTGGAAAGAATCATGTTGGTTTTGAAAGAATTGAGGAAAGAAAAAGTGGGTGATTCTGAGGCGTTTAACCGTGCTATTGATGTTATGAGTCGCGAAACGAAGGATGCGAAGTTGCTTCCTTTAGAATGTGGCAAGAAGAGCAAGTTTTGTCTGTTGATGAATTGCAGGTCCATTGTAAAGCAGTTAGAGAATCACATAAAGGAGATAGGCAAGGCGCTCGGTCTTCTTCCTTTAGCTGCATTGGGTCTTTCGGCTGGAATATGGAAAGAAATTAAAAAAAAAATTGTGATAATATGGAGGGAGCTGGGTTTAAGGCTGCGGTAGCGGAAGAAGAGATTTTAGAGAAAATTGAGTCGGGGATTAGGGAAAACAATGTCGATCGTTCTTATGCAAATAATTTAATAACTCTCATTGCTGGGGTTATTGGAATTACAAATGAGAGGTCGACAATGAAGGTTGAACTTGAAGAGTTTAAGAAAGAAATCGAAAATGCCCGTGTTGATAAGAAGAAGGTCGAAGCTATGCAAATGGATCAGATCATTGCTTTATTAGAAAGAGCTGATGCAGCCTCATCACCGTGCGAGAGGAAACTGAAATACTTTGCGAAACGCCAATCTTTAGGAACTCGGATCTTAAAGCCTTTACAGTCATTTTACTGTCCTATCACACACGATGTTATTATGGAACCTGTTGAAACTTCATATGATCAAACATTTGAGAGAAGTGCAATAGAAAAATGGTTCGAAGAAGGAAACAAGTTGCGTCCTTTGACATTGATTCCTTTAGATACATCGGTTTTGAGACCTAATAAAACTTTGAAACAATCCATAGAAGAATGGAAAGATAGAAATACAATGATTACAATTGCTACTTTGAAAGAAAAATACACCAGTTTGGAGATGATGATCAAGCTGCTAGAGATGCAACTGAGCTGTTGTATAATCTTTCATACTCTGATCAGAATATTATACTGATGGCAAAGGGCAAATTATTTCACCCATTTACTCCAGCGTCTCTCCACAGGGCCAGATGATGTTAAGATGATTATGGCCAAAACTTTAGCAGAAATGGAGTTAACTGACCATAATAAAGAGTCTTTATTTGATGATGGTGTATTGGCTCCCCTTCTTCACCTGTTCCTACATCACGATCTTCAGATGAAAACTGTGGCTACTAAAGCTCTTAGGAATCTATCAAGTTTAAAGAGGAAATACTTTCTGCCATGGGAATAATATGCCATCTTCCAGAAATTGATCAAATAACTCAATGGATTCTGGATGCTGGTCTACTTCCAATCATTTATAAGTATGTCCAAGATGGTAGAGACCGTGATCTTCCAAGGAGTAACTTAGTAGAGGAAGCTATTGGTGCCTTACATCGGTTTACAGTTCCGACTAACTTGGTGGCAAAAGCTTTGCATATGATGGAGAAAGAACATTGCACACAGAGGGTCCCTATGTATTCATCCCGCACATACCTCAACGCCATTTCTCACAAACCACACACAGCGCTCAAACAATCCACAAAATCATACCCTGCAAAATTATAAACAGAAGAAGGTGAAATGGTAGTTCTTGGAATAAATCCGCAGTTCCAACGTAATGCCAACCGAATACACCAGCCATCACCTGCAAAACAAGAGATAGATGCACAAAATTAATTCAGCTAGAAAAATTAAAAGAAAGCATCAAGTGTGAAGGCCATATCACAAGAAAAAATGGCGTAACAATGGAGACAATAATGGACGAATATGCTTAGCTTGCGATATGGATGCTATGTTCTCTGCAGTGTTTTCTGGAGACCGTCTTCCTTATAGCCCTGCCAAGTTCTTGTATAGTTGGTGGCAGCATGCTGTTAAGTCCAACCTTGCCAGCTATGAACAACACAATGCGCTCATTCGAGAATAGAATTGATTCACTTCAAAGAAAAATAAACTCTGAGGCAGATCCACAACAAATTCCTGGGATACAGGCAGAGATCAAGCATTACCTAGATGACAAGAGTATATTGAAGCAGTATGCTGAAAATGATCAGATAGTTGATAATGGTAAAGTGATAAAAGCTCAGTCTGAGTTTGTTCCAGCATTATCTGACAGTCATCAGCCCTTAGTTCGACCATTGATACGGTTACATGAAAAAAAAACATTATTTTGACACGCATCAGTTCGCAGATTCGCGACACAAGTGTTCTTGTGAGGATGAGACCTGCATGGGAAGATCTTCGGAACTGTCTGACTGCAAGAGGGCGCAACCGTTTTGAGGTATATGTTTGCACGATGGTCTTCTACAAAAGATTTCTCAAATTACCTATGAAGGTGATATCCAAGATATACCTACTGCTCCTGACGTGAGCAATTATCTAGTTTCCGAGGATGATGGATCTGGTGGATCTGCTGCCTGTGGAAACAGAGATCCGTTATTGTTTGATGGCATGACAGATGCTGAGATAGAAAGAAAATTGAAGGATGCGATATCAGGAGTAGCTTCAGTTATTCCTATGTGTAACCCGGTGAACTGACTTTAAACAATGTTGCGGATAGCAAGAGTCGCCACCGACTTTTATTTTATCCATAAGGAAAGGTTATAAAAGAACAGGAAAGACCTTAGAGAATATTTTGGGTCCGGGGGGTAGGTTATGAAAAGGGAAGGTGTTAGCACCCTTTTCATCCATGGTTATCCATGGGCTCTTAGGTACTTAAGCTCACTTTTGAATTGTTTTGAAAGTGTAGTGTGTGAATAGAAAATTTTCAGAATAGTTAATAAATAATCCATGTAAGGATGTGTTAAGAACTTGTTTGAAAACTTGTTGAAAATTTGTTTAAGTGTGAAACAGTTTTGAAGTGAGCAAGCACCTAGGAGTAACCTACCCTAATGTTTAAGGTCTTTCTTATTCTTTATCCTTTCCTTAGTAAGACTATCCCTACTAAAATGGAGTAGGTAGTCCTTACTTTGGATGTTAAGGGACATGTGAGGGACAATTGGATTTTTGAAGGCCATGGTGGGATGTAATAAGCACATATAAGGGACCATCATCATTTTTCGAAAGGGACTCGATTCGTAAAGGCAACCATAAGGGACTTTGATGATTTTTCTATTTGAGGGACTTGCTTTATACACCCCACTTAACCATTATTCGTAGGCAACTTGAGGGATATCCTTAGGAAGTGAGACGGCGATTAAAATCGACTTACGTGTGTGACGTGTTTATTTTAATTATCTTTATTTAAAAGTGATCTAAATTTATTTTAATATTACATACATGTTGTTACACTCCCTAATTACTAACCATAATAATAATTAAATAATTAACAACTTTACATCCAAGAAACAATTACAAAATAATAAGCAAAATAATTAAATAGCAAAGATAAATAAAATATAAATAAGCATTAATAAATAATAAAGGGGGTTAATTCTAAGTTTACTCGGCAAGACATTGCATCTTGTGCCTACGTATCCTTACGGGAGTGGAATCAGAGTAATCGTAGTTCCCCTCAAAAGGGAGGTTAGAGATCTCTTGACAGTGGTCAAGGTCTCAAGAGGAATAAACGCGCCTTAAGGACACGCTTACGCGGAGTGTAGGAACTCCAAATTTCTACGTTGAAATGTTAAGTTGTAACTAGGGTTAAATTAGGGATTCCACGGCGGGAAACCCTAAAATGAGCGCGGCGGCTCTTTGACCTAATGCTAGGGGTAAAATTGGTAATTGCGCCTGCGGCGAGGCATTTGTGAAAATTTAGGGTTTGTAAGGTGAAAGGGTTTGAAGTTGAGGACTATTGGCGCGGCGACCAAAAGCTAGACCTAACCTTCGGATGAGTGTAACGTGATGGAATATTGGTGAAAAGATGCGAGAAATTTAAATCATACAAGTAGCAAAAATTTAAATGCGGAAACGTAAACGCGATTGTTAGTTCGCGAGGTTACAACCAAGAAACAGTTACAGTTATAAACGAAACTTGAATCGAAAAATAATATAAGTAACGGTAAACATAACAAGCTGCAAAACAAATGAACAGTGTTAGTAGGCAACGTCAGACGGCGACCAAAAGAACTATGAGACAGTGGAGAATAAAAATGCAAGATTTGAGGTTTTTTTTTATGATTTAAATTGAAAGAAGTTTTAATGCTAAAAGATTAAGTTAATTTTCAAAAATAGTTTTGATTTAACAATCTAAAAAAAAGGTTTTATTTTATGTTATCATTATTATATTTTTTTTAAAAGGGTTTTAATTATTAAAAAAAAAAGTTTTATTATTAATTAGAAAAAAAGGTTCTATTTTATTTTTTGAAAATAGGTTTTAATAAATCTTTAAAAAACATAATTATAAATAAACAAAAATAAGATAAAAAGGGGTTGGGCCGGTAGTTACATCCGGACCCGCCCCGGTTCACACAAACTAAAGGGAGGCACTGATCTTTTTAGGGTTATCCCTAAATAATGCATCTGCGGCGCCCACTTTGCGTTAGCTTTCCCTGCATGTTCCTCTTCTCTCTTTTCCAGCATGCCATTCTCGCCTCATATTTCCTGAAAACAAAACAAAAACAAATAAACTTGACAACGAAGTGGCTCACCCTTTACTAGGGTTCAGAACGGTTTCGAATGGGGTTCCGATGATGTTTTGAATGATGATGATGGTTTGCATTTTTGCGATGGCCAATGATGGATCACTCTGAGGCTGAAGGTGATTGCCCACCGAAAGGTGATGGCGGTCTCTGATCGTGTACTTCGCAATGAATACGACGGTGTTTTTGGTTTCGGCCTCTTTAGGGTTCGCGCCGTTCTTTCGCTCTGGTTTCTTCGTCTTCTCCCCGTGGCCGCTAGGGTTTCTAATCAGGTGATCCCGTTCCTTTTTATATCTCTCTTATCTCTTTTGGGCCTCGTTGGATATTTGCCTTGTTCTTCTACGAAAGATTTGATTTGATTTTTCTTTCCTTTTCTGGATTTGCTCGAAACTGAGATTGGATTTGATTGATCCCGATATATTCTTCTTTCTTCTTTCGGTTGTAACCTTCATTATTATTGATTTGATTTCCTTGTTTTCCTGATAGGGTTGGATCGGTTGATCTCTTTGGATTTTTGGTTATTTCCTGATGTGGACCCCTTTGATTTTGTTGGATATCTGTTTCGTTTTGGTTAACTGGATTATTTATTCTGATTCCATTTGAACTGCTTCGTGATAAACTGAATCATTCTTCTCTGATTTACTCGAACTCAATTCTTCTGATAGGGACCGTTTTGATACTATGGGCATCGTTTTTACTGATGTGGTTCTTTTGATGCAGATTTTCAGTAGACTAACTTTGGTTATCCAATTTTCAATGTCGCTGTGGGTTTATTGGTTTTGGTCCTAATTTGATATCACTGAGTTTCGAATCTGGCGTAGACTGATACGGCTATAGTGTTGGATCCTTTTGATGTCGATTGGATTTGTCTGGGGATTCATTGATGAACTGGGTTGTTTTTATACTTTATGAATTGAATTGTCCATTCAAGTTTATGCAGCTTGTGACTCGTTTTTGGCTTTGAGTTCTGTTATGAACTTTGGGGAATGTTGATGTTGTTTGACTCTTGTGTTTCAGGTATTGGGAAATTTCGAAGAACGGTTCAGACCTATTGGCATCTAGGTCTGAACTCGTACGGGCTTTGCTGTTCAGCTTTGTATCAGTGGAACTAACTTAAAATTTACTTGATAGTGATACCTGTTTACTTGATGAAATGGTATTTTAGTTTGGCTTTGAACCGAATCCAATTACGGCAAATGAATTCAGTCCCCACTTCTTTTACTCTTAATCTCTCTCGGTTTTCCCTTAGATAAGAACAGATATTACCTGATCTGACGCCAATGGCGTGGATCGGTAACGGGGGTAGGACGCAGCTTCGGTTGTGCCACTCCCGGCACTCGATGATGACGCTGTTCTGAGAGTGTCGAAAACAAACTTCTAACCCTTCTCTGCTTCTGTTTTGTTCTGTTTCTCTTTGTGCAGGTTAATCAGAGATTTGCGGTGAAGATCGAGAGACATCATGAAGACTTAGAATTCTTTAGGACTTAGGGCTTTTTAGGATAGAAGTAACATCTGTAGTTGAAATTTTACAGCAATTCAGAATGTGAAACAATTTATTCCTTTTTGTATCATGATATCTTTTATGAAATGAAAATGTCAGAACTTCATTTATATATCCATGACTGTTCAGCTTTGAATTTATATTTATTTCTTAGTTATAAATTATAAACGTTTGCGAATAAATCCACAAATATTTAAAATCATTAACTTAGTCATAAACCATAAATATTCACGAATGATATTCTTGTCTGTGTACTCGTCTCGCCCGTAATCCTAATCTCATCCACTGATTAAATTCACTTGCATTCCAACTTAAATTCTAGCCAGTACTTTCATAACCAAACACGGATGTGCGCCATGGTCACAACATTTTCAGCATCAACAGCAAAACTAATCGTAATTAAACTCCACTGACCAAATGCCAAATCTCAATATGATCAGAACTGGTGATTGATAAATGCCTCAAAACCATAACGCATCAAATGCCTCAGAATTTTAATAACAGCCCGGCTTCGAGGAATTGGTAGAATTTGTGTAAAATGACCAAAATACCCCTGGGACCAAATCTCTCTTTGATGTTGGCAAAAAATCATGAAGTTTGACTTTGGTTTGACCACAGTTGACCTCAGTTTGACTTTTTAACTGCATTGACTGCTTTTGACTTATCTGATCATCTGACTGAGCAAACTTTTGAGAAAAGTCTTGAAACTTGACATGGGGGTTCTTATACACATATAAGATGTTATGAAGCTCACTTGAAGTCTTGGAAGTCCATTTAGCCTGATTAAAGTCAAAACCCTAGTTTTGGATGCACTGCTTAGGAGGTGCATTGTCTGAGGGAATTGTCAACTCTTCTGACCAATTGTGAATTTTGTGAACCTTGTGAACCTTCTTGGAACACAAAGTCTTGTATTGTGAGGGCAAATTTTGGGGTGCAACACTATGACAACTGCTAAGATAGATCCCTAAGCTCATTGTATCAACCGTTGCTAGTGGCCAAACAGAACCTTACGTTGGAACTTCTGATTTGGTGTTGTTTCCGTCCATTGTTGATGTGGCAGGCATCAATGGTGTTAGTAGGGTGGTTTTTTCCAATGCTGCTGCTTCTTTTGCTGGGATGATTGTTGGAAGGGTTTGTAGTTTGAGTGATTCTTCTCGAGTTAATGATAAGCCTACTGATGGTATAACTATGTTTGGGGTTACTACTCCTTGTGTTGATACTGTTAGAGATAGGTTGCATCGAGAGGGCTATGAGAGCTTGGTTTTTCATGCAACTGGGGTTGGTGGCAGAGCCATGGAGAATCTGATTAGAGAGGGATTTATCCAGGTTGTTTTGGACCTCACAACAACAGAGGTAGCTGACTACATAGTTGGAGGTGTAATGGCTTACGACAGTTCTCGCTTTGATGTCATAATAGAACAGAAAATCCCCCTGGTCTTGAGTGTGGGAGCATTAGACATGGTAAATTCTGGAGCAAAAGATACCATACCACAGACTTTTCAGCAGAGAAATATATATGAACACAATAAGCAGGTTTCACTCATGCGAACAACAGTGGATGAGCACAGGAAATTTGCGGATTTTATAGCAAATAAACTGAACAGTTCATCATCTAAGATCTGTGTTTGCCTTCCAGAAAAGGGTATATCTGCTTTAGATGCACCAGGTAAGCCTTTTTATGATCCAGAGGCAACTGGTACACTTCTTCATGAATTACAAAGGCTTATTCAGACCGATGGTCTTCGGCAGGTGAAGGTGTATCCCCATCATATTAATGACCTTGAATTTGCAAATGTATTAGTGGATGCGTTTTTAGAGGTTAGGGAGAAGAAAGTTTCTACTCATCCACAAGTAGCCATTCCTGAATCTGTTGAACACATACCATATCAGCTTGGAAGAAAGGTCTTACCACAGCAGGACCACTATCCCACCCCAAAGCCTGCCATGCCAAACAAGACCTGCTACATACCAGCCCACTACATTTTCCTCCTCCACGTTTCTTCTTAATCTGTGAAGTGATTTCATCCTATTCTCCTCTTCTCTTGGTGGTGTTAATTGATCACTGCTCTTTTGACAGTATTTGATCTTATTTTCATGTATCTCGTTGAGTGCGGTTTTGGTCTTGTCAATTTTCTCTGCTGCATCTCGGAGCAACTTTGCATGATCAAAGCTGTGAAGCGTTCTCTCCAGCATGTTTTTCTTCTTGTAGATGGCAACATTGGCTATGAATGTGTCGATGACATCCTCGGCTAAGTAGGAAACATCTCGGATCTGACTCAGAACTTTTTGTTCAATCTGTTTGTTGTTGTTGTTTCCTTCAGGAGAAGTTTTGAGGAATATGAGGATGCTCCAGTGCTTGGGAAGCCAACTATTTTCACTAGTGATAATATGGGTGAAAGAATTTAGTGGGCTCAATGTGAAGATTGTCTGAAGTGGCGCAAATTGCCAGCATGTGCACTTCTTCCATCAAAATGGACATATTCTGATAATTCTTGGGATCCAGAAAGGTCTTCTTGTTCAGTCGCACAAGAGCTTACAGCAGAACAACTTGAGAATTTGTTACCCTCTTGTAATTCAGCTGTTTCCAAGAAAACGAAGTCTGCTAAGTAGGATCCTGATCATACTGAAGCATATTATCTCCCTTCTCCGTCTCTTGAAGATACTTCTCTTCCTTGTGCTGTATACTGCCATGGAAACAAAAGACCAGCATGAGAATACGGCACAGTTAGAATTAAGAAAAAAACAATACAAATACAAATGACTCAAAGTTTAAGTCACATCCTACCATATTGTTTACTTAAGTCAGAATTTTAAGTATACATCTTATTTCTAATCATACAGCAGAATAATGAGAAATGGGGGACCACATGTTTAGACCCACAAAAATGGCAAATACAGAGCAGCAGTAGGCAATTACAGCACCACAGTCTTAGCACAGAAATGGTAATAGGACAGATTAGTAGCAGACCAAACCTAAAACCTAAGGTGCAGAGAATTTCAGAGCCTCAAGAGTTGGTCTGCTAAACCTAATTGACCTCACTATAAAGGCTTAATGTTTGGAGAGAAGAAAAAACTCTGAAAAATGGTTGCCTTCTCTCACAACTCACCTTCATCATAACACAAGACACACATAAGGAACTGGAAAAAAAAAGAAGAGAGATTGAAGAAGGAGCTTACCTGCTTTCAGCATTGACAATCTGGTGGTGTCGGTTCAACAAGAATCTTTGCATCATCCAAACCCCTCATTGCTAGCACGGGAACCCGTCAGATTTACTCCAACTCTGTAAGTATCCTGTTCATTTGTTTTTCTGTCCTCATGAGTCTTAGACTGTTGATTGCTTTGTTTCCTGGTGTTGCACCCTAAAAATTTGCCCAACCTTATTCACTTGGTTTATGTTTCAATATCATTAGCATTTGCATGTAGAGTCATGTACATAGTCTAACCATCTGCATAGCATAAGCATAGTAAGCCATTCAACAGGGGACCAATCATTATTCTCATCTCTAGAGACCTATCAAGAGGTTATTATCCAAATTCAATATCATTCAAGTCATCAGAAAGAATTTGAAAGCTGGGAAATCAATGGATCAAGCATTGCATCCATCTCCTATCTGAGGGTCTCTGAGGATCAACAAGAAATTGGGAGCTGTGGGATGAGCATGGGGAGTATCTAGACATCTGGGAGGACTTAGAAAGTCATTTGGAGAAGGAGACAAGTCATTGGTGTAGTCACAAGAGTTGTAGAGGAAGACAGTCAACTAGGGTTTCATCTGGGTCAACCCTGGGTCAACTCTAGGTCAATTGACTGATTGAAAGGCATTGAGGGCTATTGAGGAGATGTGGGGTTTATCATTTGACATGAAGAATAAGGATATATTGTTATGCTAAGAAGAATTCAAGAGAAATCAAGGAGAAGAGGAGTTTCTAAATTAGGGTTTCTGTGTAAAATCCCCTAGTTTAGGTCAAATTTCCAAGCAAGATAAGTCAAAATGCAAGATTCAAATGGATCCTTGGCCAACATGGAACTTGTATAGGATCTCAAGACCTTTAATTTGAGTGGTGGAAGACATCAAGGAGATTTATAGAACTCAAGTTATGGTCCTTGCAAGTTACAGGTCATCTGAGGTATCTGAAATTTTGTCTGTGAAAGTGACTTGACTTCCAAGCAATTTTTACCCCTCAAGGAGATTTCAAATGAATTTATGGTCAACATAAGAGTTGTTCCTCATTGTCTTAGCTTTCTAGAATGGTATAGTATGCCTTCATCTGATTTGTGGAACTCTACTTATGGTCTTGGCAAGAAAAGGGTATTTTGGTCATTTGAGAATTACAGGTCATTTCAACATATGCCCAAAACTCATACAAGGAAGCTTCAAATGGAAAACTTTACAACATCAAACATGTTCCAAATGACATTTTGAGTCTATAAAAGTGACCATGAGAGATTGGAAAGATTCATAGCACAAGGTTTCAAAATTGTTGGATTTAATGAATAAAAATGGACTTAAAAATGAGTTTTTTTTTCATATTTTGGACAAATGAAGCAAAATTATAGGTCATTTTGAATGGAAAGATCATTTTAAAGACATTGGCTAAAGTAGAATTTTGAGCTTAGTTCACATTTTGGGAGTTATCCATGGTTACTTGTAATGGAAGATACATAAACCAAATCCAAGGGAAATTGTGCAAGGGAAGCTTCTATAAGCTTCTAGGAGTTTCTAACATCATGTATATATTGATATGAGATGGTTCATGCCATGGTTGGTGATCTCATTTTCTCAAAATCACAAGTTTCAATCACTTTCTCCAATTTGCAAAAGCATCACAAACTCTCTCAAATTCTCATCAATTTCCATCTTTCTTGATTTGATCATCATCATCATCATCCAAGGATCAGAATTCACATATTCATTTGGTGAAATTGAGCAAGAATCGTGCCATAGAACTTTAACATCCAAGGTGCAAGAACTTTGGGATTGCTGAATTCAGAAGGATTGGACAAGATTCATTGCATACAGAAGTCATAATCAAGCTCTTTGATCATTTTCCACTCATCACAAGCATCAGATTCAAGGATTTTGGTACCTGTTTTCAAGAATTTGCACCAGGTATGTTTTCCTTCGAATTAGCTAGCATAGTGATCATGGCATAGGATTGTTAGTATATTAGAGACCTAGGTGGTTAGGTGATGAATTGCACAAAGTTTGGAGAAGTTTAATGGAGGTTGCTCATAGTGCACCAAATCTGTTAGAGCTTGTAACTATTAGGATAATGCACGAAAATCTTGTTGGATTAGCATGTTAAGATCAGCATGGAGTGTAGATGAGTTTAGGACAAGATTTGGAGAGAATGGAGAGGTTTGATATCAGGTGCTCATGGTGGACCAGGACTGTTATCTCTATCGAATTGGTTTATTGCTTGAGTTTTAGGAGGATTTATGGTTATGGTTGTGTAGAGGGATTGTTATAGACCAAATTTTCTTTTCATGTCGAGCGAATCCATGGAGAACTGAGTGAGAACAGGGAGCTCGAATGTGTGTGCATGGGAGATGAAGTTCAGAGCTAGGGTTTGTCCAAGGTTGAAGATAACCTTTGGACCGTTTGATCTGGCCTGGACCTTTGACTTAATTCCCAATCCAACGGACACGATTAAAAATGAGAAACGGAGGGAAGTTCAACTGTGAAACGCACCGTTTCACTTAACTTCATCAGCATGGGCCTTGGATCCACTTTCATATCCCCACCCCCCGTTTTAAGAAGCCCACTGAATGAACGTGATTGAGCTACTAGTTGCACCGAGGATTTTTTCCTTTTTTCTGGCATTTTTCATTGGATTTTCTGAACGCGCTGGGCCTAACACAATTAATATCTGCACCCCTGGTTCTTGGCCCAATGGAAATTACAACTAGAACGCCACTGCTATTCTCACCTCCTCCTTCTATTTCTTTATATTTCAATTTTTAATTTCTTTTCATTTTCATGCATTTTATAAAAATCATAATAAATCATAAATTTCATATTTTTTAATGGTTCTTTTTGCATTAATTTCTACAAGGTGTCTAGAAAATTATAAAAAATAAAAATTGCATTTTATTTTTTATTTGATATTTTTCCCATATTTTCCAAATAAATGCATATTTTAGGTGTTTCATTTCATACATGATTTTGATAAATTTTGTTCTAATAGTTGTTTTAATATTTTTTGTCCATTCTTTTTAGGTTGATTAATAGACATTGTTAGCTTGTACATACAATTTAGTTCACATTTTTAAGACTCAATTTTAGGTGTTTAGTTTAGGTGTGAACAACATGAATAAAATTAGGGTTTAAGTGATGACTTAGGAGAATTAGTTCATTTCTCTTAGGACTTAGAGATTGAATATTTTAGCTATGGGACTATAGGGACTATGGGTAGTTATTAGATCCCTTAGAAATCACTAGGATTCCCCTACTGCTATTAGTATATACTGCTATATTTGATTGATTGGTGTGGTGTGCCCTCTGGGGATTATTGATTTGTCTGTGTGGGTATTGGGATTGTCTGGGGATTGGGGGAGCTGAAGACTTGTGATGTTGAAGCCATTGGAGATCCAGAGGTTGAAGACCAACTTCCAGAGTTGATGAGGAGATTCCTGCTAGCAGCTGTTGAGGAGATTAGGGTTTAGGAGCTAGGCAGAGCTCTAGATTAGAAAGCTTGATTCTCAAACATGGAAGGTTTTGACTGCCTCCATTCCTCTCTGTGATACAGAGTCTCTCTAAGACATTCACCCCCTTCCTTTGGAAGGCTTGGTGCTACTGTCTAAGGGGTAGAACTCTTGAGAGAAAATATCTTATGTGTTAGTAGCAGTTGGTTTGCCACCCTTGGTAGTCAACTAATTGCTTAACACCCAACTCCCTCTTGTGATTGATCCCTCAGCTTGGAGGATAGGACTGGAAGAAAAGCCATTGTAGACTGAAGATTGATGGCAAAGACCTTGCTTGAAGGCAGTGGAGATGGAGATTAATGCTTGCTGAAGCTTGAAGTCAGATGTTGTTTTAGAGCTGCTGTAGCTGTTTATTTTTGCTGTATTTCATTTCTGATGTATTGATTGGTTTTCTGGATTATATTGTTTGTTGTTTACCCTGTTGGGTTGAAAGTGAAGTCTGTTCACTTTTGCCTATTGTTTTCCAGGTTCGAGGTTGAGTGGGACTCCCTTGCCTCGCTTGTATTGTTGCATCCATGCATTTTACTGTTTTACTATATATCTGATATTGCTTTTGTTTCCGTCTATTCCCTTAGGATCTCTGTTTCTCTCTGTGCAAGAGAGGAGCATGATAGACTCTAGGTCTTAACCCATGCATGATAACATTAGGATAGTTTGATTCCCTTCGCAACCGTAGGTTAGAGTTCTGTCTCTTCTTTCTCAAAACTAACAGAAAAACACAATAAGATTTCCAACACAATAAAAGACACTTCTTCCGTAAAAGAATGTGAACTCACCAAAACGTCATTTTTGTCCGCTTGGACTGCTAATCAGGAAAAACCTTTTTCAGAAGGAATAAAATCAACCAAGACAGACTTGTGTCGTACGTGGCCCGAACTACGTTTGCTCTGATCTTCCATGCAGTGTGGAAGTACGTAGGCATAGGATGCGATATCCTAGCGAGCAACCTTCCCCTCCTTTCCCGTAGGTAGGCGAACTACGTTGACTCTGATTTCTCGTTCCAGACGGGAATACGTAGGCATAAAGTGCGATACTTTGCCGAGTCATTTTATTTTCATTTTATTTTCATTTTCTTTTCTTTTTAACCCTTAACCTGTAGAGTAGATAGAATAACAATCCATACCCGAAAACAAGCGTGGATCCCGTCGAGTACGACGGACGTGAGGGGTGCTAATACCTTCCCCTTGCGTAACCGACTCCCGAATCCAGGTTTTGGTTGCGACGACCATACCTTTCCCGTGTTGTGCGAGGTTTACTCTGAGCGTTTCCTTTCCCTCCCGTGGGATAAATAACGCACGGTGGCGACTCTTCTGTTCAGCCGGCGCCGATTTTTGCAGTAGCGACAGCTGGCGACTCTGCTGGGGATCCAACGTCCCCTGGCTGCTAAGAACTGCGATAGTTCTTATGCATTTGGGATCCAACGTCCCTTAAGGAGACACAATCCTAACGCTTGCTTTCCCGTCGAGGATTTTGTATGGATTTATATTTCTGACCTTTATTTTCAGCATTATATATATTGATTATTATTGCTGTATTTTGGGGTGTGACAGGTGTTCTGATATTGAGTGAGAAGTCGGACCTGGGCTTGAGTGCACCTAGAATTAGAGTAGAGATTAGTTGGCGCCCGCTTGCTTTGCTTGCCTTGGTGTCCCGCGAAATCTACACTCAGACGAGGTTCCTCTGGTTGGCCTCCTGCCCCTTCCTTTGGTTGGCGTGGGTTGCTGGTTAGTTGAATTGTCGACTCTGGGGACCGATCATTTGGAAGTTGGCTAAGTGAGGCCTCTTCAGGATTTGATGATGCCACTCCTTCTGGGAATCGTATCATCAACCCTGAAAGTATGTGACGCCGACGACCGCATAGGATGCCATACCTTTGTCAGTTATTAGGACATCCACCTGTGAGAGGGTTTGGGGTTATGCAGGTAACTAGACCCTCAGATACCGGCTATTTCTTGATCAGAGATCCTGGGTATTTATGGAGAGTTATGAGGTCTGTCAGAGACCATTTGGAGATGTGTTATGAGGTCTGTCAGAGGCCATTTGGAGATGTGTTCTGAGGTCTGTCAGAGACCAGTTGAAGATGTGATTTGAGGTCTGCCAGAGACCGGTTGGAGTTATGGTTTGAGGTCTGTCAGAGACCATTATTGGAGCTTGGTTTTGGGTCTATCTGAGACCAGGGTTTGAGGACTTCTAGAGAATCTATCTGAGACTTCTTGATATGGTTCAGGCTATTCAGCTGCAGCCTTTGGTCCCTGTTGCATGTTACTTGCATTGCATTATTGGCATACCCATTATCATTGCATCCCATTAACGTGTGTCTGTGCTGCAGGTGCATTTGCATATCCCCCGGTTCTAGTGCCCAGACTTCTGAGTATTGATTATGGCTGGTCTGAGGAAGACAGTTGCGTATAAGCTGCCGACCCCTGATATTACTCCTTTGCTCGGCCTGATATCTCTTGCTGATGAGGAGGTTAGGAGAAGCTTCAGAATGAGTTATGGGAGATTACTGAGATTAGTCTGCAAGCCCACTGCTGATGAGATGAACGGGCTATACACCTTAATGCAATTCTATGATCCCGCATTGAGATGTTTTACGTTTGCTGATTTTATTCTGGGGCCTACCATTGAAGAGTATGTGGAGTTTACTGAGCTACCCGTGCAAAACCAGGTTCCATTCATTCATTCGAGCGCTAAGCCCAAACTAGAGGACTTGGCACAAGCTTTGCATGTGGATGCTTCTGAACTGTTGACTACTGTTTCCCGTGGAGTTCCAGGCTTCTCACTCCAGTTCTTGATCGGTAAAGCTCAGGAGTACGCTAAGAGCGGGTGTTGGATTGCCTTCAATGCTGTGCTGGCTCTGTGCATTTACGGCATAATATTGTTTCCCAATGTACCGGATTTTGTGGACTTCGATGCCTTCTACTTGTTTGCCGCTGGTAATCCTGTACCGACCTTGCTCGGAGATTTCTACCACTCACTGCATTACAAGAATGAGAAGGGAAGAGGGAAGAATGTTCATTTCTGTGTACCATTGCCGGATATGTGGTTTAAAAGCCACCTTCCCATGAAGGGATCTTTTGTGAAGAGTGCAACCACAGCTAGCTGGTCAGAGCGCCTGATGAGGCTATCTTCTGAAGACGTTGAGTGGTTTGATCGAGACCTGCTAGGATCCGAGCTTATCTTCAGTTGTTCTGGATACCCTAATGTCCCGCTGATAGGAAGAAAAGGGTGTATCAACTACAACCCATCTCTGTTGGTCCGTCAGTTCGGATATGCGCTGAAGAACCCGCCAAAGGAGGAGGAAGTACAGGAATCTCTGTACTTCACCGGCGATTTGAAGGAGGAGTTATTAGCCAAGCTGCAGCATGCCTGGACGCGTATTAACCGAAGAGGGAAGCCGTTGTTAGGGAAGAACGACTGTCAGGCCTATGCACCATACAAGGTTTGGATCCAGGAGAGAGCAAGTCAGTTGCGGATGCCATTTCCAGATGCACCAGCCCTTGTTCCTATTCCGGTAGCAGAGCCAACTACTGTTTCTAGGGAGACCTACGAGCAAGTGGTGAAAGAAAAAGAAGCCTTGATGAAGATCAACGAAGGGTTAGAGCAGGAGCTAGCCCAGATACGCAGTGAGAAAAACAAGGCCGTGTATGCTTTCCAACAGCAGATTGAGCTAATGAACAGGTTAGAGGTTGAGTTGACTGAGGAGAGGAAGAAGCGCGAACGTCTGGGGCAAGAGTTCAGAAGCTCCCATGACATGCTGGAATCCAAAAAGAAGGCGCTTGACATCGCTCACCGAGAGATCTCTTCTTGCAATAAGACTTGGAATGCCACACTCACCAACAATAAGAAGAGGGAAGATAAGTTGAAACAGCACATTTCTGACCTCGAAGAGCAGTTGAAGTCCAGCATCAAGAAGTGTGAAGAAGAAGTGATGACCTGGTACAGTCTCCAGAATGCGCTAAACAAGGCCATCAAAGGCAGAGATGAAGCTGTGTCTCAGAAGCGTAAACTAGAGGATCGTTTCGGAGAGGGGCATGGGAAGAAACTGCTGAAGACGTACGCCGTGTTCTTAAGAAAAGGAACCAACTTGTTGAAGGGCTGCTTGCTCGACCAAGTCATCCGGAGACCAAGAAGCTGCTAGAAGAGTACCAGACTTATGGGAGGGTTTGATCCTTTCATGTAGAACTTGTATGCTTTATTTGCATAGTGCTGACCATCACCAGGATTGTTGGTTGAGGTCATGCCGTCTCTTTGTACTCTTAGTGACATTGTATTCCGGGCTTATTGATTTCTCAGCAATATATAAGGCTTTCTGTGATGCAACTCCGATCTTTGTAATGTCTGCGCCGGCACCTTCACACTAGAATCGGGGAATGAATTTCCCTAATGCACAGACACACATTGCATTGCATTCATATTCACATTGCATTACAGGTAATCATTGGATGTTATCTTATTTCCTGCTCTGTACCAGGTACTTTCCAGGATTGCAGATCAGCACCCGCACCGCTATTCTACCCGCACCAACTGTCGAAGAATCATGGATCAAATGCAGAACGAGATGCAAGATGTGCGCGAGAAGCTAGCTCTCTTTATGCAGACCATGGAAGCTATTGCAAAAGGTCAGGAGAATTTGCAAGCCATGGTCCAACCTCTGTTAGCCCGAAATGCTGGTCACGGTAATGAGGATCATCAGTCTGTGCGAGTCGACACTGTTCATGGAGATGGCACTCCCACGCCAGTGGCTCCACCTGTAGTCAATATACCTGCTGCTAATGTCAACAACGCTACCGTTGCTGTGAACGGTAACGTCGGAGTTGGGAACGAGACTGCTGTCCATAACGTTGGGCTTGGTGATGTCAACTTGGGTGATAATATGGGAGGCAACGGCTTTGGTAATACTGGATTCGGGTTCAACGATCAGGGATTCGATAATGCTGGGAAATATGGTTTCAATGCTCAAGGCTTTGGGCAAGATGGTTATGGTGTGGCCAATCAGGGTTACGGAGGTTTCGGAAATGGAAACGATGCTGGGTTAATGGCTTTTGGGCCTGCTGGAGGTGTTCAAGGGTACGGCAACAGAGGCCGAGGTCCGGTGATGAATCAGATTAGAGCTGGCCGTAATAATGGATATGATGGGTATGGAGCTGGGAATGGTATGTGGCAAGAAGATCAGCAGGAGGACGCTTTCTCCGGCGGAGGCTTCGAAGGGCCGATGGATGACTCCCAGAAGATCATAATGCTGGAAGAGCAGATGAGGGGGGTCCTGAACCAAAGTGCTGTGGGCTTGGACATGGCAACAATGGGTCTGGTACCTGGCTTGAGGGTGCCAATCAAATTCAAAGCTCCGGCGTTTGATAAGTATAAAGGGGAC
Organism: Lathyrus sativus; assembly: GCA_963859935.3. Lineage (NCBI taxonomy): Eukaryota > Viridiplantae > Streptophyta > Magnoliopsida > Fabales > Fabaceae > Lathyrus > Lathyrus sativus. Next base: position 98,294,474 of record OZ012735.1, on the reverse strand, counting down.
ACCTGTCCGAAAGTGCATGTGCGAGCTTATTACAGAAAGATGTCTGCATATTCAACTGATGAGAGAATGCTAATGCATTTCTTTCAGGATAGTTTGTCAGGCCCTTCCTTAGAGTGGTACATGGGGTTGGAGCCGACTAATATAAAGACATGGAAACAGCTAGCAGAGGCATTTGTAGCTCACTACAAGTATAACAGCGACTTGGCGCCCAATCGGGTCCAATTGGCAGGGTTGTCGCAGAAAAAGGGTGAGAGCTTCAAAGAGTACGCGCAAAGATGGCGCGACATGGCTGCCAGGGTCCGTCCTCCTTTAGAAGACAAGGAAATGAATGACATGTTCGTCGGCACATTCACAGGCTTGTTTCATGACATGTTGTTTCATACATCTCTGGCCAGTTTCTCAGACTTAATTCTGATGGGAGAAAAGATTGAACGTAACATTAAACAAGGAAAATTCCAGGCTGAGGAATCAACTGCATCTGGCAGTAATAGGAAGGCTTTTGGTGGGCGCCGTCAGGGCGAGGCAAGCGCAGTATTCGGAGGCCGAGGCCGAGGCCGAGGCAGGGGTCGAAACCAATATCATCAGTCGCAGCAGGTGGCGAGTGTTAATATCCCATATCAGCAACAACCACTTCAACAACAACAACCGTCTCAGCAGCAGCCAATGCCGCAGTAGCAACAGCCTCAGCAGGGGGCACAGCAGGCTCAGCGAAGATTCCAGGGTGGTAAACCAAGAAGAGTGTTTGAGAAGCCTCCCTCAACCTATGCAGATTTATTGCAGACGCTGTTGGGTTTGAACCTGGTAGAAAAGAGAACTCTGGCACCGATAACGGGAACTCCTCCGTATGGTTATGATGCAAGCAGGCACTGTGAGTTTCATTCTGGGGCTCCGGGCCACGATGTAGAGGGTTGCCATGCTTTTAAGCACGTTGTGCAGGATCTTTTGGACAATAAGACTATCAATTTCAGAACGGCAGGTCCGAATATAGTGCAGAAACCCATGCCTAATCATGGGGCGAACGCCATTCTGACTGAGGAAGGGTTAAATCTGATTATGAATGTCGACGATTTAAAGACGCCGCTGAGCGAGATAAAAAGCAGATTGCTGCAAGGGGGTGTTTATCCAGGATGTGACGAATATTGCTTAGAATGTTGGACCCTAGCTGGGGGGTGTGATGATTTGAAGAAAGGCATTCAGGCTTTAATTGAGGGAGGCACATTGCAGTTTGACCGAGCAGCAACTGAAGAGCCCGCAGGGGCAGTAGCAGATGATCAGAGTAATGTGGCCACTGTAACGATTCCTCGGAAGACAATCACTATTGCAGCACCGGTCCAGCGACCACCGATCACCATAACTAAGGTCGGACCAATCCCGTACGAGAACACGAAAGCAGTCCCATGGTCATATGGGTTGGAGGTGTATTGTGACGGAATAAAGATTGATGTTAATAAGCAGCCAGCCGAGACTGTAGACAACGTTGTTGGTTCAGGAGGTATGACAAGGAGTGGTAGGATCTTTATATCACCTGAAGTGGAGGCCGAAAGACTAGCAAAAGGAAAAGGGAAGATGGTTGAGAATGTCCCAGTGCAAGCAAGCGAAAAAGAAGCGGCATCAAAAGACATAGAAGAGTTCATGCGCTTGATTCGGAAAAGTGATTATAAGATTGTGGAGCATCTGCAGCAGACGTCGTCCAAGATATCTATACTGTCGTTGCTACTATGTTCTAAAGCTCACAGAAATGCTTTGTTGAAAGTCCTGGATACTTCCTTTGTACCCCAAGACGTCTCTGTAAATCAGCTGGAAGGGGTGTTGGCACATGTGAATGCAGGCCACGGCTTGGGCTTTACCGATTTCGATTTGACCCCGAAAGGGAGAGATCATAATATGGCGCTGCACATATCGGTCGAATGTAGAGGATCAGTAATGTCGCATGTATTGGTTGACACCGGATCGTCTTTAAATGTGCTACCCAAGAAGGCGATGATGAAGCTAGATGTCAGAGGAATTCTGTGCACGCCCAGTGACTTGGTAGTCAGAGCGTTTGATGGCACGCGAAGAACAGTCTTTGGATCGATAACATTGCCTCTATAGGTGGGGCCGAAGGTGTTTGCGACAGAATTTTATATCATGGATATACAGCCTGCATATAGCTGCTTGCTCGGAAGACCCTGGATTCATGGGGCTGGGGCAGTCACGTCTACCCTGCATCAGAAGTTAAAATATATGGTCGGAGACAGCGTAGTCACCGTATGCGGAGAAGAAGACATCCTGGTCAGCCATCTATCGTCATTTAAATATGTGGAGGTCGACGGGGAGATCCACGAAACACCCTGTCAGGCATTTGAAGGGTTGCGTATCAAGGACAAAGGTCCCGGGCCAAGCAAAGCGTCGGAGATAGTCGTCTCATCGTATAAAGAAGCTCAAGCTCTGGTAGAGGCAGGAGAAGCAAAGGGCTGGGGCAAAGTGCTGGATATTCCTGTGAAGATGGACCGGTTCGGGCTGGGATACCAACCGTCGTCATCAACTCCTGCTGTGGGGGCACCCCGTTTCAGAGGGCCAATAACCATCTCTGCCAGTGGAGTATGTCATGAAACCATCAATGCTGCTTCGGAGTCTGACGAAGGAGACAGCGACTGTGATATGGATGCCTGGATTCAGCCAAGCACGCCAGGACAGGGACTGTGCAACTGGTCTATTCAGGAGCTTGTTCCTGTGACTCTTAAATAGTAATGCTTTGCTTTATTAATTGTTGAATAATCTGATGTCTTGTCCGGGGCATCATGATTTGCTTAGGGCTATGTTGTTATGAACATTGCGTGTTAATCATTAAATAAATGGCGTTTTTTCATGTGCAAATACTGTAATCTCTGTCTTTCTTGTTTTGCATTTTTCAATAAAATGGCAACGTGGTTATTCGCTTTATACGCATTTTGAAGCACTTAACCATTCCTTTTGCAGGGTAACATTTTCAGATGACATCCTTGAACCACCTATGACTCGTCCCGACTTTGAGCACCCGGTATTTCAGGCCGAAGAAGAGGTTGGCGAAGATAGTGACGTTCCTGAAGAACTGTCTTGGTTGGTGAAGCAAGAGGAAAGAGCCATTCTGCCTCACGACGAGGTCATCGAAATTATCAACTTGGGGTCGGAAGGGTTTGAGAAGAATATTCGTATCGGAGCCGCGCTGCAGAGCGATATCAAGCGAAGGCTAGTTGAAATGCTCCGAGAGTATAGTGATGTATTCGCTTGGTCGTACGAAGATATGCCAGGGCTCGATACAGATATGGTTGTGCACCGTCTGCCACTGAAAGAAGAATGCCCGCCGGTCAAACAAAAACTTCGCAGAACTCGACCAGATATGGCAGTGAAGATCAAAGAGGAAGTTCAAAAACAGTGGGACGCTGGTTTCCTGGCTGTGACAAAGTATCCTTCATGGGTTACTAACATCGTACCAGTGCCAAAGAAATATGGCAAGGTTCGAATGTGCGTAGATTATAGGGATTTGAATAAAGCAAGCCCAAAAGACGATTTTCCGCTTCCTCATATTGATGTGCTAGTTGATAATACCGCTCAATACTCCGTATTCTCCTTCATGGATGGCTTTTCAGGCTATAATCAGATTAAAATGGCGCCAGAGGATATGGAGAAGACTACTTTCATAACGCCTTGGGGAACATTTTGCTACAAAGTGATGCCCTTTGGTTTGAAAAATGCTGGGGCAACATATCAGCGTGCGATGACGACTCTTTTCCATGATATGATGCATTAAGAGATCGAAGTTTATGTTGACGATATGATTGCCAAATCCCAGACGGAGGAAGAGCATCTGGTGAATCTGCTGAAGTTATTTAAAAGGCTTAGGAAGTTCAGGCTGAGACTGAACCCTAACAAATGCACCTTCGGGGTGAGATCAGGTAAGCTGCTGGGGTTTATCGTAAGCGAAAGAGGAATAGAGGTCGATCCTGCTAAAATAAAAGCGATCCAAGAAATGCCGACGCCTAAAACAGAGAAAGAGGTGCGCGGGTTTTTAGGGAGGTTGAACTACATCGCTCTGTTCATATCTCACCTAACGGCCACGTGTGAGCCATTATTCAAGCTGTTGAAGAAAGATCAAGCTGTAACATGGAACGAAAATTGTCAAAAGGCGTTCGATAAAATAAAGCAATATTCGCAGGAGCCTCCTATTTTGATACCCCCAGTGGCGGGCAGACCCTTGATCATGTATTTGACGGTTCTGGAGGGAAGCATGGGTTGTGTCCTCGGTCAACACGACGAGACAGGAAGAAAAGAGCATGCGATCTACTACTTGAGTAAGAAATTTACAGATTGTGAATCTCGATACTCAATGCTTGAGAAAACTTGTTGCGCGCTAGCCTGGGCCGCCAAGCGTTTGAGGCAATACATGCTGAATCATACAACCATGCTCATCTCGAAGATGGATCCTATCAAATATGTATTCGAAAAGCAGGCGTTGTCAGGGAGAATTGCCCGGTGGCAGATGGTCTTGACTGAATATGACATCCAATACGTCTCGCAAAAGGCTATAAAGGGGAGTGTGCTGTCTGAGTACCTGGCAGAGCAGCCTATTGAAGATTACCAATCGATGAGGTTTGATTTTCCTGACGAGGATATCATGTACCTAAAGATGAAAGATTATGAAGAGCCGTTGCCATACGAAGGGCCAGAGTTGGGTTCCAAGTGGAAGATGATATTTGACGGAGCTGTGAATGCTTACGGTAGCGGAATAGGGGCAATCATCACTACGCCACACGGGTCTCACATCCCGTTTACTGCCCGATTGACCTTTGCCGTTACCAATAACGAGGCCGAATACGAAGCTTGTATAATGGGGCTTGAAGAAACCATTGATTTGCGAATCAAAAATTTAGACGTATACGGAGACTCAGCTCTGGTGGTGAATCAGATCAAAGGAGAGTGGGAGACACGGCAGCCCAACTTGATACATTACATGAACTATGCAAGGAGATTGTTGCCTTTCTTCGACAAGGTTGAATTGCATCACGTACCGCGAGCAGATAATCAAATGGCTGATGCCCTGGCCACTTTGTCTTCCATGTACAGGGTCAATTTCTGGAACGAGGCTCCCCGAATCATTATCTCTCGGCTTGACAGGCCAGCTTTCGTATTTGCTATTGATAAAGCATCCGACGACAAACCGTGGTATTTTGATATCCTTAATTTCCTGAAGAACAAAGAGTATCCGGCTGAGGCATCCAGTCAAGATCAGAAGACTCTCAAGAGATTAGCAGGCAATTTCTATTTGAATCCGGATGGCGTCTTATATAGAAGAAACCACGATTTGGTATTGCTGCGTTGCGTAGACGAAAAAGAGGGAAAGATTCTCATGGAGGAAATACACGAAGGTACCTTTGGTACGCATGCTGGTGGGCATGCTATGACGAGAAAGCTGCTGCGGGCAGGTTATTTTTGGCTGACTATGGAAACTGATTGTTTCAAGTTTGCGAGGAAGTGCCACAAGTGCCAAATCTATGCTGATAAGATCCATGTGCCTCCGAGTCCTCTGAATGTGATGTCATCGCCATGGCCATTCTCGATGTGGGGAATCGATATGATTGGAAAGATCGAGCCGACAGCTTCTAACGGGCATCGGTTCATCCTAGTAGCAATCGATTATTTCACCAAGTGGGTGGAAGCGGCATCTTACGCAAATGTAACGAAGCAAGTGGTGGCCAGATTCATCAAGAGAGATATCATTTGTCGATATGGGATCCCCGAGCGGATAATCACGGAAAACAGTTCAAACCTGAACAACAAAATGATGAAGGAGCTCTGTCAGAATTTCAAGATCGAACATCACAACTCCTCCCCTTACCGACCCAAGATGAATGGCGCTGTCGAAGCAGCCAATAAGAATATCAAGAAGATCGTTCAGAAGATGGTGGTGACCTATAAGGATTGGCACGAGATGCTACCTTTCGCTTTGCACGGTTATCGTACGACGGTACGCACATCAACCGGGGCAACCCCGTTCTCGTTGGTATACGGAATGGAAGCGGTATTACCATTGGAAGTTGAGATCCCTTCTCTGAGGGTATTGCGAGACGTTCAGCTAGACGAGGCAGAATGGGTGAAAGACAGGTTGAACCAATTGAGTTTGATGGACGAGAAGAGGCTAGCTTCTCTAGCATACGGTCGGTTGTACCAGAGTCGAATGAAGAAAGCATATGATAAGAAGATACATCCGCGAAGCTTTCAGACGGGCGACCTTGTGCTGAAAAGGATTCTCCCGCCGCAAGCAGATCACCGGGGCAAGTGGACCCCCAACTACGAAGGGCCATACGTTGTCAGGAAAGTCTTTTCAGGAGGAGCTTTATTGTTGTCCACTATGGACGGTGAAGACTTTACGTCGCCTGTGAATTCGGACGCAGTTAAAAAATACTTTGCTTAAAATAGACCCGCTGGACAGAAAAAAGAGAGTCCAGGCAAAAATGGGGCATCCTGGAGAACCAAAAACAGAATGAAAGGTTCGGGCAAAAGTTAGGGATAAAATTGAAAAAATGTACACCCGCGAAGTTGAAAACCTACACTGGGCGGCTTCGGCAAAAAGGGTATCCCGGTGAACTGAAAACCCGTAAAGGGCGGTTCACGCAAAAGTTAGGGATTTGAAAAGCAAATGATTGCGGTCCGAATTTGATATTGCAGTGAGCATCAGTGCGGGAGAATACCTGAGGGGTCGGTCATCGGATACAATCTCTTAGGAAGTGTGGATACCGAGAAAGCATTAGAGTCGGATGAGTCATAGGAGGATCAGTTCGTGGTGTCCGTCTGCACCCCGTTGCCGACATGTGTACGAAATTTAATTTGTCAAAGTATTTATGCTTCCTGTGCATACTTGTATATCTGCTTTGCGTGGCTTCCTCTTTTCAGGAGTTACATCCCGTGTACAAAATTCTGCTCATTCAGGGGCCTAATCAATAAAATATGTTATTCAGTACTTGATGTTGGTTCTTTACTGTTTTGTGCATGATAAAACGCCTAAGTTTATTGAAACTAGCATGTGTATAACATCACTGGCCCTTGCCAACAATTGCTAAAGCTTTGAATTAACTGAAAATAACGTCACTAGCCTGAATCGATTCGGTTGCATAGGCTTGTCTTGTCTTGTTTGTGTTGTTGCAGGTTTCATAGCCGTATGAGGAAGAGGACCAAGAGATTGCAATAACGAAAGACTTGATCTCCACGCAGGTCATGCATGTTCTTCCTGACGAAGGATCGAATTCCCCAGCTAGCCGTAGCTTATCCAAGAGGGCATTCTCCAGCCAAGTCATGTATTCTCAGCAGAATTGGAGATTCCAAGATCGTAAGGCTGTATTCAGACAGTATGGTATCCCCCAGAAGGATTCCCTTATTTCGAGCAGAGTTGGTTCAGCCGCAGAAGATTAATATTTGTGAGCTGTATTCAGGCAGTTTACCTTTCCCCGCAGGGTCATTTACTCTCTTCCAACGGAGTCAGTTGGTTTTCCCTAAGAGAACCGTTCGTCCCCAGCGGAATCCTCTTTCCAGCAAGTATTTTCATTCCTCCCATTGGAACTCGAAGGTTAAGACTCTCCCCGGCAGAGTTGGTGTGGCGCATTGGCATTTATTTTGTCAGAATACCGTGTGATATCCGTTCATGTTCCAGCAGAAGTTCAATCATACCAGGCGCATCTGCTATTCTCTAGCAGAGTTATATCCCCCAGCAGGGTTTTACTTCAGTGAGGTGTTTTGTTCGAGTTCCCAATTTCCCAGCTGAGTCGACTTCACTCTTCCAGCATTTATTTTGCTGGGATAGTTCTGTAGCATCTGGCTATCCCCAGCGGAGTTGGCATTATCTTCAGCATTTATTTTGCTGAAGCAGTTTATGTATCCAGCAGTTCGAGTCTGCATTGGCATTGGCATATAGTGTCATACTTGCATCCATCAAATGAAAAAACGTAGAGTTTTCATGTCAAATGGAGCATTGCGTCATTGTCAAACATGCACATTTTTGAAACATAAACCAGGTTGGCTAACCATTTGGTTTCAAGTATTTGTTTCTCTTGCAGGTGGGAGGAGTTTTTGCTCCAATAAATCAATGAACATTCGAAGTCTCGGCATGAGACATTCAACGAAGTGTCAGCTGTGGCACTACTCCCCACAGAGTCAGCAGGATAAGTTTCTCTTTGTCCCTAAGCAGAGTTACTTATTTCCCCGCCAGGGTTCTTGTTGAAGTTTCTCTAGTCCGACCAGCGGATTGTTTCCTTCAAAATTATTGTTATGTCAGCATTAAAAGGTCTCATGAACCAGAATTTCAGAAGCTACCGCCGGTTATTAGAGCAGGCATCCAGTAGTTTGGTTTTTTCAGATATCCCCAGTAGAGTCAGCTCCGAAGTTGCTGTCACGTCAGTGCTGAGAAGTTTGCGGTTTGGGATCAATGGAGAAATGAGTCCTGACGTGGACAATTTTATTGACGGGATTTCTTCGTGCTAGAGAAGTGAGTGTCCTAACGTGGACAAATTTATTTCCCCGGGTTGATAGGAGGTGTTAGTCCTAACGTGGGCAGGTTCGATTTCTCAGAATTGTTGGAATGTGGAGTCCTAACGTGGACATTTTTTCCAGGTGACGATATGTGTTAGTCCTAACGTGGACAGATTCGAGTTCTCGGTATTGATTGAGTGTGGAGTCCTGACGTGGGCAGAAGTCGGTTACTCTTCGTGTTGGTGTCCTGACGTGGACCACTTATTTCCAGCAGATGTCTCTATTCGTAATGGTGAAATGCGCGCCCTGACGAGGACAAGTTCGTAGTTCTTTGTGATGACAGGATACGAGAGTCCTGACATGGACAAATTCATCCTTCTTCGTGTTGGTTGGCAAAGTATGAGTCCTGACGTGGACACAGTCTTATTTCCCCAGCAAGTTAAAGACGCGCAAGTCCTGACATGGACAAGTTTATTTCTTCAGCAGGTTGAGATAGGGGTCCTAACATGGACAAGTTTTATTTTCCCAGCAAGTCAAAGACGCGCAAGTCCTGACATGGACAAGTTTATTTCTTCAGCAGGTTGAGATAGGGGTCCTAACGTGGACAAGTTTTATTTTCTCAGTAAGTCAAGAGGCGAGTCCTGACGTGGACAAATCAAGACGAAACGAGAGTCCTGACGTGGACAGGTCTATTCCTTACGTGGAAAGAGAAGCTTCAGTTCCTTACGTGGAAAAGCAAGTTCAGTCCTGACATGGACAGACGCAGAAAAGACGAGTTGGTTTCCTTACGTGGAAAGATTGTGATTCCTTACGTGGAATGAAGATTGGAGTCCTTACGTGGACAGATCGAATAAAATCGTATTCCTTACGTGGAAAGCTTGGAGTCCTTACGTGGATAGATCAAGAATTTTATTCCTTACGTGGAAGAAGAAAATGATTCCTTACGTGGAAAGATTGAGTCCTTACGTGGACATATCAAGTTGTATTCCTTACGTGGAACGAAAGTTATTCCTTACATGGAAAAGAGTTATTTCCTTACGTGGAAAAGAGCATTCCTTACGTGGAAAAGAGCATTCCTTACGTGGAAAAGAAGAGATTCCTTACGTGGAAAGTTTAGTCCTGACGTGGACGAATTCAGAAGAAATTGTATTCCTTACGTGGAAAGAGAAATTGTTTCCTTACGTGGAGAAGTTTGGTCCTGACGTGGACAGATTCAAAAGAAGACGTATTCCTTACGTGGAAGAATTTAACGAAGAAGAAGTTCATTCCTAACGTGGAAAGGTGAGTCCTAATGTGGACAGTGTTATTCCTAACGTGGAACGGTTATTCCTTACGTGGAAAGACGAGTCATCCCCAGCACGGTCGCACGAGATCAGTGGGTTGCCACAACAGTCAGATTTAGTTGATGAAAATAATCCCCAAGCAGTGGCGCAGTTTATTTCTGCGGTTGGCAAATTTCTGGGTTCTTAGTATTCAACCGTCTCGTACCGCGAATTGTCTGAAGGCTCCGGGCTCTTCGCCTAATCGGGTCCAAGTCGCTTGAATAGGGGCAGCTGTTGCACCCTAAAAATTTGCCCAACCTTATTCACTTGGTTTATGTTTCAATATCATTAGCATTTGCATGTAGAGTCATGTACATAGTCTAACCATCTGCATAGCATAAGCATAGCAAGCCATTCAACAGGGGACCAATCATTATTCTCATCTCTAGAGACCTATCAAGAGGTTATTATCCAAATTCAATATCATTCAAGTCATCAGAAAGAATTTGAAAGCTGGGAAATCAATGGATCAAGCATTGCATTCATCTCCTATCTGAGGGTCTCTGAGGATCAACAAGAAATTGGGAGCTGTGGGCTGAGCATGGGGAGTATATAGACATCTGGGAGGACTTAGAAAGTCATTTGGAGAAGGAGACAAGTCATTGGTGTAGTCACAAGAGTTGTAGAGGAAGACAGTCAACTAGGGTTTCATCTGGGTCAACCCTGGGTCAACTCTAGGTCAATTGACTGATTGAAAGGCATTGAGGGCTATTGAGGAGATGTGGGGTTTATCATTTGACATGAATAATAAGGATATGTTGTTATGCTAAGAATAATTCAAGAGAAATCAAGGAGAAGAGGAGTTTCTAAATTAGGGTTTCTGTGTAAAATCCCCTAGTTTAGGTCAAATTTCCAAGCAAGATAAGTAAAAATGCAAGCTTCAAATGGATCCTTGGCCAACATGGAACTTGTAGAGGATCTCAAGACCTTTAATTTGAGTGGTGGAAGACATCAAGGAGATTTATAGAACTCAAGTTATGGTCCTTGCAAGTTACAGGTCATCTGAGGTATCTGAAATTTTGTCTGTGAAAGTGACTTGACTTCCAAGCAATTTTTACCCCTCAAGGAGATTTCAAATGAATTTCTGGTCAACATAAGAGTTGTTCCTCATTGTCTTAGCTTTCTATAATGGTATACTATGCCTTCATATGATTTGTGGAACTCTACTTATGGTCTTGGCAAGAAAAGGGTATTTTGGTCATTTGAGAATTACAGGTCATTTCAACATATGCCCAAAACTCATACAAGGAAGCTTCAAATGGAAAACTTTACAACATAAAACTTGTTCCAAATGACATTTTGAGTCTAGAAAAGTGACCATGAGAGATTGGAAAGATTCATAGCACAAGGTTTCAAAATTGTTGGATTTAATGAATAAAAATGGACTTAAAAATGAGTTTTTTCATATTTTGGCCAAATGAAGCAAAATTATAGGTCATTTTGAATGGAAAGATCATTTTAAAGACATTGGCTAAAGTAGAAGTTTGAGCTTAGTTCACATTTTGGGAGTTATCCATGGTTACTTGTAATGGAAGATACATAAACCAAATCCAAGGGAAATTGTGCAAGGGAAGCTTCTATAAGCTTCTAGGAGTTTCTAACATCATGTATATATTGATATGAGATGGTTCATGCCATGGTTGGTGATCTCATTTTCTCAAAATCACAAGTTTCAATCACTTTCTCCAATTTGCAAAAGCATCACAAACTCTCTCAAATTCTCATCAATTTCCATCTTTCTTGATTTGATCATCATCATCATCATCCAAGGATCAGAATTCACATATTCATTTGGTGAAATTGAGCAAGAATCGTGCCATAGAACTTTAACATCCAAGGTGCAAGAACTTTGGGATTGCTGAATTCAGAAGGATTGGACAAGATTCATTGCATACAGAAGTCATAATCAAGCTCTTTGATCATTTTCCACTCATCACAAGCATCAGATTCAAGGATTTTGGTACCTGTTTTCAAGAATTTGCACCAGGTATGTTTTCCTTCGAATTAGCTAGCATAGTGATCATGGCATAGGATTGTTAGTATATTAGAGACCTAGGTGGTTAGGTGATGAATTGCACAAAGTTTGGAGAAGTTTAATGGAGGTTGCTCATAGTGCACCAAATCTGTTAGAGCTTGTAACTATTAGGATAATGCACGAAAATCTTGTTGGATTAGCATGTTAAGATCAGCATGGAGTGTAGATGAGTTTAGGACAAGATTTGGAGAGAATGGAGAGGTTTGATATCAGGTGCTCATGGTGGATCAGGACTGTTATCTCTATCGAATTGGTTTATTGCTTGAGTTTTAGGAGGATTTGTGGTTATGGCTGTGTAGAGGGATTGTTATAGACCAAGTTTGCTTTTCATGTCGAGCGAATCCATGGAGAACTGAGTGAGAACAGGGAGCTCGAATGTGTGTGCATGGGAGATGAAGTTCAGAGCTAGGGTTTGTCCAAGGTTGAAGATAACCTTTGGACCGTTTGATCTGGCCTGGACCTTTGACTTAATTCCCAATCCAACGGACACGATTAAAAATGAGAAACGGAGGGAAGTTCAACTGTGAAACGCACCGTTTCACTTAACTTCATCAGCATGGGCCTTGGATCCACTTTCATATCCCCACCCCCCGTTTTGAGAAGCCCACTGAATGAACGTGATTGAGCTACTAGTTGCACCGAGGATTTTTTCCTTTTTTCTGGCATTTTTCATTGGATTTTCTGAACGCGCTGGGCCTAACACAATTAATATCTGCACCCCTGGTTCTTGGCCCAATGGAAATTACAACTAGAACGCCACTGCTATTCTCACCTCCTCCTTCTATTTCTTTATATTTCAATTTTTAATTTCTTTTCATTTTCATGCATTTTATAAAAATCATAATAAATCATAAATTTCATATTTTTTAATGGTTCTTTTTGCATTAATTTCTACAAGGTGTCTAGAAAATTATAAAAAATAAAAATTGCATTTTATTTTTTATTTGATATTTTTCCCATATTTTCCAAATAAATGCATATTTTAGGTGTTTCATTTCATACATGATTTTGATAAATTTTGTTCTAATAGTTGTTTTAATATTTTTTGTCCATTCTTTTTAGGTTGATTAATAGACATTGTTAGCTTGTACATACAATTTAGTTCACATTTTTAAGACTCAATTTTAGGTGTTTAGTTTAGGTGTGAACAACATGAATAAAATTAGGGTTTAAGTGATGACTTAGGAGAATTAGTTCATTTCCCTTAGGACTTAGAGATTGAATATTTTAGCTATGGGACTATAGGGACTATGGGTAGTTATTAGATCCCTTAGAAATCACTAGGATTCCCCTACTGCTATTAGTATATACTGCTATATTTGATTGATTGGTGTGGTGTGCCCTCTGGGGATTATTGATTTGTCTGTGTGGGTATTGGGATTGTCTGGGGATTGGGGGAGCTGAAGACTTGTGATGTTGAAGTCATTGGAGATCCAGAGCTTGAAGACCAACTTCCAGAGTTGATGAGGAGATTCCTGCTAGCAGCTGTTGAGGAGATTAGGGTTTAGGAGCTAGGAAGAGCTCTAGATTAGAAAGCTTGATTCTCAAACATGGAAGGTTTTGACTGCCTCCATTCCTCTCTGTGATACAGAGTCTCTCTAAGACATTCACCCCCTTCCTTTGGAAGGCTTGGTGCTACTGTCTAAGGGGTAGAACTCTTGAGAGAAAATATCTTATGTGTTAGTAGTAGTTGGTTTGCCACCCTTGGTAGTCAACTAATTGCTTAACACCCAACTCCCTCTTGTGATTGATCCCTCAGCTTGGAGGATAGGACTGGAAGAAAAGCCATTGTAGACTGAAGATTGATGACAAAGACCTTGCTTGAAGGCAGTGGAGATGGAGATTAATGCTTGCTGAAGCTTGAAGTCAGATGTTGTTTCAGAGCTGCTGTAGCTGTTTATTTTTGCTGTATTTCATTTCTGATGTATTGATTGGTTTTCTGGATTGTATTGTTTGCTGTTTACCCTGTTGGGTTGAAAGTGAAGTCTGTTCACTTTTGCCTATTGTTTTCCAGGTTCGAGGTTGAGTGGGACTCCCTTGCCTCGCTTGTATTGTTGCATCCATGCATTTTACTGTTTTACTATATATCTGATATTGCTTCTGTTTCCGTCTATTCCCTTAGGATCTCTGTTTCTCTCTGTGCAAGAGAGGAGCATGATAGACTCTAGGTCTTAACCCATGCATGATAACATTAGGATAGTTTGATTCCCTTCGCAACCGTAGGTTAGAGTTCTGTCTCTTCTTTCTCAAAACTAACAGAAAAACACAATAAGATTTCCAACACAATAAAAGACACTTCTTCCGTAAAAGAATGTGAACTCACCAAAACGTCATTTTTGTCCGCTTGGACTGCTAATCAGGAAAAACCTTTTTCAGAAGGAATAAAATCAACCAAGACAGACTTGTGTCGTACGTGGCCCGAACTACGTTTGCTCTGATCTTCCATGCAGTGTGGAAGTACGTAGGCATAAGATGCGATATCCTAGCGAGCAACCTTCCCCTCCTTTCCCGTAGGTAGGCGAACTACGTTGACTCTGATTTCTCGTTCCAGACGGGAATACGTAGGCATAAAGTGCGATACTTTGCCGAGTCATTTTATTTTCATTTTATTTTCATTTTCTTTTCTTTTTAACCCTTAACCTGTAGAGTAGATAGAATAACAATCCATACCCGAAAACAAGCGTGGATCCCGTCGAGTACGACGGACGTGAGGGGTACTAATACCTTCCCCTTGCGTAACCGACTCCCGAATCCAGGTTTTGGTTGCGACGACCATACCTTTCCCGTGTTGTGCGAGGTTTACTCTGAGCGTTTCCTTTCCCTCCCGTGGGATAAATAACGCACGGTGGCGACTCTTCTGTTCAGCCGGCGCCGATTTTTGCAGTAGCGACACCTGGATTCCTGGCTATGAGTTTGCGAGAGAGAAAAGAATAGCAATCACAATAGGACCTCCTCCATCTCCTTCGTAACTTCTTCATAACACAACCACATATACCACGCCCCATCTGCTGCAGCAATAACAACTCGAAATCCCTTTCATCGTTCCATAACCAAAATCCTCTTCTACAGTAACCTCCAACAAACCCGTAAACCAGAAACAAACCATTAACCTCCATGAACAACAAACCTTCATCACTATCAATTTCACTTTCCAGAAACTCCTCCAAATAAAATCTTCATCGACTTCGAACCATTTCAAACTCAAACCCACCACTTCATCTTCTCAACCGAAACAATAAAACCAGCTGCGAAATCACCAAGTCCTCCAACACCATTCCTTTCTTCCTCAAACCTCACGCCGTCGTTCTCACTACAGTCAAAACCCTCACCGTTTTCTTCCTCCATCAACCATTCTCAACCAAGAAACATCCTCAACAAGACAATCAAACTCACCCACCCACTCGCGAAACTTCGAACACATCCGCGACACCAACAACCTCTAAATCCAGGCAACAACCTATTTCCATTCCAAACCCTTCGCCTTCCATATTCAATAAACGAAAACCTCCTTCCACTAACATTTTTTTTCTCATCCAAAACTCTGAAACCCTTACCCGTTACGAAGCTCCTTCGAACTCAAAACGAACAAAAAAACACCAATCTTCAAAAATGGATCGAAGACGATATTCGCACTTGAACAAACTTTTCCAAACCCAAATCGAAAGCGAGAGAGAGTTGAGTTGCAGGATAGTGTCGCCCTCGATCTTGTTCTTTCTGATTGTTGACCTCGTTTTTTTTCCTTAGAGGATTCCTCCCTGTTTTTTTTTTTTTTTTTACTTTTTTTATTTTCTTAACTTTATATATATATTAATTAGGTATTATTATTGTTTTATTTATATTATATGACATTAGTATTAATTTTGTAAATATATTACACTAATCTTTTTTTTATTTTTATTTTATTTTATTTGTTTTTTATAATCTTTCTAACTTTATTTTGAATTTTCTTATGTATATATTTTTCTTAATGTTCCTCTTTTTCAAACCATAGTTTCTATATTATTTATTTTAGAACTTTAAGATTATTTCATATTAGAAGATTATTTTCTTGTTAAAGTTGAATTTTATTTCTCATTTGTTATTGGACATTTTGTTCCATTTTTTTTTTTGCCTTTTTTGGTCGATGACGAGACCTCCGTAATTCATTACCAGTCAAATTATTGATAAGTAATGTTGGATCTGAGACCACCTCTTTTCTCTCTTCGTCACTTGTCCCAACTCGAATCAAAAGCATTGACAAACCATCTTCAAAATCCAATTATCTTTGTGTTGAATTAAAAAGAGGGGATTAAATGTAGACTTTCTTCCTCTCCGAGTGTTGGGATGCCCACTGTAGTGAGGGTGGTTTCGACACTCGTCTTTCAATGCGAAGGCGCTTCCCATCCATTTTCAAATCTCATCTCCTTAAAATCAATTCTTTGTATTGAATTAAAAAGAGAGGATTGGGTGTAGACCTCTTCTTCTCCGAGTGATGGGATGCCCACTGTAGTGAGGGTGGTCTCGACGCTCGTCTTTCAATACGAAGACGTTTCCATACCATCTCTCCTAAAACCTCGGTCTCGTACCGAGTCCATTTTCAAACCATAATAATCAATTTCTCTTTGTATTGAACTAAAAATAGAGGATTGGGTGTAGACCTCTTCTTCTCCGAGTGTTGGGATGCCCACTGTAGTGAGGGTGGTCTCGATACTCGTCTTTCAATACGAAGACGCGCCTTTATCCACCACCTCTCACTTTCACAATTTTATCCCGCAACCCTTGTCACCTAAAAACCTCGGTCCCGCACCGAGTGCATTTCAAATTATTTTTACAACAAAAACTTGAATGGTCGTGGAGTGGTTAGGCGTAGGCCTTCTCCTATCCCGAGTGCTGACGTTTACCGTAGGGTTCTCTGTCGCAAAGCACTTACCATTCAAAACCAAAAACATCTTTAATAAGAGAACGAAATTCTCTTTGCATTGAATTAAAGAGAGAGGATTGGGTGTAGACCTCTTCTTCTCCGAGCGTAGGGACGCCCACTGTAGTGAGGGTGGTTTCGACGCTCATCTTTCAATACGAAGACGCCTCATTCACCACACCCTTTTTATAACAAAAACTTTGAGATAACGAATTGGGTACTACCCGTAGGGGTTACTATCCGAGGACATGTCTCGCCCTTAAAAAACAATCCAATCAATCAAATGTGACATCTTGCCTCGCGTGGCGAAAACCTAATCTTTCAAAAAGGATATGTTACGTCCGTTCTACCGCAAACAGGTAACGCCTAAGTCTCCAACGAGCGAGCAGCAATGCACCTAACTGCTAGAATGCGCACGATAGCATCATCCGTAAAAACATCAACAAACCGTAGGCCGAACTACGGCTGCTCTGATTCTTTACTTCTTCAAGTAAAGATACGTAGGCACAAGGGCCACAATCCTTGTCGAGCATATTCCCCCTTATATCTGTAGTTCCCCGAACTACGTCGACTCTGACTTTCTCATACCTATTGAGAATATGTAGGCCTAGGACCGCGAAGTCCTACCGAGTCTGTTCTGTTCTCTCTTTTCTTTCCTCCGTTGTTTCTCTTTCCCTGTTTCTAAACCCTTATCTTTACCCATTGGAACACCTCTTATAGCATATATTTAAGCAGATAAATTCACACATCGACAAACAAAAGGTTCCCATCGAGTACGATGGATGCGAGGGGTGCTAATACCTTCCCCTCGCATAACCGGCTTTCGAACCCGTTCTTGGTCGCGAGACCATCTTATCCATTTCTTTCCTAAGGTTTTCTCGATATTTTCCTTTCCCCTCATGGGATAAATAAAGTTCGGTGGCGACTCTTCTGTCTATCTTTTTCGCCTCCCCGTCGTTGCGCGATGCATTTTTCGAGTAGCGACAGCTGGCGACTCAGCTGGGGACGTCCTAGCGAGCCAAGCCTATTTTGTTTATCATGTTTGTGTCTTTACTTGTTTTATTTATTTATACTTTATTTTCTAACTGTTGGGTTCATTTGATTTGGTTTGTGAGGATGAAGCTTTCGAGCATACACACTAAGTTAGGAGGTGGATTCTTTCTGATTTGCGAGACTTAGGACTCGTTGAGTTGGATTGAATCTCACCGCTTAGATGAGACTCCGTTGGAATAATTATGTCTTACGTGTAGTCGTAATGGCGTTCTTATCTTCAACTTGAGAGTCCGCGATTCTGAGGACCTTTTGTAGAACCTTTATTCCGAAGGTTGCTGAAACATAACTCTGTGTTCATCCTTTTGAAAGGATTACCGTCTTACGAGTAGTCGTTATGATGGGAAACTTTTGAGGGTTAGTACATGGGACTTTGTTTGAAAGGCCTTTGGAATACCCTTTTGTACACCAGTAGATTGCCCACTCGTTGGAGAAGATACCTTTTTGATGTTGTCTTGCAGGATTTGTGACTTTGATCTCGTTGTGTGAATATTATCATATGCATTCATAAAACATTGCATTGCATATCATTTTGCATACCAAGAGACTTAAGAAGCTATGATTATCTCAGGTATTGGTGAACTCAATGGCTGATCTAAGAAAGAGAAGCACAAATTCCATAAAGTTTAAGGAACCAAAGTTGGAATCAATTCAAGACCTTCTGATTGACGTGCCGAAAGTTATCAAGATCAACTTTCAAGGGAAACATGGGAAATTGCTTGATCTTCTCCACTCTAGAGTTGATACTTGGGCCTTGTATGCTATGGCTCAATTTTATGATGCGCCTCTCCGGTGCTTCACTTTTCAAGACTACCAGTTGGCTCCCACCTTGGAAGAATATTCTCACATTTTGAACATTAAGATTAAGGATCAACCTGTCTATACTGGTTTGGAAGAAGAACCAAAGCCTGCTGTCATTGCTCTTGCTCTTCATATGACCAAAGAAGAAGTCAAGAAGGGTCTAACCAGTAAAGGGGGTGTTCAGGGTTTTCCATTGAAGTTTCTGCTAGAAAAGGCCGCTCAGTACAAGGTTGATGAAGATTGGGAAAAGTTTGGTATAAGTGTTGCTCTAATGATTTACGGGATTGTCCTCTTTCCAAATGTGGACAATTTCATAGACATCACTGCCATCGTTCTCTTCATGCAGAAGAATCCCATCCCTACACTCCTTGCCGATGTTTATCACTCTATTCATTGGAGGAGTGAAAAGAAGGCGGGAATGATCCAATGCTGCTCTCACCTACTATACAAGTGGTATGCTTCTCATTTGCCCAAGAAAGGGCCGTTCACAGAAAACAAGAAGGAATTGAAATGGTCTCAACGCATCATGTCTCTAGAAGCTAGTGATATTGCTTGGTACTCTCATGAGTACTATGATGTGGAAATCATCTTTAGTTGTGGAGAATTCAGTAATGTACCTTTGATCGGTAGGGCCGGTTGTATTAACTATAACCCAGTCATGGCATTACGTCAGTTGGGCTATGCTATGGAGGGCGAGCCCGAAGCAGAGAAGGTTCAGAGTTTCTTTTTGCTAGCCACATCAGAAGACCCTGCGTTTGTCAGGAAGATTGCTAAGGCTTGGGGCAAGATTCATACAAAGGGGAGGAAGGAGTTAAAAGCGAAGAATTGTGTGGCAAAGGAGCCATACAACCGGTGGTTACTAGCTAGAGTAGCTGAAAGGTCGTTACCATTTCCCTTAGAGCCCTCTATACGAGAAGCACCTCCTGCTCCCACTCATGTATCCATAGAAGAATATGAAAAACTGAAGCTAATAGTGGAGAGATTGACTAAGGAGAATCAGGACCTTCAGAATGAAGTCCACCAAGCAAATGTGGAGAGCGGTCAGTACAAAAGAAAGGTGGAGTTTGAACAGGATCAAGCGGCTGAGAGTAGCAAGAAGCTAAAATTAGAAACGGATCTGAGAGTCAGGTACCAACAGGGTTACGAAGGGGCTGATGCATCATTAACAACTCTCCGACAACGCTTAAAGGACACCAAAGCTTCTTGTGATAGGGCATGGCACTTCTTTGAGATAGCCTCTGCCGAAAAGAAGGAAATACGAGAGAATCTTGAGGCTGATATTGGGGATCTTGAAGAACGACTGAGAAATGCCTTGACCCTAGTGGAAAATGAACGAAGACTCAAAGAGGAGGCATTGAAAGATTCATATGTCACATCTGACATGTGGAATAACAAATGTCAAGAATTGGAAACTGCCCAAGAAACAACCCTTCTGTGGAGGAATCGTTTCGAGGCTTTGCAAAGAGATAGTGCGCAGTGGCTCGAAAAAGAGGCTCAGCTCAATGAGTTGTTGGACACCCATGTGGATTCTATTTGTTATTACCAGTCGACTCTAGATACGTGTCGTGCTAGGTACAACAATTTGGTGGAGCATTGCAACCTCATGATCCGTGATATCCCATGGAGGTTGGAAAGCGCCATTCAAGATTTGGAAGGAAATGATATCCCCCCTTCTGTTCACCACTTTATCCAGCTCTGCGACCAAATGGTTAGGAGATTCATGTTCGAGACGAAGAAGCTTGAAGAGCGTCTCCAAAAGGAGAAATTCTAGTTTTTAGTACTCTTGGTTTTCAGCTATTTAGTATTTTCCTTGTAATGAGAATTGTTATTCGGCATAGTCAGCAAATGCTTGTATTGAATCTTCCCGAATTAATGAGAATTTGCTTTTGGTCTAATTGTGTTTTCTTTATTATTTGTTCATTCGCAATTCTATAATACCGGTTATAATCATAGGTTTTGAAAGTCTCTTGAGCATTTGCATGAACTTGCGCATCATTTTGCATTCCCTGAAACCCGACCTCACACCGATTGCCATTTCAGAGAGAAAGAGAAAGAGAAAGAGCAAGCTGACTTCTCAACACTCCTACAACACGCGGGGAAATCAACAGATAATTATGGATCAGGTTCAAGCCGAGCTTTTGGAGTTTCGTGAGAAGATGGCGCAATTCATGGAGATGATGCAGGGGGTGGCCAATGGACAGGACCAGTTAAGGACATTGGTTCAACCTTTAATAGCTCAAGTGGATGGAAGTGGCGTTTTGCATGGAGGGGTTGCTGCTATTCCCCCTCCTGTTAATGGTGGAACCTCGCAAGTCAACGGTGGCCCAACTGTAGTCAACCTTCCGGGCGGAAGAGAACAAACTGGAATCCCCATCCCAGTTGTGGCAGGCGCCATACCTACTAGCGTGAATCCTCAATGGGACCAAGATGAACAGGATGATATCTTCTCCATGAGAGACCTTGGGGGAGGATTACGATCCGACACTAATAGAAGGTTTGATGAAATAGAAGAAAAGATGAAGAGCATTCTGGAAAACCAGAACACTATGGGACTTGACATGTCCAATCTGGGATTGATTCCGGGACTTAGGATTCCTCCAAAGTTCAAAGTACCAGATTTCGATAAATACAAAGGAACGACATGTCCAAGGGTGCATATCCACTCCTATTTTCGAAGGATGTCGGCATACTCTGATGATGAGAAGTTGCTTATGCACTTCTTCCAAGATAGTCTGTCAGGGCCTTCTCTAGAGTGGTACATGGGTTTGGAACCTGTCAATATTCGGACCTGGAAAAATTTAGCAGAGGCCTTTGTCCAGCATTACCAGTACAATAGTGACTTGGCACCAAACCGAGTGCAGTTGCAGAATTTATCCCAAAGGAGCAATGAGTGTTTTAAAGAATACGCTCAAAGGTGGCGAGAGCTTGCCGCTAGAGTTCAACCTCCCATGGTGGAAAGGGAACTAATCGATTTATTCGTGGCCACATTGCCCGGAATCTACTACGAGAAGTTGGTGAGAAATATGTCAGGAAGCTTCTCATATTTGATTATCACGGGCGAAAGAGTTGAAAACGGTATAAAAATGGGGAAAATTCAAGCAGCGGAAGGGGCCTCATCTGGAGGTGGAAGAAAGTTTTTTGGTGCAAAGAAAAAGGATAATGAAACAAATGCAGTGTACGGCTTTAATAGCCGAAAAAGATACCTTGATCAGCGTCAGCAGCGACCGTATTACCAGCAACCGTCACAAGTAGCAAGTATTGCCATCCCGGCGACACAGCCTCCGCAACAACAACCACGTCAACAGCAGCAACAACGACCTCAACAACAGAATTATGCACCAAGACAATTCCAAGATAGGAGAAGGGTGGCAGATAGACACTTTGACACACCGCCAATGCCATACGCTCAGTTACTACAACACTTAATTCAACTGCAGTTGGTCCAGAAAAGGACAATGGCACCTCTAACTGGCCAACCACCTCCTGGATATGACGCCAACGCTAGGTGTGAATTCCACTCTGGCGCCCCCGGCCACAGTATTGACAACTGTAAAGCCTTCAAACATAAGGTACAAGACCTTATTGATAGTAAAGCTATCAATTTCAATCAGGATGCGCCAAGCGTGGATCGAAATCCCATGCCTAACCATGGTAGGGGTGGTGGCGTGAACGCTATTGACAGTAAGGAAGGCCTGAACTTGGTGTCCAAAGTAGAGGATCTGAAGACGCCGTTAGGTTTCGTGAAGAGCAAGTTGTTAGAAGGAGGGGTATTCCCAGGTTGTGGAAAGGATTGCGAAGACTGTATGATCTGTCCAGAAGGATGTCGGAACCTGAGGAACCATATACAGCACATGATGGATGACGGTTTGTTGCAATTTGATAGAATCTGTGAGAAAAATGTTGAAGAGGTAGTCATCGAAGATAAGGATGAGGTGGCCACCATATCCATCCCATACAAAACAATTACAATTTTCGCGCCTCCGGCGAGGCCCACTATTATATTCACAAAAGCAGGGCCCGTACCCTATGAAAGTTCTAAAGCAATTCCTTGGAACTATGGGGCCGAGGTCCACTGCAATGGTCAAAAGCAGGAACTGAGAGGTTCACCGTTGGATTCTGTTGATAATTTGGTGGGAACTGGAGGAATGACTCGGAGCGGGAGAGTATTTGCACCTCCCGAGTTAAGTACAGAAAGGGCTGATAAAGGTAAGGGGAAGGTTGTAGCGGAAGAGAATTCTCAGGCTAGAGAAAAGGAAACTTTGCTGAAGGATGCGGAGGAATTCATGCGCTTGATAAGAAGGAGTGACTACAAAATTGTGGATCATTTACAACAAACTCCTTCAAAGATTTCTATCTTGTCATTGTTGTTATGTTCTGAGGCTCACAGGAATGCTTTGCTCAGAGTTTTGAATAACGCTTATGTACCTCAAGAGATATCCGTTAATCAGTTGGAAGGCGTGGTGGCCCATGTCAATGCAGGTAACGGGTTGGGGTTCACTGACCGCGATTTGACACCAAAAGGGAGGAACCACAACTTGGCTCTGCATATTTCACTTGAATGCCGAGGAACAGTGATGTCACATGTACTTGTTGATACAGGGTCGTCTTTGAATGTGTTGCCAAAGAAGGCATTGATGAAGATCGATCATCAGGGTCTATATTGTACGCCCAGTGATTTGGTTATGCGGGCTTTCGATGGAACCCGAAGATCTGTCTTTGGGGAGATAACTCTGCCTATCCAAGTAGGCCCAGAGGTGTTTGAAGCAGTTTTCTACATCATGGATATCCAGCCTGC
The DNA here is from genome assembly GCA_963859935.3 of Lathyrus sativus. Classification (NCBI taxonomy): domain Eukaryota; kingdom Viridiplantae; phylum Streptophyta; class Magnoliopsida; order Fabales; family Fabaceae; genus Lathyrus; species Lathyrus sativus. Next base: position 98,271,096 of record OZ012735.1, on the reverse strand, counting down.
TTATAGCTGTCTTTTGGGTCGGCCTTGGATACACTTAGCAGGCGCTGTAACATCAACTTTGCACCAGAAATTGAAATACATGGTGGGTGGGAATATTGTGACCGTTTGTGGAGAAGAAGACATCATGGTGAGCCATCTGTCTTCATTCAAATATGTGAAAGTCGACGGCGAAATTCAAGAAACGTTGTGCCAGGCCTTTGAGACTGTCCAAATCAAGGAGAAGGCGCCGATCGAGGTCAAGGCTCCAGAAGTTGCCATGTCGTCGTACAAGGAAGCACGGGCCGTGGTGGAATCCGGATCAACACAAGGATGGGGACAGGTGGTAAGCGTCCCAAACAAACAAGATAAGTTCGGATTGGGATATAGCCCACATGGATCATCTTCACAAAGCACTCCACGTTACAAAGGTCCTGTCCAATTTACTAACAGTGGAGTCATTTTCGATCAAATCAATGCCATATCAGATGAGGAAGGAGACAGCGACTGCGATATGGATGCGTGGATCCAGCCATGCATCCCCGGCCAGGGCTTGAAGAATTGGAGCATGGAGGAAGTTATCACAGTGACTTATGAAGAGTAATTGATTTGTCTTGATTAATGTATTTCCATATGCCCTGCCCAAGGCATGATGGACTTTATTTGTAGGGCCCTATCTTTATGCATGTGAACAATCTTTTTATCATCAATTAAAAGGCGTCTTTTCATTCAGAATTTTGTGATCCTTGTTGTTCTTGTTTTTATCTTTAACAATAAAATGGCAATGTGGTTTGTGTTTTTGTTTGCATATCATTTAAAAGCATAAAATCATCATCATCGGAGGTTACACATTTCAGATGCCACCGACTCAGACTCGTCTATGACTCGGTATGAGTTTGACAATCCGATCTTTCAAGCCGAAGAAGAGATCGAAGAAGACGAAGACCTGCCTGAGGAGCTTGCCAGATTGTTAAGACAAGAGGAGAAGGTCATCCTGCCTCATCAGGAGGAAGTTGAAGTTATCAACCTGGGAACAGAAGAAGACAAGAAGGAGGTCAGAATAGGGGCTACACTGCAAAGTAATGTCAAGCAACGTTTGGTTGAGTTACTCCAAAAGTACAAGGATGTTTTTGCTTGGTCATATGAGGATATGCCGGGACTCGACACGGACATCGTGGTTCATCGTCTGCCTCTTCGTGAAGAGTGTCCTCCTGTCAAACAGAAATTGAGAAGAACAAGGCCAGACATGGCAGTGAAGATCAAGGAAGAAGTTCAGAAACAGTTAGACGCCGGATTTCTTGTTGTGGCCAACTACCCTCCTTGGGTCGCTAACATCGTACCCGTGCCTAAAAAGGACGGCAAAGTTAGGATGTGTGTTGATTATAGGGACTTGAATAGAGCAAGCCCAAAGGATAATTTCCCGCTTCCCCATATTGACGTGCTTGTTGATAACACCGCACAATTCTCAGTGTTTTCCTTCATGGACGGTTTTTCCGGATACAATCAAATTAAGATGGCGCCGGAGGATATGGAGAAAACAACTTTTATCACACCTTGGGGGACTTTTTGCTATAAAGTGATGCCTTTCGGGTTAAAGAACGCAGGGGCAACTTATCAACGAGCAATGGTCACACTCTTTCACGACATGATGCATCACGAAATCGAAGTTTATGTCGACGATATGATTGCAAAGTCCCAAACGGAGGAGGGGCACCTGGTAAATCTTCTAAAATTGTTTGAGAGGTTGAGGAAGTTCAAATTGAGGTTGAATCCAAGTAAATGTACTTTCGGCGTACGGTCGGGAAAGCTGTTGGGGTTCATCGTTAGTGAGAAAGGTATTGAGGTTGATCCCGCGAAGATTAAGGCAATTCAAGAAATGCCAGCACCAAAGACCGAGAAGCAGGTTCGTGGTTTCTTAGGTAGATTGAACTATATTGCAAGGTTCATATCTCACCTCATCGCCACTTGTGAGCCATTGTTTAAACTTCTAAAGAAGGATCAGGCGGTCGTTTGGAACGAGAATTGCCAGAAGGCGTTTAAGAAAATAAAGGAATACCTACAAGAACCTCCAATACTGATGCCCCCGGTGGCTGGAAGACCGTTGATAATGTACTTAACAGTTCTTGAGAATTCTATGGGTTGTGTTCTCGGTCAGCACGACGAGACTGGAAGAAAGGAGCACGCAATTTACTACTTGAGTAAAAAGTTCACCGACTGTGAGTCCAGATATTCAATGTTAGAAAAGACTTGTTGCGCACTCGCTTGGGCCGCCAAGCGCCTAAGGCAGTATATGCTAAACCACACAACCATGTTGATTTCAAAGATGGACCCAATTAAGTATGTGTTCGAAAAGCAGGCACTATCAGGAAGGATCGCTAGGTGGCAGATGATTCTGACAAAATATGATATTCAATATGTATCTCAAAAAGCTATTAAAGGTAGTGTTCTGTCAGAATACCTTGCAGAGCAGCCAGTCAATGATTATCAGCCAATGAAGTTTGACTTTCCTGACGAAGACATTATGTACTTGAAAATGAAAGATTGCGATGAGCCGTTGCCGGGCGAGGGACCGGAATTGGGTTCCCAGTGGAAGTTGATCTTTGACGGCGCTGTTAACTCCTACGGTAGTGGGATTGGGGCAATCATTACAACTCCCCATGGTTCCCATATACCATTCACCGCAAGGTTAACATTCCCATGCACCAATAACGAGGCCGAGTACGAAGCATGTATCATGGGTATTGAAGAAGCAATCGATTTGAGAATCAAGAACCTTGATATCTGTGGAGATTCAGCCTTAGTGGTCAACCAAATCAAGGGGGAGTGGGAAACGCGCCAGCCAAATCTGATCCCATATATGAACTACACAAGAAGGTTGTTACCCTTCTTCGATCGAGTAGAGCTTCACCATGTGCCAAGAGCAGAAAATCAGATGGCCGATGCTTTGGCTACTTTATCCTCAATGTACAAAGTTAACTTCTGGAACGATGCTCCGATAATTGTCATTTCACGGCTCGATAGACCAGCATTTGTGTTTGCAATAGATGAAGCTCCTGATGGTAAACCATGGTTTTATGACATCCAGAACTTTCTTAAGAACCAAGAGTATCCTCCTGGGGCATCTACCCAAGATAAGAAGACTTTGAGAAGATTGTCTGGCAATTTCTATCTGAATCCAGACGGTGCGCTCTATCGGAGAAACCATGACTTAGTGCTACTAAGATGCGTGGACGAAAAAGAAGAAAATTTACTTATGGAAGAGGTCCACGAAGGTGCTTTCGGAACACATGCAGGTGGGCATGCCATGTCTCGAAAGTTGTTAAGGGCAGGATATTATTGGTTAACTATGGAGTCAGATTGCTTCAAGTACGCCAAGAAATGCCACAAATGTCAAATTTATGCTGACAAGATTCATATACCGCCGTGTCCTATGAATGTCATGTCATCACCATGGCCTTTTTCCATGTGGGGCATTGATATGATTGGAAAGATCGAGCCGACCGCATCCAATGGGCACCGTTTTATCTTAGTAGCTATCGACTATTTCACCAAATGGGTCGAAGCTGCTTCCTACGCCAATGTCACGAAACAGGTCGTAGCCCGATTCATCAAGAGGGACATCATCTGTCGATATGGGATACCTGGGAGGATCATCACTGATAATGGCTCTAATCTGAATAACAAGATGATGAAAGAACTGTGCCAGAGTTTCAAAATCGAGCATCACAATTCTTCTCCCTATCGCCCGAAAATGAATGGCGCCGTGGAAGCGGCCAACAAGAACATTAAGAAGATAGTACAGAAGATGGTGGTAACTTATAAGGATTGGCACGAGATGTTGCCCTTTGCTTTACATGGATATCGCACTTCGGTGCGTACTTCAACTGGGGCAACTCCTTTCTCGTTGGTATATGGCATGGAAGTTGTCCTGCCATTGGAGGTCGAGATCCCTTCCTTGAGAGTACTGGCGGATGTCAAACTAGATGAAGCAGAATGGGTGAAGAACAGGTTGAATCAACTTAGTTTGATGGATGAGAAAAGATTGGCGTCTCTCGCATACGGTCGTTTGTACCAGAAGAGGATGAAGAGCGCCTATGATAAAAAGATACGTCCTCGGAGCTTTCAGGCAGGCGACTTAGTGTTGAAGCGAATTCTCCCACCACAGAACGATCATAGAGGCAAATGGACTCCCAACTATGAGGGTCTTTATGTTGTAAGAAAGGTTTTCTCAGGAGGAGCCTTGCTACTTTCAACTATGGATGGCGAAGATTTTACATCCCCTGTGAACGCAGACGCAGTCAACAAATACTTTGCTTAAGACAAACCCGCTGGAAAGAAAAAGAATATCCAGGAAAAAATGGGGCATCCTGGCGAACCATAAAAGGATAGGTTCGGGCAAAAGTTAGGGATACAAGAAAAATGTGAACCCGCAAAGTTGAAAACCTGAAAGGGCAACTTTGGCAAAAGTGGGTATCCTGGTGAATCGAAAACCCGCAAGGGCGATTCAGGCAAAATTAGGGATTTTAAAGCAAATGACTGCGGCCTGCGCATTGATCATCACAAGCATAGTGGATTCTAGGGAGAACGCGAAGATCGACCATTCAAATCAGTCTCTTCAGAAGTTAAAGTATCGGAAAGCGTCAAAGCCACGCGAGTCATGGATGAGTCGTCACATGGTGTTTGTCTGTACCACATTGCCGACATTTTTGTATATTTTCCTTGCGATTGTCTTTTTGCGCAGCTTTCTCTTTTCAGGAGTTGTATCCGATGTAAAGTTGCCTATTTTCAGGCCTTTTATCAATAAAATATACTATTCAGAAAAAGCTTTTGTTCTGGTTTTAACTTTTTACCGTTTTGTTTGCAAAAGACGCCTGATATTTTTGATGAAAAAACCTTGCATACATAAACTTGTGGGCTTTGCTAACTATTAATCAAGATATTTGTTTAAATAAAAACATAAGTGATAATTTGGTGCCAGCTGTACAACACATTTGTCTAGTTGTTGTCACTTTCCCCAAGCAGAGGTTGATGATGATTCCTTCCTTATCTAATCCACAGCCAAGTTAGCAGAGTTAATTTTCTTCCCCACAGAATGGAACTGACTGAGAGATCGTTCATCTCCATCCCCAGCAGAGAGAGTGTGGGATAATCCTCCCAGTAAATCTTATTCAACATCCCTAGCAGATAGTGGATTCAATCTCCGGCAGAAGAGAGTTATTTCACAGCGCTTAGCTGTGTTTACCCAGTAGGGTTGTTCTGGCTAAACATTCACGGTTGATTTCCCCGGCAGAGTGGAGTTGTTGTCTCCAGCCAAGTCATTTGTTTCCCAAAAGAGTGGTAGGCTGATAGGCCCCCGGGACGTTTTCTGCAGCAGAGTTTGACTAGGATCCCCAGCGGAGTAGTTTTGATCTTAACAGAGCAGTTTTTACCCAGAAGTTTTTCTCGGAGGCCATCCAGGGCTTGTATTCCTCAGCACAAGTTTGTTTGCGCTAAGCGTATCTAGCTCTGACTCAACGGAGTTGGCTCTTTCTCTTTAGCATTTATTTTGCTAAAGTAGTTCATTTGCATCTACATACATGCATAGCATCTACCCAAACGCGAAGCATTTCCATTTCACATGGAGCATTTCGTCATGTTCAAACATATGCATGTGAAACATAAGCCAGGTCGTTACCCCTTTTGTTTCAAGTGAATCTCGCAGACGATCAGCATCTTTGCCCGTTGTGTTGTTTATACCCCAGCTCGTACTGTTCCCCAACGGAATTCTTTTGCGGTCGTCACCAATGGAAGGTCTTAAATTCGTTTGAATCTTGTTGCTCATATATTCAGCGAAGCCTTGGCGGCAATGTCAAGTGATTTAGTTCTCCAACGGCGATGTTGGGAAATTTGTTTTGACGGCGATGTCAGATAATTTGATTTTTTTTTTTTAGCGGTGATGCTGAATATTTGTTTTGACGGCGATGTCAAGTGGTTTAGATCTTCGACGGCGATGTTGAAAGTTTGTTCTGACGGCGATGTCAGATGGCTTAGTTCTTCAACGGCGATGTTGAGAAGTTTGTTTTGACGGCGATGTTGAAAGTAATTGTACTCTTCAGCAGCGATGTTGAAAGTTCGTTCCTGACGGCGATGTCAGATGCTTTGTTTTCGCCAGCGGCGATGTTGAATGTTTGTTACTGGCGGCGATGTCAGAGTGATTTGTTTGTTCAGCGGCGAGGTTGGGTGTTTATTTTCGGCGGCGAGGTCGAGTGGTTTGATTCTTTAGCAGCGATGCTAGATGTTTGTTCTTGGCGGCGATGTCAGGTAATTTGGTTCTTCCAACGGCGATGTTGGATTTTGTCTTGACGGCGATGTCGGAAGATCGTATCTTTGGATTCAATATCTGTTTTTATTTAACAGAGGACTGACGGCGAGGTTAGATCTTTTTACCGACTTAATGTCGAGGCCTGACCGTGAGGTCAGATGCTTTTACCGATTATTTTAAGAATTGACGGCGAAGTCAAAACTGTTGGAAATGATGTCGAAGTCAGAAGATTGTTTTAAGAGATGACGACAAAGTCAGGTTATGCGAGAATCGACGGTGAGGTCAGATGTTTACTTGATTTATGATTGACGGCAAAGTCAGAAGACGATTTTGAAAAAAAAATTTTGACGGCAAAGTCAGAAAATATTGTAAATTGGACGGTAAGGTCAGTAGTTTATTTTGAAGAGCTGACGGCGAAGTCAGGGGCTTTACCAAAGTTCTGTGAAAAATTGACGGCGAAGTCAGAAAATATTGAGGACCGACGATGAAGTCAGTTGATTTATAATTTTGACGCTGAGATCTGACAGCGAGGTTAGATGCTGTTAAAGGAGCTGACGGCGAGGTCAGACGTTCTACTTAATATGGGTGCCTGGCGGCGATGTCAGAAGTTCGTTTCGCGGTTGTCAAATTTCCGGGTCCTTGGGTATTCAACCGTCTTTTACCTTGATTGTATGAAAGTCGCTTACCTTTCATCCCTTCAGGTCTAAGTCACTTGAATAGGGGCAACTGTTGTACCCCAAAATTTGACCGACCTCTCTGGCTTATGTTTTATTTCATTGCATCAGCATACACATAAGCATTGCATTGCATAGCATTTTGCATTTCACAGGGGATCAAGAAATGTGTGTCTAACAAAAAATTACCAATGGTTTTTAACCTGATCAAGGAGGTTATATTCAAGTCATCAAGTGGTTACCCTTATCAGAGACAAGTCAAGGTCCTTGAAGACAAACAGATAAGCATATGTGGTTGTCAGGGGCAGGAAAATCAAAAAAAATATATATGTTGCTTTCATCATAAGATTGAGCTGAATTGGATAGGTTTTGGTTGGGGTTTCATTAAGTAGGAATGAGTGAGGTATATGTCGAAGTCCAGGTTTGACTCAATTCATCAGCAAGAAAGGGATCTATTTTGTTATCAAGGTCATGGTGCATTGATTTAAATGGTGTGTGACCAAAGCCCCAACCAGGGTTATGTGCAGTGTACCGAAGTTCATTTCTCAAATCATAGATACCATTGGTGAGTTTCTGTGTTATGCTAGTGATGTGCTTGTGAATAAGGATAGTTTCAAGGAACTTGGTGCTTATTTGGAAAGAATCATGTTGGTTTTGAAAGAATTGAGGAAAGAAAAAGTGGGTGATTCTGAGGCGTTTAACCGTGCTATTGATGTTATGAGTCGCGAAACGAAGGATGCGAAGTTGCTTGCTTTAGAATGTGGCAAGAAGAGAAAGTTTTGTCTGTTGATGAATTGCAGGTCCATTGTAAAGCAGTTAGAGAATCACATAAAGGAGATAGGCAAGGCGCTCGGTCTTCTTCCTTTAGCTGCATCGGGTCTTTCGGCTGGAATATGGAAAGAAATTAAAAAAAAATTTGTGATAATATGGAGGGAGCTGGGTTTAAGGCTGCGGTAGTGGAAGAAGAGATTTTAGAGAAAATTGAGTCGGGGATTAGGGAAAACAATGTTGATCGTTCTTATGCAAATAATTTAATAACTCTCATTGCTGGGGTTATTGGAATTACAAATGAGAGGTTGACAATGAAGGTTGAACTTGAAGAGTTTAAGAAAGAAATCGAAAATGCCCGTGTTGATAAGAAGAAGGCCGAAGCTATGCAAATGGATCAGATCATTGCTTTATTGGAAAGAGCTGATGCAGCCTCATCACCGTGCGAGAGGAAACTGAAATACTTTGCGAAACGCCAATCTTTAGGAACTCGGATCTTAAAGCCTTTACAGTCATTTTACTGTCCTATCACACACGATGTTATGATGGAACCTGTTGAAACTTCATATGATCAAACATTTGAGAGAAGTGCAATAGAAAAATGGTTCGAAGAAGGAAACAAGTTGCGTCCTTTGACATTGATTCCTTTAGATACATCGGTTTTGAGACCTAATAAAACTTTGAAACAATCCATAGAAGAATGGAAAGATAGAAATACAATGATTACAATTGCTACTTTGAAAGAAAAATACACCAGTTTGGAGATGATGATCAAGCTGCTAGAGATGCAACTGAGCTGTTGTATAATCTTTCATACTCTGATCAGAATATTATACTGATGGCAAAGGGCAAATTATTTCACCCATTTACTCCAGCGTCTCTCCACAGGGCCAGATGATGTAAAGATGATTATGGCCAAAACTTTAGCAGAAATGGAGTTAACTGACCATAATAAAGAGTCTTTATTTGATGATGGTGTATTGGCTCCCCTTCTTCACCTGTTCCTACATCACGATCTTCAGATGAAAACTGTGGCTACTAAAGCTCTTAGGAATCTATCAAGTTTAAAGAGGAAATACTTTCTGCCATGGGAATAATATGCCATCTGCCAGAAATTGATCAAATAACTCAATGGATTCTGGATGCCGGTCTACTTCCAATCATTTATAAGTATGTCCAAGACGGTAGAGACCGTGATCTTCCAAGGAGTAACTTAGTAGAGGAAGCTATTGGTGCCTTACATCGGTTTACAGTTCCGACTAACTTGGTGGCAAAAGCTTTGCATATGATGGAGAAAGAACATTGCACACAGAGGGTCCCTATGTATTCATCCCGCACATACCTCAACGCATTTCTCACAAACCACACACAGCGCTCAAACAATCCACAAAATCATACCCTGCAAAATTACAAACAGAAGAAGGTGAAATGGTAGTTCTTGGAATAAATCCACAGTTCCAACGTAATGCCAACCGATTACACCAGCCATCACCTGCAAAACAAGAGATAGATGCACAAAATTAATTTAGCTAGAAAAATTAAAAGAAAGCATCAAGTGTGAAGGCCATATCACAAGAAAAAATGGCGTAACAATGGAGACAATAATGGACGAATATGCTTAGCTTGCGATATGGATGCTATGTTCTCTGCAGTGTTTTCTGGAGACCGTCTTCCTTATAGCCCTGCCAAGTTCTTGTATAGTTGGTGGCAGCATGCTGTTAAGTCCAACCTTGCCAGCTATGAACAACACAATGCGCTCATTCGAGAATAGAATTGATTCACTTCAAAGAAAAATAAACTCTGAGGCAGATCCACAACAAATTCCTGGGATACAGGCAGAGATCAAGCATTACCTAGATGACAAGAGTATATTGAAGCAGTATGCTGAAAATGATCAGATAGTTGATAATGGTAAAGTGATAAAAGCTCAGTCTGAGTTTGTTCCAGCATTATCTGACAGTCATCAGCCCTTAGTTCGACCATTGATACGGTTACATGAAAAAAAAACATTATTTTGACACGCATCAGTCCGCAGATTCGCGACACAAGTGTTCTCGTGAGGATGAGACCTGCATGGGAAGATCTTCGGAACTGTCTGACTGCAAGAGGGCGCAAGCGTTTTGAGGTATATGTTTGCACGATGGTCTTCTACAAAAGATTCCTCAAATTACCTATGAAGGTGATATCCAAGATATACCTACTGCTCCTGACGTGAGCAATTATCTAGTTTCCGAGGATGATGGATCTGCTGGATCTGCTGCCTGTGGAAACAGAGATCCGTTATTGTTTGATGGCATGACAGATGCTGAGATAGAAAGAAAATTGAAGGATGCGATATCGGAGTAGCTTCAATTATTCCTATGACAACTGCTAAGATAGATCCCTAAGCTCATTGTATCAACCGTTGCTAGTGGCCAAACGGAACCTTACGTTGGAACTTCTGATTTGGTGTTGTTTCCGTCCATTGTTGATGTGGCAGGCATCAATGGTGTTAGTAGGGTGGTTTTTTCCAATGCTGCTGCTGCTTTTGCTGGGATGATTGTTGGAAGGGTTTGTAGTTTGAGTGATTCTTCTCGAGTTAATGATAAGCCTACTGATGGTATAACTATGTTTGGGGTTACTACTCCTTGTGTTGATACTGTTAGAGATAGGTTGCATCGAGAGGGCTATGAGAGCTTGGTTTTTCATGCAACTGGGGTTGGTGGTAGAGCCATGGAGAATCTGATTAGAGAGGGATTTATCCAGGTTGTTTTGGACCTCACAACAACAGAGGTAGCTAACTACATAGTTGGAGGTGTAATGGCTTACGACAGTTCTCGCTTTGATGTCATAATAGAACAGAAAATCCCCCTGGTCTTGAGTGTGGGAGCATTAGACATGGTAAATTCTGGAGCAAAAGATACCATACCACAGACTTTTCAGCAGAGAAATATATATGAACACAATAAGCAGGTTTCACTCATGCGAACAACAGTGGATGAGCACAGGAAATTTGCGGATTTCATAGCAAATAAACTGAACAGTTCATCATCTAAGATCTGTGTTTGCCTTCCAGAAAAGGGTATATCTGCTTTAGATGCACCAGGTAAGCCTTTTTATGATCCAGAGGCAACTGGTACACTTCTTCATGAATTACAAAGGCTTATTCAGACCGATGGTCTTCGGCAGGTGAAGGTGTATCCCCATCATATTAATGACCTTGAATTTGCAAATGTATTAGTGGATGCGTTTTTAGAGGTTAGGGAGAAGAAAGGTTCTACTCATCCACAAGTAGCCATTCCTGAATCTGTTGAACACATACCATATCAGCTTGGAAGAAAGGTCTTACCACAGCAGGACCACTATCCCACCCCAAAGCCTGCCATGCCAAACAAGACCTGCTACATACCAGCCCACTACATTTTCCTCCTCCACGTTTCTTCTTAATCTGTGAAGTGATTTCATCCTATTCTCCTCTTCTCTTGGTGGTGTTAATTGATCACTGCTCTTTTGACAGTATTTGATCTTATTTTCATGTATCTCGTTGAGTGCGGTTTTGGTCTTGTCAATTTTCTCTGCTGCATCTCGGAGCAACTTTGCATGATCAAAGCTGTGAAGCGTTCTCTCCAGCATGTTTTTCTTCTTGTAGATGGCAACATTGGCTATGAATGTGTCGATGACATCCTCGGCTAAGTAGGAAACATCTCGGATCTGACTCAGAACTTTTTGTTCAATCTGTTTGTTGTTGTTGTTTCCTTCAGGAGAAGTTTTGAGGAATATGAGGATGCTCCAGTGCTTGGGAAGCCAACTATTTTCACTAGTGATAATATGGGTGAAAGAATTCAGTGGGCTCAATGTGAAGATTGTCTGAAGTGGCGCAAATTGCCAGCATGTGCACTTCTTCCATCAAAATGGACATATTCTGATAATTCTTGGGATCCAGAAAGGTCTTCTTGTTCAGTCGCACAAGAGCTTACAGCAGAACAACTTGAGAATTTGTTACCCTCTTGTAATTCAGCTGTTTCCAAGAAAATGAAGTCTGCTAAGTAGGATCCTGATCATACTGAAGCATATTATCTCCCTTCTCCGTCTCTTGAAGATACTTCTCTTCATTGTGCTGTATACTGCCATGGAAACAAAAGACCAACATGAGAATACGGCACAGTCAGAATTAAGAAAAAAACAATACAAATACAAATGACTCAAAGTTTAAGTCACATCCTACCATATTGTTTACTTAAGTCAGAATTTTAAGTATACATCTTATTTCTAATCATACAGCAGAATAATGAGAAATGGGGGACCACATGTTTAGACCCACAAAAATGGCAAATACAGAGCAGCAGTAGGCAATTACAGCACCACAGTCTTAGCACAGAAATGGTAATAGGACAGATTAGTAGCAGACCAAACCTAAAACCTAAGGTGCAGAGGATTTCAGAGCCTCAAGAGTTGGTCTGCTAAACCTAATTGACCTCACTATAAAGGCTTAATGTTTGGAGAGAAGAAAAAACTCTGAAAAACGGCTGCCTTCTCTCACAACTCACCTTCATCATAACACAAGACACACATAAGGAACTGGAAAAAAAAGAAGAGAGATTGAAGGAGCTTACCTGCTTTTAGCATTGACAATCTGGTGGTGTCGGTTCAACAAGAAGCTTTGCATCATCCAAACCCCTCATTGCTAGCATGGGAACCCGTCAGATTTACTCCAACTCTGTAAGTATCCTGTTCATTTGTTTTTCTGTCCTCATGAGTCTTAGACTGTTGATTGCTTTGTTTCCTGGATTCCTGGCTATGAGTTTGCGAGAGAGAAAAGAATAGCAATCACAATAGGACCTCCTCCATCTCCTTCGTAACTTCTTCATAACACAACCACATATACCACACCCCATCTGCTGCAGCAATAACAACTCGAAATCCCTTTCATCGTTCCATAACCAAAATCCTCTTCTACAGTAACCTCCAACAAACCCGTAAACCAGAAACAAACCATTAACCTCCATGAACAACAAACCTTCATCACTATCAATTTTACTTTCCAGAAACTCCTCCAAATAAAATCTTCATCGACTTCGAACCATTTCAAACTCAAACCCACCACTTCATCTTCTCAACCGAAACAATAAAACCAGCTGCGAAATCACCAAGTCCTCCAACACCATTCCTTTCTTCCTCAAACCTCACGCCGTCGTTCTCACTACAGTCAAAACCCTCACCGTTTTCTTCCTCCATCAACCATTCTCAACCAAGAAACATCCTCAACAAGACAATCAAACTCACCCACCCACTCGCGAAACTTCGAACACATCCGCGACACCAACAACCTCTAAATCCAGGCAACAACCTATTTCCATTCCAAACCCTTCGCCTTCCATATTCAATAAACGAAAACCTCCTTCCACTAACATTTTTTTTCTCATCCAAAACTCTGAAACCCTTACCCGTTACGAAGCTCCTTCGAACTCAAAACGAACAAAAAAACACCAATCTTCAAAAATGGATCGAAGACGATATTCGCACTTGAACAAACTTTTCCAAACCCAAATCGAAAGCGAGAGAGAGTTGAGTTACAGGATAGTGTCGCCCTCGATCTTGTTCTTTCTGATTGTTGACCTCGTTTTTTTTCCTTAGAGGATTCCTCCCTATTTTTTTTTTTTTTTACTTTTTTTATTTTCTTAACTTTATATATATATTAATTAGGTATTATTATTGTTTTATTTATATTATATGACATTAGTATTAATTTTGTAAATATATTACACTAATCTTTTTTTTATTTTTATTTTATTTTATTTGTTTTTTATAATCTTTCTAACTTTATTTTGAATTTTCTTATGTATATATTTTTCTTAATGTTCCTCTTTTTCAAACCATAGTTTCTATATTATTTATTTTAGAACTTTAAGATTATTTCATATTAGAAGATTATTTTCTTGTTAAAGTTGAATTTTATTTCTCATTTGTTATTGGACATTTTGTTCCATTTTTTTTTTTTTGCCTTTTTTGGTCGATGACGAGACCTCCGTAATTCATTACCAGTCAAATTATTGATAAGTAATGTTGGATCTGAGACCACCTCTTTTCTCTCTTCGTCACTTGTCCCAACTCGATTCAAAAGCATTGACAAACCATCTTCAAAATCCAATTATCTTTGTGTTGAATTAAAAAGAGGGGATTAAGTGTAGACTTTCTTCCTCTCCGAGTGTTGGGATGCCCACTGTAGTGAGGGTGGTTTCGACACTCGTCTTTCAATGCGAAGGCGCTTCCCATCCATTTTCAAATCTCATCTCCTTAAAATTAATTCTTTGTATTGAATTAAAAAGAGAGGATTGGGTGTAGACCTCTTCTTCTCCGAGTGATGGGATGCTCACTGTAGTGAGGGTGGTCTCGACGCTCGTCTTTCAATACGAAGACGTTTCCATACCATCTCTCCTAAAACCTCGGTCTCGTACCGAGTCCATTTTCAAACCATAATAATCAATTTCTCTTTGTATTGAACTAAAAATAGAGGATTGGATGTAGACCTCTTCTTCTCCGAGTGTTGGGATGCCCACTGTAGTGAGGGTGGTCTCGATACTCGTCTTTCAATACGAAGTCGCGCCTTTATCCACCACCTCTCACTTTCACAATTTTATCCCGCAACCCTTGTCACCTAAAAACCTCGGTCCCGCACCGAGTGCATTTCAAATTATTTTTACAACAAAAACTTGAATGGTCGTGGAGTGGTTAGGCGTAGGCCTTCTCCTATCCCGAGTGCTGACGTTTACCGTAGGGTTCTCTGTCGCAAAGCACTTACCATTCAAAACCAAAAACATCTTTAATAAGAGAACGAAATTCTCTTTGCATTGAATTAAAGAGAGAGGATTGGGTGTAGACCTCTTCTTCTCCGAGCGTAGGGACGCCCACTGTAGTGAGGGTGGTTTCGACGCTCGTCTTTCAATACGAAGACGCCTCGTTCACCACACCCTTTTTATAACAAAAACTTTGAGATAACGAATTGGGTACTACCCGTAGGGGTTACTATCCGAGGACATGTCTCGCCTCTAAAAAACAATCCAATCAATCAAATGTGACATCTTGCCTCGCGTGGCGAAAACCTAATCTTTCAAAAAGGATATGTTACGTCCGTTCTACCGCAAACAGGTAACGCCTAAGTCTCCAACGAGCGAGCAGCAATGCACCTAACTGCTAGAATGCGCACGATAGCATCATCTGTAAAAACATCAACAAACCGTAGGCCGAACTACGGCTGCTCTGATTCTTTACTTCTTCAAGTAAAGATACGTAGGCACAAGGGCCACAATCCTTGCCGAGCATATTCCCCCTTATATCTGTAGTTCCCCGAACTACGTCGACTCTGACTTTCTCATACCTATTGAGAATACGTAGGCCTAGGACCGCGAAGTCCTACCGAGTCTGTTCTGTTCTCTCTTTTCTTTCCTCCGTTGTTTCTCTTTCCTTGTTTCTAAACCCTTATCTTTACCCATTGGAACACCTCTTATAGCATATATTTAAGCAGATAAATTCACACATCGACAAACAAAAGGTTCCCATCGAGTACGATGGATGCGAGGGGTGCTAATACCTTCCCCTCGCATAACCGGCTTTCGAACCCGTTCTTGGTCGCGAGACCATCTTATCCATTTCTTTCCTAAGGTTTTCTCGATATTTTCCTTTCCCCTCATGGGATAAATAAAGTTCGGTGGCGACTCTTCTGTCTATCTTTTTCGCCTCCCCGTCGTTGCGCGATGCATTTTTCGAGTAGCGACAGCTGTGTAGTGAGTTTTAATTGGCATGTGATAGCTTAATGAAACCAGTGTGATGTCATGAACAAGATAGTACCATTAATACCAAGAATTACCAAGGTTGATATCAGAATAAAGTGTTGGGACCAAGACATTCGTGCTTCTGTTTGTGAGATATAGGAGGTTTTAATGAAAACTATTAGTGTAGTCTTGTTCCTGGTAGTTTTTAGGGCAACTTTGGTCTTGGAAGTTTTCGTTTTCATTAAGAGATGAGAGAGCACGATGAACTGGAAGATGCTTGCATGGGGCTGTAAAAACCTGGAAACCCTAGGTGCTTTGGGGAAGATGATTCAATGGTCGTTGGATCATCTTAAAACATTGACCTGGGAGACTAATCGCACGGTCAGTATTCAAATTAGAAACGGAGGGAATTGATGAAGACGGAACGCAGCGTTCCATTAAAAGTATAACTCTGGGCCTGGATCAGTATCACTAATCACACCCTCCATATGAAGCCCACCAAAGATAACACTGGAATTAGATGCTATTTGCACCGCGCGCATATCCAATTTCCTTTTATTTTTGATAACATGTGGGCCTAACGCATGTGATATTTGCACCACCCATTCCCTGGCCCACCTATAAATGAACTAGGCGCCTCAGCTTTTAGCACCCCCCCTCCCATTTCTCTTAATTTTCTTGATTTTAATTTCTTTTATTCTCTAGCATTTTAAAAATTCATAAATAATTGAAAAATCAATATTTTTAATTTCTTGTTTTTGCATTAGGTTCATACTTCTGTCTAGAAAATTAGAAAATAATAAAATCCCATTTTCTTTTTCTTTTTATATTTTTAGCATATTTTTCTTTTAAATAGCTTTTTAATGATTTAGGTTAATGTTGGATTTTGTAGAATTTGGTTTAGGATCTTCCCTTAAGTTTTTTAATCCATTCTTTTTAGTATAATTAGATGTTGATCTTAGTTCCCTCTGGTTTTTATACCAAGATTTTTAGGATTAGATTTTAGTTAGTTTGATTAAATAACATTAGCATAACAAAGTTAGGGTTTTATGAAGCATAATTGAATTTGAACAATTTTGTTTTAGGCTTTATAGGGCAATTTTGTCTATGGGGAATATATGGGACTTAAGGGTAGTTATGTAGGGTCCCCTAGCATTTATATTAGGATTTAATAGAATAATATACTATTTTTAGTTGATTTTTGAATTGAATGATTGTTTGTGTGGCCTTTAGGGCAAGTTTTGTTAGTTTGCTTTGCTTTGGGGTATTCCTTTGATTGGAGGAGCTTGGCATCTCATTGTGGGGCTTGGTGGAGCATACTAGAGGATTGGAGGAGGCTTGGATTGAAGGCCTGGTTTAGGAGCTTGCTCTCTTTCTGTGAGGTTTGAGACCCTGGAGTCTGAGGAAGTTCATGGTACTTTCCTGAGGAAGGCACTATGGATGTCTTTCATTCTTTCTTCTCACCTCTTTCCCAAGTATCCAATGATGTTGGAGCCTTCATGTGAGTTTAGTTTCTCCTGAGAAGGAATGTAAACTGATCACAGTTGTTGAGCCACATGGGATATGATTCCTAAGTGGAAGCCCCCTAGTACTTTCCTGAGGAAGGCACTATGGGTCTGTTCACTTAGTTCCCTTAGTTCATGTAGGATTTCTCAAGTATCCAATGATGTTGGAGCCTTCATGTGAGTTTAGTTTCTCCTGAGGAGGAATGTAAACCGATCACAGTTGTTGAGCCGCATGGGATATGATTCCTAAGTGGAAGCCCCCTAGTACTTTCTTGAGGAAGGCTCTATGGGTCTGTTCACTTAGTTCCCTTAGTTCATGTAGGATTTCCCAAGTATCCAATGATGTTGGAGCCTTCGTGTGAGTTTAGTTTCTCCTGAGGAGGAATGTAAACCGATCACAGTTGTTGAGCCACATGGGATATGAGTCCTAAGTATAAGCCTCCTAGTGCTTTCCTGAGGAGGGCACTATGAGTCTGCCTACTTAGCTCCCTTTCTTTGGTAAGCTTGTTTTGAAGCTTGAAGACTGGGATTGATTTCTTTTGATTAGGGTTTTGCTTTAGGGCTTTGCTTAGAGGTAGATTAAGGTTTTGTTTTTAGGGTTAGGATTAGAGAGAGCTTAGATGTAGATAATTTCTTTCTCAAACATGGATGGCATTTTCATTTCATTTTTATCTGTATGATTGCAGTTTACTGTTTATTGCTTGATAGCATGTTGTTTATTTTTCAGTATGATTACTGTTATTTCATGACTGGCTTGAGGTTGAGATGAGCTTGTGGAGGCTGAAGCCCCACACACATTTCCTCCCTCACTTGCATTGCATGCATTTTACTGTTAAGCTGATGCTTTGTCTATTTTGGTGTATCATTGACATGATCGCTTAGGACTCTCATTTCCTTTGATAAGGATTTGATGATAGACTTTTAGGTTGAAACCTATGCATGATAACTTCTAGGAGTTCCCTGGTAAAACCTCGACCATAGGATGAATCCATGGCATGACAACAGTAGGACTTGATAGTCTCCCTCCTAGTTGGGCCTGTTCTCTTCTCATCTCAAAACAGTTTAAGATACAGTAATCATGAATGATTTCTTTCGTACGTTACAAGCCTTAAGCTATCTGAGAAAGGATTGTGGGAGAGTTTCTTTTCCATAGTCTGGATGTTTAGTATGGTACCCTTTGGGTGACATGCGACGCATTCACTCTCAGGTCATAGTCTCTAGTGCGGTTGAAATCGCAAACACAATAAAAAAACACTTCTTTCATAAAGACAGGAAATAAACTGTAGTTTCCCGAACTACGTGAGCTCTGATCTCTCATGCCTGTTGAGAGTACGTAGGCACAAGATGGAGAAGTCTTGGCGAGCTACCTTCCCCCATAATCCTTCGTAGGCCGAACTACGTTAACTCTGATTTCTCATTCTCTGATGAGAATACGTAGGCATAAAGTGCGACGCTTTGCCGAGTCATTTTTCTTTTCTTTTTCAGCCAGCCTCGATAGGTAGATAGAATAAAACCAACCCGTCCAAGTAAACAAACAAGCGTGGATCCCGTCGAGTACGACGGACGTGAGGGGTGCTAACACCTTCCCCTTGCGTAACCGACTCCCGAACCCAGACAAAGGTTGCGATGACCTTGTCTTACCCTTATTCGTCAGGTTTTTCCAATCGTTTCCTTTCCCGCTCTGAGGGATAAATAACGAAAGGTGGTGACTCTTCTGTCATGCCGGCACCTTATTTTCGCGCAAGCGACAATATATTTTTAGGGTACTCATCTACGAGTAAAGCTTATAGGGTTTATAATCATAGAACTGCTTATGTAGAAGAGTAAATTCATGTTTATTTTGATGAGTCCTCACCCCAAAAGTTAGGGAAGGGTATTTGATTTGATTTTTCAGTTGTGATAACAAAAATATTGATAGAAAACAAAAGTTCTAAAGAGGATCTTGATCCGAAAATAAAGGATAAAGACATTACAGGAGATAAAGAGGAAAGCTTATATGAGGATGATAAATAACAAATCTCGAACCAGCTGTCGTGAGATTGGACAATCACAAAGGATCGTTCATTAGATTAAATCTTGGGGGACACCAAAAGGGAAGTAAGTACTAGGTCATAAGCTAACAATTTCTATAAGTACTCCGCTTTCATTTCTCAGATTAAACCTAAATCAATATCGGATGCCTTGCTTGACGAGGGGTGGTTACTTGCTATGCAAGAAAAAATAGTCCCATTTAAACAAAATGATGTTTGGGACCTTGTTTCACATCCAGTTGATAAAACTGTCATAGACACAAGATGAGTATTTAGGAACAAGATGATGAAAATGGTGTAATTACTATAAATAAAGCTAGGTTAGTGGAAAAATGATATAATCAAGCAGAAAGGATAGACTACGGGGAGATTTATGCTTATGCAGCTCGTCTTAAAGCAATTAGACTCTTTTTGGCATTCACTTGCTCCCTAAAATTTAAGCTTTACCAAATGGACATTAAGTCTGACTTCCAAATGTACATATAAATGAAGAGGTTTATGTGTCACAACCTCCAGGTTTTGAGGATCATGATAATCCTAATCATATTTTTAAGTTGAAAATAATCCACCATGATCTCAAACAAGCTCCTAGAGCTTGGTATGAGAGATTGAGTGGATTTTTTTATCAAACAAGGATTCAATTGTGGGAAGTTCACACCACTTTGTTTATAAGACAAGGAAAACATATTCTCTTAGTTCAAGTTTATGTAGATGATATCATTTTTGGGTTTACTAATGAATCTCTTTGTCGAGAATTTTCTAGTTTGATGCGTGAGGAGTTTGAGATGTCACTTATGGGAGAGTTAACATAATTTTTAGGATTTCAAATCAAGCAAGGAGAAAAAGGCACTTTCAAAAGTCAAAACAAGTATTGTCTAGATCTTCTGAAGAAGTTCGAGATGACAGATCCCAAGATTATCTCAACACCAATGACTTCAAATGTGCTTATTGACAAACATGAAAGAGGAGTGGATTTTGACGTAACCAGGTATAGAGGTATAATCGGGTCCTTACTCTATTTAACTCTAAGTAGCCCATATATCATGTTTAGTGTGTGCATGTGTGCTAGATATCAAACATCGTCGAAGAATTCCCTCTTTAAGATCATTAAACATATTTTGAGGTATCCTAATTGAACCTCTAATCACGGTCTTTGGTGTCCTAAAGGAAGTGTTTATAGTTTAGTAGGATATTTTGATTTTGATTTTTCAGGTTGCAAGTCTGATAGGAAGAGAACTAGTCGTACCTATCACTCATTTGAAACTTGTTTAGTTTCCTGGCATAGTAAGAAGTAGCATAACATTTCTCTTTCCACCTATGAGGCTGAATATGTAGTCGTCACTAGTTGTTATGCACAAGTCTTATGGCTTAAGCAACAATTATTAGACTACGATTTAAAACTTGGTTGCGTTCCGATTAAGTGCGATAGTACTAGTTCTATAAGTCTTACTAAGAATTCGGTACTACATTCACAAACCAATCACATTAAGATCCGACACCATTTCCTAAGATATCAT
Organism: Lathyrus sativus; assembly: GCA_963859935.3. NCBI lineage: Eukaryota > Viridiplantae > Streptophyta > Magnoliopsida > Fabales > Fabaceae > Lathyrus > Lathyrus sativus. Next base: position 98,250,577 of record OZ012735.1, on the reverse strand, counting down.
GTGGAAAAGGAGATGTTGTTTTTGAGTATGTTGACACAAAAAGTCAGCTTCCTGACATTTTTAAAAAATTGTTGTCAACGGAATCCTTCCACAAGATTTGTAGGGATTTTGGAGTCTTAGACTCTTCATGCCTTAAATCGAAAGAGGATTTGGTTTTAGTTTCACTTACTACATATGTTTTGATTGCACTAACACTATTTTGTAGCAAATCGTAGCTTTTACCAAACTACAATGATAAGTCTCTATAACCATTGTATCTTTCTAGCTTATGTCTTTGATTGTTCTTATTTTCAATTAAGTATTTTAAATGTGTGTTGCTAATTATGTGCATTTGAACTTTGGATTATTTTTTCATGCATTATTTATGATTGTAAATGCATACCTTGATTTATAACTTTAGTAACTTAATTGTTAGTTGTTAAATGTTGATGTTTCATGTCTATTTGCATTGTGTTTCTTGTGACATGTCTATCTTCGTTGAGTATGAGATCATTGTTGTTGTATATTTTTCTTAGCTCTTTAGCTCATATATTCATTGGAATCATCTGTTATTAGTTGTTTTATTGGTTTTAGATGTATTTCGAACTATCTCTTTTTGATGTTGTCAAATGGGGAGAAGTTGTCATGAGTCTAGAATTTTTTATGCTTTTTATGATGTGCATAGTTTGTGAAATGTTTAAGGGGGAGCATACGTCTTATACTCAAAGGTCGACTCAATTCCATTGAAAGCTCGCCAAGCATAAAAAAGGGTGAGATTGTAGTTGCATGTCCCTACTTCAATCAGGAGGTGCTTTTATATCTACTTACTTTGTTGCTTGTCTTATCACTTTCATATTTAATTTTATTTTGATTCGTTGAGTCTCTTTCATGATTTCTCCTCTCGGAATCAAATTTAAAAAGATTTGTTTTTAGCATGCATAAAACTTTGGTTAAATTTGATCTTGATCATGATGTTCTTTGATCAATTGCATATGTTAGTGGAATGAAAACATTCTGTGTTTTTGGTTTACGTTTGATTCAAAATAAGATCTCAAAGTACCTTTGAAAAATTGAAAAATTGAGATTTTACAAGATTGATTCGAATCATTCAATTTACACTCGTTTTTTATCCTGATCAAATTGGACATAAGTGAAACCTTGTCATTTGATTTTAATCAATATTTAAACATTATCCAAATCATTTTCTTTGTGATAGATTATGTTTGATTTGATTCAAACTAGTATGTTTTTAAATAAAAAAACTCATTGTCAGGGTTGTGGCATTTGATTCAAATCAATATTTACACATGATTCAAATCACGTGGCATTTGATTTGAATCACCTTTTAGCTGATTCGAATCAACTGGTAGTTTTTCAAAATTCTATTTTTTCTTTTATTCAACTAAACTTGCTCATTTGATTCAAATCATAGATTGCTCTTGATTTGAATCTAACTGATTTTTTAACCATTTTATGTGCTTAATCTCAAGCACGTATAAAAGCTTTTTGTCATTATTTCTCATAATAACATCTGTCATTCTAATCACAATTTTCAGTGTGATTTAGTGAAAATCAATTTCCCCAGTTTTGAGTGTTGCTACAAAATTCTACATCTATAGCTTAAATTGAGTTCAAATCTTGATAACGAGAGTTTTGTAATTGATTAAAGGAGTTATGTACTTGAAACTTATCGTTCATGGAGATCTTGTTTAGTATTTTTGGTTGTTAGCAAGATTGATAGATTGTCAATGGTGGTGAAAAATTCCATTGAAAATAAGTAGGCTTTTCTCTCTAGAATTTTCTTAGTAATGATTGTGTAGAAGGCTAATGATAAGGCATGGGTCTTTTCTCAGATCTTCGGACAATTTCACTGCTCAAGGAATTAGTAGGATCAAGGGGTTGATAGCTACACACGAAGGCTTGGAGAAGAATTGGTGTTATTGGAAGATTCAAGAAACACATTTGAGTAAAGATTACGTGGAATAGTTTGGAAAGTGTGTTCTATACAAGTCAAGATCCAAGTAGGAGATTTATTTTCTCAGTTGTATTGTGGATTAGTGATTGTATGAACTCATGGAAATATTTGTCAAATAACTAGGAACTATGCAGGTTCCAATGGAAAACCATTGAGAGTGCACGTAGAAAAAGCGAGGACGAATGTCGAAGCACTATAAATCTCAGTGTCATCTCTCTCTCTCTCTCTCTCTCTTATTTTTGCATTTCAATTCATAATGATTGTATTCTTAGGTTTTTTAATTATGTCGTATTATATCGTTTATTCTTGATAGCGATTTATTACATAAGCATTAAGTTTTGTTGGAATTGGATAACTAGTTACGCTAGTCTTATGATTAATAATCTGAAGCGAATTGAATTTATAACTCCATCAATTGAATCACTGTGTAAACACTTATCATGCATTACACAATTGAGCCAATTCATACCAGACGTTTCATCATTATAATCTTTGATATTTGTGAAACGATCCATGTTAACTAAATTAATATTTAAATTGTATGATTTTCATTTTCGCATCAAACCGTTCGCTCGCAACTCATTTTTGAAAAACACTATGATATTGGAAAATGGTGATTGAATTTTAATTTTGGTCTATTACCCCTTCTATACCATTTTTCTACTTCCATATTCACAACCAACAGAGGTCACCTTCTTCTAGGTAAGGGATGAAGCTCAATGAGGCATGTTTCCTCGTCATATATAAGGTACTATGGTAATACTCTTGAGAGATCATCTAATCCCCCTTAATTATACCAACACACCCATCAAGTAACAGGTGTCTTAGGATAAAATGAAGGGTGGAAAAGATTACCCCTAGCAAATTGAGAGTTGACCTTGCTAGGATGGTGTTGTAAGAAGATGTGGTGTCTGCCACAAGATACTCTACTTCGATGGTTCTAGTGCTCGACCTTGAGCCAAATGTCATTTTGAGTGCGGCGTGACCCTTAACCTTTACCTGCTCGCTTGAAAGGTCAATCAAGGATCCTTGGAAGGCTTTGATACTACTGGGATCGAGTTGGAGCCCCTAGAAGGTGCTCTAGAACAAGACATCTACCAAATTGTTAGGCTTGATCAACACTCGCTTCACATCCCTATTGGCATACTGAATTGTTATGACCATGAAATCATTGTTATGGGGAGAACGCCAATTAGGTCTTCCTTTGAAAAGTGATTATAGGCTTTTAGTTTCTCTCTGGGGTTCAGGAAGCCTTGACAGGTACAATGCTTGCTGCTAACACCTGTCGAGCATACTTTCTCTGTGTTGAGTTAAATTCTCCCTCTTAGCAAAACCTCTAGCGATGGTTTTGACGACCTTCTTGAAACTCCACTCAAGCATCCTTGTGAGAAAATTGTGAAAGCAAAAGCAAGTAACGATGAATATAACAAAGGTCAGTTTTATCGGGGCACCACAATGAGTGCCAATTGTACTTGTTAAAAGTACAAATGTGTGACAATCCCCTAAATTAAGGGATGTCAGAGACTTTAAGGTTTATTGTGAGGTTGAGAGCTAACTCGTGTTAAGTGAGAAGCCATGTATACGTATATGTTTGTTTTAAAGTTTGGTCATTTTCTCTCTATCATGAGATAGAGGTATTTAAAGCCACATTGGGGTCTAGTTCTAAAACTTAATGAGATATATCAACCACTCAGAAAATAGGTAGTTGATTCCTTGAATTTTAAATAGCATAGTTAATTCCACGACTCCCTTGGTGTTGTTGTTAACTAATTATAAATTATTCACATGATCAAATCCGATGGACAGAGTCATAAAAGATTCAAGCGACATATCTGAATAAAGGATGCCCTTTCTAAAATAAGGACTCTTAAACCAACAAATGAATGCTCTGAAAGAAATGATAGACGAAGCATATGCGTTCGCCACACCCTATTCCAATTACATCGGCACAAATTAATATTTAGATAAAATGAAAAGTATTTTAGAAAATATAGTTTTAGAGAGTATAGGTCCAAATTGGGAGAGAGGTTTGAGTTTCAATTTTCAAAATCTATTTGAGCAGCCTAGCCCAAAAACATATAGGCTTGTTATGGGCTGGCACGAGTAAATACCACAAGCCCGCTCCGGTTACAACTAATTAATTGTGTAAACTTATAATAAACCCAAAAGTATTTTATGCTATGAATTAGGTGTTGCAAATAAAATTTTAAGGTTTAAATTTCTTTTGATATTTATTTTGATCTTTAAAGAATATTTTTAGTGAACATGATAAGAGCCAATATAAGATGATTTTATTATATCATATTGATGAAACAAAACGATATATATAAGTTAACTGTAAAATTTAATATCAAATTTTTTTAATTAACCTTTTTATTTTGAATGAGTTTTAAAAAACACATAATTTATTTTCCTCAATAAAATATAATTTAAAATGTAAAAATATTAATTAAAATATAATTAATATTAAAAAATGAAATTATTTACAAAATAATAATATTTTAAAAATATAAAATATAATATTAAAACATGATTATTTATCAAAATAATAATATTTTAAAAGTATAAAATATAAAATAATAAAATCATAAAATTTTAAATAATTTAAATATAATTTCATGCAAGAGTATGAGAAGTTTATATCCCATGGTATATCATTTGAAGCAACCATGAGAAGTGTATGCCCATGGTATATATATTATTTAAAAATTTATTTTCTGTTGCAAAAGAAAAAGTGTCTTAAAGCACATAAAAATGATAAATTTAATGCTATAGACTAGGGTGGGGTTAGTCAATAGTAGTCCCATAGTAACCATTGAAATTGACCCCTCCATTTTTTGGCCACTTGTAAAATTTAAAAGAGTAATACATGTGACTCTTTGAAAAAGTGTCTCCTGTAAAAGACTCTTTACTGATTAATAAAAGGTGAAAATAACAAAAGAAAGATGAAGGAAAATAAAAATAATAAGATACTTTTTCCTCTTTTTTCACCCACTTTATTTTTTGTTGCTTTATTCTATATATTTTCCAACTTTTTGAATGTTTTGGCGGTGATCCTTAATAAGATTTTAAATCTATGTGTTATGGATATGCTTATCGCACGTGGATTGATAGCAAGAGGTTTGGAATAATATTGTAGGGTCATTACTTATTAATTATATTAATTATGTGTTTGTTGTGATAAATATGTACTAATAATGGTTGGTCAACTTTGATTCATTTTCATTTCAAGTGGCTCCTTTATCTTATCCATCATTTGAAATTCAATGTTATTGTGTTCACACTTTTTCTTTTTAATTTTCAAAAGGTCATTTAAGTGTTGAATATTAGTTTTGTCATAATACTCCTAAGCATGTCTCTTTCTCGGCAGAACTCATTTATATCAAATTTATATTTTATTTTATTTTTTTAGAATAAAGGACTTTTCATTACCAAAAAAAAAAGAGTTATATTTAGGAAAAATAAAATTACAACACTATTCTATTCTATATGTATAGTCCTAGTATTAATATGATTCTTTAAGGCTCCATGCATAGTGCATCTCTCATCCATATTTTGTATAATTGCTTCTTTCAAATGTGTGTATATATAGGTTTTTGAGAAAAAAATACTGTCATTTTGTTTATGAAATGACCATCTTCAAGATGTTTCGCTTCCACCCTTTCTTTTTGTTTCGTAAATGAACCACATCTTCTCATTTGTCCATCTTTTAGGATCTCTCGTATAGCCCAGCCATGCTAAAATGCCTTTCTAAATATTCTTCGATGTTTCACATTCAAACAACAGATGATCTAACAATTCAAATTTAGTACAAAAAGTTCACTTTTCATCTGTTATGATTCCAAACCTACCAAGTCTATATTTGATTGGGAGCTTACCATGAAGAACTATCTGTAAAGTGAAAATTGCTCGAGATCTAGCATGGTTTGTCAATAAGATCTTCTTCCAAGCCACCTGGTCTTTGTCCCCATTATCTTTTTGTACATGTTAGATGTTTTGTAGTGTCCATGTTGCATTTTCATGTTTTATTGAGAAAAATCTAAGTCACACATTGGTTAAAGATACAATCTACAAAAATTTATATAGAATGACACCCATCACTTTACCAATCGGTTTTGTAGGGTTAAGATAGATCAAACTCTAATTCTATCATGGTATCAAGAGCCTATTGATTTGGATCACCCACCATTTATATATGTGCACCAAACTCAAAAAATATTGAGCGCAAAAGAGTGTATTGGAAAAACCAAGTCTCATATATCGATAATTCGGGTCACCCATTGTTTATATCCATGCACCAAGCCCAATAGTGTTGGGCGTGAGGGAGTTTATTGGGAAAAACTTAAGTCCCACATTGGTTAAAGATACAATCTACAAAGGGTTTATATAGAGTGACACTCCTCACCTTACCAAACAGTTTTGTGGGGTTTAGTTAAACCAAACTCTAATTCTATCATATTTCAATGCTGCATTTAAGTCATCTCATCCCTGCAATTCACAATTTTTTCAGCAGCCAAGAACAATTTGCAATAGGTTATCAATGCATTATACCTGTGCCCTTCAAATAATAAGCATCTATCCATTTCACCCATATGCTTGAAGATTCCAAAGCAGCTTAGTAATAAATGCTTTATTCCACTCTTTCAAAGATGTGATATTTAAACCCCCAACAGCCTTTGAATTGTACGCCCTATCCCAAGCAGTTGGGGCTTTTTTGCTAATCTCTATTATGCCACTCCAAATGAAACTTTTGCATACAGACTCAATTTGATGAATTACCTTCATCGGTATTGTGAAGACCTGCATTCAATACACAACAATAGCATAAATAACACTATTAATTAGTTGTTTCCTTCATGTATAACTCAACAAATTAGCAGTCTAGTGTTTGGTTCTCTTGACAATTTTATCCATAAGAGGCCTATATTGATGGATGTTCAACTTCATATGTGACAAAGGGACTCTAAGATATTTGAAAGGTAAACTCCCTTCTTAAAGTTGGTGGTCACCAGGATTTTCTGATGCATCTGATTGTGGGCTTCCCCAATATACACTTTGCATTTTGAAGGGTTAGCCTGCATTCCTGTAGCTTCAGAGAATCTTTAGAACTCTTTCATCATAATTTCCACTGATATTTCGTCTCCTCTTCAAAAATGATGAGGTCATCTGCAAAACAGATGTTAGTAATATATAATTTCTCACATTTAGGGTGGAAATTGAAATTAGAGACCTTTTGTAACTTCTTCATACATTTGCTCATGTATTCCATAACTATCACAAATAACATGTGAGACATTGGGTCTCCCTGCCTAAAGCACCTTTTTGCTTGCAGAATGCCATTATGCTGGCCATTAATATTATATTTATAAGACACTGTACTAACACACACCATTATCCAATTTACGAATTTTAAAGGAAAATTCATCTCTCCCATAATAGTTTCCAGGGAAACCCATTCAACAGTGTCGTAGGCTTTTTAGATATCAATTTCAATAGTACATCTAGGGGAAGTGTGCTTTCTATTGTATCCCCTAAGCAATGCATGAGCTATGATGATATTTTCATGAATGATTTTTCTTGGTATGAAAGCAGACTGGTTCTCATCCACTACCTCTTTGATGACTTGATTAAGAGTTTTGGTGAGGACCTTAGAAATTATCTTGTAAAGGGTAGTGAAACACGCTATAGGCCTCATGTCCCTCATGGTTTTAGCCTTAGGGGATTTGGGGATTAAAGTAAACACAACACAATTTGTTGTAGCATATAACCTATTCTGGTTGAAGAAGTCATGTATAACCTCTTTTACATCATTTTTTATCACACTCTAGGCTGCTTTATAGAACTTGGCATTGAATCCATCTAAGCCAGGAGCTTTTGTATCCCTCATATTCTTTAAGGCCTCCCATATTTCCTCATCTTATATAGTTGTATTATTATGTTCCTAGATGTCTCTTGTAATTGAGGCCCTTTCATGATATCATCTATTTCAACATGTATGGTTTTGCTAGCTTTAGTTCCAAGTAGGTTTTGGTAAAATCTCATAACCTCTTTATCTCATCAAACTAAGTTAGAATTTTGCCATTGGTATTCTCTAGCTTGTAGATACCAGCTTGTTTATTCTTTCCTTTAACAGTGGCATGGAAATACACATTATTTTCATCTCCATATTTGACCTTTTTTTATCCTGGCCTTCTGCATCAGAATATTTTCTTCCATCACACTGGCATGGATGAACTCTTCTGACCAATACTGAACCTGTTGAATATAATCCTGGTTGAATATTTCATTTCCAAAGAAGATGTTGAGCATGAGCTAACTAACTTCTGGTTTCTAGGATTCTCTTCATACTATCTATATTCTCCTTATTAAGCTTTTTCATCAGAGGCTGAAGTCTTTTCAATTTGCTCCAGACTTTATACATGGGCCTACCTGTTTCCTCTTTATCCCAACAGTTCCTCACAATATCCAAACACTCAGGATGTTCTACACCACAATTAAAAACTTGAAAGGGGGTTTCCTCTTTTTGTATTCATACAATGTCCCAAAGGTTTAACCATGAGAGGCACATGGTCAAAAATATGTGCAACTAGGGTTTTAATAACACAGTTAGGGAAATATATAACCACTCTCTATTACATATGACTCTATCAATTCTAGAGTAAATCATACATGTTGTATGTTTGTTTGACCATGTGAAGTACCCTCATATTGTGTCATGCTCATAAAGGCTAATATCCTCCCTCATGCTTTCCAGGTCTTTATACTCAATTTCCTGGACCGGGTTTCCTCCAATCCTATCTTTTACTTTGTGCATATTGTTAAAGTCGTCCACAATTATCTAAGATCAATGGATGAAGTTGGCCAAATGCTTGATGTCCATCCACAAATTCCTCCAATTTATCAACTAGTTGTGAGCATAGATCACTGTCAAGAGATAAGAGTTACTACCATTCTTTACCTCATAATGTATTAATTGATTTGAGCTATCTTTCTTATTGATATCACAACTCCATTCTTTCCACATAATCTAAATCCTTCTGTTGTAGTGAGAACCAAATATCAAGCTATTGAATTAACTTGAATCACAAATCATGAAGTTCACCACCGAGCTTTGATTTATCCAAAGGAAAGGGTAAAGATCGAAGAAAACCGTAAGTGTGCTATGTAACAACACAGCTAAGAGATCTAAGGTTCGGGGGTTGGTTATACCTAGGGAAGGTGTTAGCATCCTAAGTATTTGTAGTATTTTACAGGAACCTCATGTTAGTATTTGTGTTATGCTAAAGTTGCTTGCTAAGGGAAATGTGATAAGGTAAAGACCTAGGGTATATACACTAAGTATGCTCGCCAAGACATCGCATCTCATGTCTACGTATCCTGAAGAGAATGAAATTAGAGCAACCATAGTTCCCCTAAATAGGGGTGAGGTACTCTTGAATGTGATCAAGGTTCCAAGGGGGAAAGTAAGTGTCTGCAGTGAGACACCTACATAGAGTGCAGTGACTCTAAACCTAAGGCTAGGTTAAACAGGAAAATAGATGTTCATGGCAGAACAAACTATATATAGAGTATGGTGACTCTAATTCTAAGGTTAAGATAAAAGGGAAAGACCTAAGGTTAGGCTAAGTATGACATGGTAGTCAACAAGGGGATTCTTTCCTTTAGAATTAAGTATAAGCAATTAATAAGAGGAAATAGAATCAAGTCGTGAAAGTACCAGATATAAAATCAAGTAAAGAGAAAAAACTATGAAAAAACATACATGATGAATACAAGACATTAACAACAACATAGTCGAAGTAAAAATCAAAACCACAAGATCGACGAAGAGATCCTAAGCTACAAGCCACGATAGTTAATGGTTAAGAAAAAGAGTTAAAAATTGAAATGATCAAGAATTCTAACAAAGTATAAAAGTAAATAAGATGACTTCAAATAAGAAAATAATCATAATCTAAATAATTAAAACAAACTAAATCTAATATTATCACTATATTAAAAAGTTAATTAGATAAATAAATAAAAATCAACGTTATAATTAAAAAGTGAAAATCAGAATATTTTAAACATGAACTTTAACCTTTCCTTTTTATTTTCTTATAAAAATAAAATAAAATAAATAATAAAAACAAATGAAATCTATCAATAGAAATGATAAAGAATAAAAAAGAACAATTTAGATTTTGTAACAGCAAGAAAGAAATATGGTCCATGAAGACAAACAAATGGGTCAGATCAACTTGATCCGTTGAACTTAAGCAATATTAACCTAATTGGAGAAAAAAAAGAAAAGAATGAAACAACTTGACCCACACCTTATTCAACTCGGGAGCATCTTTTTCACTTTCCTCGGCAGCGCGATGAAGGTCTTACGTGCACTTGTTGTATGAAGGGAAGAAGGAGAATAAGGTGAGTTATTGGTTAATGGAAGGAGGTCAAGAGTTGTAGGTAGAAGTGGTGATTTTATCGAAGCGGAGGCTGCAGGTTTCTGTTGTGAAGACTGATGAGGAATAAGTGGTATGGTGAAAGTTTTTGAGGGTGTGAATGGTTGAAGATCTGTTTGCTGCGAAGAAGGGTTTTCTTTTCTCTTAAATTGAAGGAGGGAAGTTTAGTGAGGTCGATGAATTAATAAGGATAATATTGTTTGGGCCGTGGCTATGAAGGAATTGATGAATGGTTTTTCTGTTGTATGGTTAAGGGGCACCTTTTCTATGGTTCAAATGGTTCCTAGACAGTGGTTTTTGTATGGTGATTTTAAGGATTTTTTTGGAATAGGAAGAAGATCCGTTTTTTTCTTCTGCAGAGTGCCCTTTTTTTTAGGATCCTCCTTCTTTACTGTTCTCCCTCTAAAAACCATCACGGTTTATTAAATTTTGAACTTAATTTTTGTATTGTCGGGTCTCTTTTATTGCAGATTGCTGTTTTTTGATGCAAGTCGAGTTTGTGGCATTGGTTTTGGCATGAAGTGGTATGTACAGATGCAGAGTGTTTTTGTGTACGTTAATGCAGGATTTGCAGGACTTTTGTTTGTAACAAGTAATAGTAGTGTTCCCTTTTTGTGAAAGATGTTGTAAAATTTTATTTTATAGCAATGCCATTATCTTGGTTTTGGTTTATGTTTTGGAGTAACAGGTTTGTTGGTTCACTTTCATTGAGCAGGTCTGGTTTTCTTAGTGAGTGTTTTGGCATAGAGTGGTTCAGGATATGCAATGCATAGGTTTGGCGTGGGAGTAGTAGGCTGGTGGGGATTTTGGTGTAAGTTCTCCAGCATATGGTTTTGACTTGTAGTGATAGTATCAGAATTATGGATGATAGCAGCAAGCAGGATTTCTTGAAGGGTATTTTGGCATTGTTTTATGAACTTTGTGATAAACATAATAAATAATAATAATAATAATAATTAAGAAATAAATTTAAAATAAATTTCTAAAAGTAATAAAAATGATTCTAAATTAGAGATAACTAAAAAACTATATTAAAAAGTACTAGATTGAAAAATAAACTAAACAAACTATAAATAAAAATAGAAAATAACCAAAAAATAAGCTATATTAAAATATAAGCTAAATTAAAAACTAAATTAAATCTAAATAATTCTTAAGATAATAAAAAAACATGCTCTGAAAATGGGATGATAAAAAATTGACTAAAAAGCACGATTAATGATGAAATGAAATGTTTAACTAGAAAAATGCAACAAAAAAATGGCAGACTTAAAATGAGGTAAAAGATCAAAGAAACTAAAGGTAAAATTTGAGGTATGACAGTTGCCCCTATTTAAATATCTTTACCGGATGACATGAGTGATGATAATCCTCGTGAAAACATGGTGAAAGGTATTTAAATACAGATAACCAAAAAATTTGCCCTTATATGCAATGACATGCTATGAACGCTAGCATGATGAAAAATGATGGGCTGATAAAATGCTAAATGCAGACAAAAACGAAAGAAAACTGGGATAGAGACAACACAATAAGTAACCAAGTCACTGGGGAGAGGCAGCAACACTAGGGAAGCAACAATCATCATCCATGAACGGAACTGAAAACATTCAATAGCTATTAACCAAATTCATAAACAAATTGAAGACATCTAGAAGAGCATTAGATGAAGAAAAAAATTCTGAAGGTACATCCGAAACACTTAGAAAAGTATTAAATGAACGGTAAAAGATTTGAAGACATATCTGGAAGAACATTAGATAAGCAACAAAAGAGTTCTGGAAGAACATTAGAACATGAATACATATCCGAAAAAGCATCAGATAGGTACAAAGGAGTTTCTAGAAAAACATCAGAAATAAAAGTCATATCCGAAAAAGCATCAGATAGACACAAATGGGCTCTGGAAAAACATCAGAATAAAATACATATCTGGAAAAGCATCTAAGGAGTTTCTAGAAAAACATCAAAAACCAAAGTCATATATGAAAAAGCATCAGATAGACACAAAGGGGCTCTAGAAAAATATCAGAACAAAATACATATCTGGAAAAGTATCAGATACTTACTAAGGAGTTTCTGGAAAAACATTAGAATCAAAATTCACATATGGAAAAACATCATATAGGTTCTGAAAAAACATCAAAACAAAAGAAATGAGATTCTGGAAAAGCATCAGAATTGCAAAGGATTGTATGGAAAAACATCAGATAGGTTCTGAAAAAACATCAGAACAAAAGAAATGAGATTCTGAAAAACATCAGAATTACAAAGGACTATCTGGAAAAACATCAGATAGGTTCTGGAAGAACATCAGAACAAAAGAAATGAGATTCTGGAAAAGCGTCAGAATTACAAAGGACTGTCTGGAAAAACATCAAATAAGTTTTGGAAAAACATCAGAACAAAAGAAATGAGATTCTGGAAAAGCATCAGAATTACAAAGGACTGTCTGGAAAAACATCAGATTGGTTATGGAAAAACATCAAAACAAAAGAAATGAGATTTTGGAAAAGCATCAGAATTACAAAGGACTATCTGGAAAAACATCAGATAGGTTCTGCAAAAACATCATAATAGAGACTAAATCTAGAAAAACATCAGAGAGAGAAACAAAGGTGACATCCAAGAATGGCATTGGATAAAAAGATACCAGACATCTAATAATGGCTTTGAATGAAAGGTAAAATCACAATATTTGAGAATGGTATTGGATGTAAGATAAAAACAGACATATATGGAAAAACAATCAGATAAGAAATGTCATATATGGAAGAACGTTAGGTAGACACGAAAATATTTGTTTGGTAGGTGCCAAGTGAGTTGGGCTTTGACCATAAGGTAAGACATGGATAACAACATGACCTCTGGAGTATGTAGATGAGGATGAAACACTCATGTTATGCATATGTATATGAATTACGCTATGATATATGATCAAATGCAAATGCAGACATCGACGATATGGCTCGATTCTTTTGGTGAGAAGACAAGATTGGAAGACTGATTCTCCAACACTGATATCACTTCCAAACTGCTTGGGGACCAAAGGTGTTACAGCTGAAGACATCTTTGTCACACTGCTAAACTATATCAAGTTGATGATCCTTGTGGGAAGGATGAAGAGCTGCTTGAGGATTCTTCAAGTAAATTGCCCCATATTAGCTTTGGCCAAATAGGTATCTCATATAACAAATTTCTTAGCCATTAAACCTCTTTACTACCTGCTGCTAAAGCAATAAATTCTGCAGCCATGGTGGAGTCAGCAATACAAGTCTGTTTCTTTGAACCCCAAGAAAGTGCACCTTAACCAAGATTAAATATCAACCACTAGTGGAGGCATGATCTTCTACCTATGTTACCCAACTGGAATCTATATATCCTTCCAAAACCTAAGGATACCTATTATATGTTAAAGTATAGTTAATCATCCCTTTCAAGTATTTTAGTACTCTAGTAACAACATGCTAATGGTATTTACTTTGATTACTTGTATACCGAATTAACCTACCAACAACATATGCTATATCAGGTCTGTACAAGTCATAGCGTAATCAAGCATCCAATTACCTTTGAATATTCAAGTTGTGCCACAGGACATCCTTTATGTGGTTGCAAATTAACATTTTGATCAAATGGGGTAGAAATGGATATGCAATTGAAATGATTAAATTTATTAAGCACTTTTTTAATATAGTGAGATGAGATAAACCAATATGTTCACAATCTCTTATGATTTTAATCCCTAAAATCACATATGTTTCACCCAAGTCTTTCATATCAATTTTTTTGGATAAAAAGGCTTTAGTCTTTTCTACCTATTTTAACTTAGTACCAAAGATTAGCATATCATCCACATATAAACATATCATAACCCCTTTTCTATTGTTAAATTTACTATAAATACATTTGCCAAATTCATTTATTTTGTATTCATCAGCCAACATAACTTGGTCAAATTTTTGATTTCATTGTTTGGGTGCTTGTTTTAACCCATATAAAGACTTAGTTAATTTACACACTTTATGTTCTTGACCTTTCATAATAAACCCTTCAGGTTGTTTCATATACACCACTTCATCTAATTCTCCATTTAGAAAGGCAGTTTTAAGATCCATTTGATGAATGACAAATTTGTAGATAGAAGTGAGTATCAAAAACACTCTAATTGATGTAATTCTTACAACAGGTGCATATGTATCAAAATAATCAATTCCTTCTTTTTGTGTAAATTCTTTAGCGACAAGTCTAGCTTTGAATTTTTCAATGGTACCATCAACTTTTATTTTTCTTTTAAAGAACCATTTACAACCTGTTGGTTTTGATCCTGGTGGGAGATTTACTAGTTTCCAAGTTTTATTACCCATAATTGAGTTCATTTCTTCTTGGGTAGCTTCTTTACAAAGTGCAGAATCTTGAGATTTTACTCTCCAAATGTTTTTGGATCATTCTCTAGGTTATAGCAAATTGGTCTATAACGATTTATTGAGTCATTATTTCCTTCTACAAGGAACACGAAGAAGTCTGATCCATAACTTTTCACTTTTTGGATTCTTTTACTTCTTCTAGGTTCTGAACATGCCCACATATCATTATTAGATACATTACTTTATAGACTTTGAACATCATAATGAACATTGTCTTTAATATTTTTAATTGAGGTGAATCTAATCTCTTGAAAAATTACATCTCTTGACTCAATCACGATATTAATAGGATACGAGTCATTGGATTCAGTAACCATGAATCTATATGCTTTACTATTTTCAGCATATCCCAGAAATACACATTCAATTCCTCTTTCTCCCCATTTCTTTGTTTTTGTTTCAAGCACCTTTACAATTGCTCTACAACCCCAAACTTTTAAATAATTAAGATTGAGTTTTATTTTCTTCCAGAGTTCATATGGGGCTATCTTATTCCTTTTAGTAGGAACTTTATTCAATATATAACATGTAGTTAGTATGGCTTCACCCCAATATCCTTTAGATGCACCAGAATATTATAACATGACATTTATCATTTCTTCCAACACCCTATTTTTCCTTTCTGCTATCCCATTTTGTTGTGGGGAATATGGTGCAGTTATTTGATGTATAATACTAGTGGATTCAAAATAATTAGGATGATAGAACTCTCGCCCTCTATCATTCCTAAAACATTTAATGAAGGTTTCATGTTGAAGTTCTACTTGTGCTTTAAAAAATTTAAATTTATCTAAGACTTCATCCTTAGAGTGCATTAAATAAACGTAACAAAATCTAGTGAAATCATCAATGGAAGTGACAAAATACTTTTTACCACCTATTGTGGGCCAACCATGTAAAACACATACATCAGAATGAATTAAATCTAACACTTTAGAACTTCTTTCAACTGTTTTAAAAGGTTGTTATGTGATTTTAGTTAACATGCAAGTGGTACATGAATTTGAATTTTTGTCAAGTGTTGGAATTAAATTTGATCTCATCATATCACTTAATTTTATAAAATTAACATGTCCTAGTCGCATATTCCATAAATCACAAGACTCAACAATATAAGCAGAAATCACATTATTGTTATTAACAACATTACACATGAACATATTCTAACAAAGATAACCTTTTCCGACAAACATTCCCTCTTTAGAGAGAATAAATTCATCTCCCTCAAATACAGATTTAAATCATACTTATTAAGTAAATGTAGAGAAATCAAGTTTTTCCTAACTTCGGGAACATAAAATGCATGTTTAAGAGTGATTATCTTTCCAGACGTGAATTAAATCTCTACTGATCCTTTTCCTTTGACTTGGACAGTAGAAGCATTTCTCATGTATAAAACACTACCATCTTCTTCATTGATGGTCTTGAATAGTTCTTTATTTTTGCACACATGACGGGTAGCACCAGAGTCTATCCACCAAGAATTAATATCTTCTATCATGTTGATTTCAGAGATGACAACAACAAGATTGTCTTTTGTTGCTTTTGAATTCTTTTCTTTGTTCTCTCTTTTCAAGAACCTGCACTCATTTTTAAGGTGTCCTGGTTTTCCACAATGATAACAATTTCCTTTATTTATTTTTCTATAGTTGTTATTGCCTTTACCATTATGATTTTCATGAGATTTTCTGAAATCTCGTTTCCTTTTCATGGAAGTTTTACTTGACTTTCCTTCCTTCATCATATAGACCTTATCTTGAGTAAATTGGCTTTTAGTATCATCTTGTTTTTGATACTCTTCTTCTAAACGAAGGTGATTACCCAATTGTTCAAGATAAATGTCCTCCTTCTTATGCTTCATGGTTTTTTAAAATCTTTCCAAGAAGGAGAAAGTTTATGTATTATGGAGGATACAGTTATAGTTTCATCCATGTGCATATTGTGCTGTTTGTAATTATGTAGAATATGTTCAATTTCGTGCATTTATTCCATAACAGACCTACCATCTATCAGTTTGTAATTATTAAATTGAGAAACAAGAAACTTCTTATTTGTAGCATCTTCTTGCATGTATCTTGATTATAATTTCTCCCATAATTCTTTTATGGAGTGACTACTCTAATAACTGTCAAACAACAAATCACAGATACCGTTGATGATGTGTCTCATGCACACACACACACACACACACACACACACACACATACACACACACACACACACACACACACACATATATATATATATATATATATATATATATATATATATATATATATATATATATATATATATATATATATATATATATATATATATATAGTTGTTCTGGATTGGACTGGCACATGCTCCACAGTTGGGCAAGGCCCAATCCAGTTTAGCTTAAGGTCAGATCTAATAAGGAGATTAGCATAATATAGCCATTGGGCACAATATAGCCGTTGGAGCATATAGCCATTGGGGACATCCCCCTTACGCGCTTGACAATTCACGCGACCAATTCCCCTTCGAAATTCACGGGGACAGTTGGACCAAGTCGAAGATCATGCGCTAGATCTTCCACCTTGCAGTCCTTCATTGGCCAACCAGATATTTTGGTCACATAGGAGACCTTGGCCCTGCGCTGGGGGGAATCTCATAAATACCCTCTCTCTTGAGAGGGTCAGATATTCTAATCATAAACACTTGTAATTGCTTTATCTCTATCCTAAAACTTACTTTGACATCAGAGTACCTTGCAGGTACATCCTCTCCTCTCCTATAACCACCGTTGTTGCTTTACATTGAAGGCCACGATGATCCATTCTAATCACTCCAGATCAGTGGCGTCGTCTGTAGGAATTTCTGGTTCCCCCTTCTTTTTGAACCAAGATCCCTCAATCTTCCCGAACAAAAGACCAAAGCTATCTCTCTAAACCTTCATCGTCATGGCCTCTCACCATAACAATGACATCCATCAAGATTCTGTCGTTGCCATTCGAGGTTGCAGCGAAATCCCCATTCCCGGAGAGACTGATCACAGGGATGAAAAACCCGGAATCTCCATCCTTTGACAACATGAAGCCTCGTGTCCAAAGTTCCAACCACGTATACGAGCCTATCACCGTCCCACAAGATGCGAACCCCTGCACTGCGGCCCATATCGTCGCTCTCAACAAATCCAACTACCTACTTTTCCAACAAGGGGAAAAAATCCACGTGCTGGAGAGCACCATCGAAGAACGACCTCCCCCGTGGAGATCCCTTAGTCCATCTCGCCAATATCACTCCCCTTTTCAGAAACATCGCCGAGGCGAATCTAGAAGCATCTCCCCAGCCAAAAAACAGTCCAAATCGGAGAAGCATGGACACGAGATCACCAGAAGACGCGATCATACCCCTTCCCGGAGGTCCAGGCACTCCCCAATGTCCAAGAGAACCAGGCCTTTAGGAAATCCTCACGAAGAACACCGAAGCCAACACAGACATTCTCCTCGATGCAACAGGAGTCGTGGACGCGGTTATTCTCTTAGCAGGTCGCCAAGCACGAGCAACGAAGACGACGCTCATGGTCCCCTGTCTCAGGAAATCATGGACACCCGTATTCTTCACGGACTGGAGAAACCTCCCCCTATAGCTCTCTATGATGGTACCACCGACCTTGGTGACCACATAGAAAATATTGAGGCCATGTTGCACTACCACAATGTCAATGGGGCGATCAAATGCAGATTATTCCCCATCACCCTCAGGAAGGGGGCTATGGCTTGGTATAAGAGTCTTCCTTGGAGCTCGATCACCTCTTGGAGGAACCTGAAGGAGCAGTTTGCCCGACATTTTACTGCCTTCAGGCGTCATCCGAAATCTGAAGCCACACTTGAGGGTATCATACAGGGCAGGGACGAGTCTCTCAGCGACTACGTCGACAGATTCAACAAGGAAGCGGTCAAGATCCGCACAATTGACCACATGAAGAAGTACCTTCTAGAAAAGGGACTAAGGCCGAAGAGTGACTTCAACAAGGAGGTACGGATTGATCCTCCTCGATCTCTAGCCGAACTTCTCCGCAGGGTACAATCCTATATTTAATACAAGGAAACTGAAGTCGCGTATAAAGCCAGAGACTCGAGGGACCAAGAGAGTTCCAGAGCATCGAAGAAAGACAAAGCAGAAACTTTCAGGCGAGACATAAATAGGCGGCGAGACGACCGTCCCCGTGATCACAAAGGTCCTGCAGGTCACTTCATCGAATATACCCTATTGACTGCTCCTTGCAAGTGTATCCTTTCTGAATGTATCAACACTGAATTCAAACAAGGAGGCGTGCGATTCCCCAAGACAACAGCTTCGAAGAGTAACACCGACCGAAGAAAATACTGTCACTTCTACCGCAGCCATGGCCGCATGACAAAAGACTACGCCCACCTGAAAGACTCCATCGAAATCCTCATCAAAGAAGGCCACCTAAAGCAATATACGAAGAGAGGAAAAGCCCTCCGAGGAGAAACGTTGGAGTCTAAGAAAGTGGAAACAAGAGCTTCAACTTCTTACCCTCCCCTGCTGGTCGCCATGTCTATCTCCCGACCAAAGGACTTTTTCATCCTCAGCGGTCTCGAGGAGCCTGCATATTTTTCAACGCACAACCCCTGGGAGGCCTTCCCCGACATAATGGTTATCTTCTGCGACAGATACAACAAACTCACAGTAGGATCATTGAAGATAAAATTCGACCTATTGATCGACTATAGCCCATATCGTTTGTCAATACTCTAAAAATTCCAAGGACGATCTCAGCCTATCACTTTCTCCCGTGAAGAGCTCCCCGGAGGATCCCCTAACGCTCATATTCCTCTTCTCATAAGATCCAGGTTGACCAACACTGATGTCCGTCGAATCCTTATCGATCAGGGTAGCTCAGTAGACACCATGTACACCAGCCTATTCCGCGCCCTCAAACTCGAGAAGAAGAACTTGTCCTCTTATGTAGGTTCCGACTTGTAAAGGATTTAATGGGGCTACTGTTAGGCCATAGGGATATGTGGAGCTCCAAGTTACATTCGGGGAGAAAGATACTGCCAAAGCGATTAAGACTCAATTCTTAGCCATCGAATGCCCCTCGCTATACTAGTGTAACCTGGGGAGGCCGACACTTGTCGAGCTAATCGTTGTTCCATCCACAGTTCATCTCAAGATGAAGTAATATACCGAGAAGGGGCATGTCGCCAGTTTGCACGGGGACATCAAGGCTGCAAGACGATGCTTCAAGGCATCTACCAAGGGGAAAAGTTCAATAGGTGTAGCACCATAGGTCGTCAAACGAGAAAGAGAAGAAGATCTTCCCAGCGAAGAAAGCCAGCCCGGAAAAAATCCAACACTCCAGGTTTATACCATCGACCTCGACAGTCAAATCTCAAAAGAAGGCGAAGAAGACAGTCCAGTTTCAACAGGAAGTTTATCCTCTACAACTGTGATGCGCCCAACACCAGATGGAGACTTCGAAGTGATCACCTTCAGGGACAACCTCAATCGAAGGGTCAATATTGGCGCGGAACTTCCTGATGAGGTGAAAGAGCAGTTGAAGACGTGCTTGAAAAACAACATTGATTTATTTGCCTAGAGCACCGCAGACATGCCCGACCTTGATCCAGAAATCGCTTGCCATCAGCTCACCATCGACCCATCTGTTCGGGGGGTAGAACAACACATGCGCAAGCAATCCGACGAGAAGACTGATGCGGCGAATAAAATTGTAAAAGACCTCTTAGAGGCCAAATTTATCTCGGAAGCCAGGTATAAAATCTGGTTGTCAACATTGTATTAGTCAAAAAATATAATGAAAAGTGGAGAATGTGAATTGATTACACCGATCTCAATCGGGCTTGCTCGAAAGACGCTTATCCTTTGCCTAGCATTGGTAAGTTAGTAGATAACTATGTCGGTTTCAAAATTTTGTCCTTCATGGATGCATACTCAGGATATAACCAGATTCCCATGGCAGAGAAGGACAAGAGGTACCCGCTTTCATGACCTCGTCGGACAATTATTCCTACAACGTAATGCCCTTCGGTCTGAAAAAAGTTGGGGCCACATACCACCGAATGATGAACAAAGTCTTCCAATCATAAATCGGAAATATGCTCGAGGTATATATGGACGACATGATCTTGTAGTCCCAAGAGGAATCTGATCATATGCTTCACTTGCAAAAGGTCTTCGACCAAGCTAGGGAGTGTAAAATGCGATTCAACCCAGAAAAATGCACCTTTGGCGTACAAGCAGGGAAGTTCCTCGGATTTTACCTCATAAAGAGGGGGATCGAGGCCAACCCTGACAAATGTCGAGCATTTTCTGAATTCTCCACACCTAAGTCGAAAAATTCCAAACAGTCTCTCAACGGGATGCTCACCTTGCTATCTCGCTTTGTGGCCAAATCTGCCCAACACGCCTGCCTTTCTTCAAGCTCCTCCAAAAAGAGGTAATGTTCGAATGGACAGAGGAACACTAGCAGGCTCTGCGCTATCTTAAGAAAGCCTTATCCGAACCACCATTTTTGTCACGACCTGACAATGGGGAAGCGCTTTACCTTTATCTCTCTTTCACTAATGAAGCCATCAGCGCTTCCCTCATTCGAGAAACCCTCGATAGGAAGAAGCTAATATACTTCACAAGCATACCCATAGAAGGGCCAGAACTCAGATACCAGCAGATCGAGAAGGTCTCCCTATCCCTCATCAATGTTGCGAGAAGATTAAGGCATTACTTCATGGCCCACACGATAGTAGTTCGGACAGACCAACCTATTAGGCAACTACTCGACCGACTAGATATGGCCAGTAAGATACTCAAATGGCCTCTGGAACTGTCAGAATTCGATATCCACTAGGAAAGTAGGAAAGCCCTTAAGGCACAAGTGCTGACCGATTTCGTGGCGGAAATGACGCCTACAACATCCCCTTCCAGCAGTGCGCACAAGTGGACCATTTTCGTCGACGAAGCTTCCAGTTCCACGGGCATCAGGGCGGGCATCATCCTCGAGAACGAAGAAGGGATTCTGATCAAAGTGTCGTTAGTCTTGTCTTTCCCAACCTCGAACAATCAAGCCGAGTACGAAGCATTCCTTCAAGGCTTACGACTGGCTGAGGACCTGGGTGCAAAGGTAATAAAACTTTTCACAGACTCCTAGCTCGTGGCTTCCCAGGCACGGGGGAGTACCAGGCCAAAAACTTCACCTTGTCGAGTACCTAACGCTGGTGAAAGAAAAGATAGCCAAGTTCGAAGCATTGGAAGTCCATCACATCCCCCGTGAAATAAATACTCAGGAAGACATCTTGTCAAAGTTAGCTAGCACAAGGAGGAAAGATGACAACAAGTTTGTTATACAAGTGACACTTCCCCGTCCAAGCATCACAAAACCAACAGGACTGCTCGACGTTAACGCCATCGGTTACAACAGTTTTTGGATGACTCTGGTACATTACTATCTCACTACAGGGAAGCTTCCCGAAGATAGTAAAGAGGCCAACGCAATTAAGCGAAGGGTCTGCTCCTACATCCTAGTCAAAGGCAAGCTCTACCGGCGAGGAATCTCCATTCCTCTCCTAAAATGTGTTGAGGAGAACAAGGTCTCAGACATTTTCTAAGAAATTCATGATGGCATCAATGCACAACACTTAGGATGAAGATCCTTGGCGCGAAAAGCCCTTCGAGCAGGATACTATTGGCCAACCATGCGGCATGACACAAAGGAACATGTAAAGAAATGCGACAGATGCCAATGCCATGGGGACATGCACTTAGCTCCCCCCAACGAATTAAAGACCATGTCTTCCCCATGGCCTTTCGCTTGGTGGGGATGGACATACTCGTCCCCTTCACTGTAGGATCCTATCAGAACAAATTTCTGATCGTGGTCGTCGACTACTTCACAAAGTGGATCGAAGCTGAGGCCCTTACTAAAATCACGACATTTAACATACTTCTTTTTACAAAAGAAACATCCTCGCGTGATTCGGTGTGCTCCAGGCCCTCGTAACCGACAACGAGACCCAGTTCACGTGCAAGAAATTTCAAGATTTTTTTGCCAAACTAGGCACCAAGCAAAACTCCACGTCCGTCGAACACCCCCAGACCAACAGACAAGCAGAGGCTACAAACAGGGTGATCCTCCGCAGACTAAAATGAAGGTTAGGCGAAGCCAAAAAAAACTGGGTTGAGGAGCTACATAGTGTGCTATGGGCATACATAACAACTCCATACTCTACCACCGGGGAAATTCCCTTCCGATCAGCATACATAACCGAGGCAGTAATCCCAGTGGAAATCAGAGAACCCTCTAGACGGACAGAGTCCCCTCTCGACGGGGAAATGAATGAAGAAGCATTATGAGAAGAACTCGACCTGGTCGAAGAAATCCGATCAGGGTTAGCTCTTCGCGAAGCTTCGGTGAAGCAAAAAATAATGTTGCGCTACGACTCCAAGGTCATAAAGTATTTGCGCGAGGGCAAGCTGGCCGCAAATTGGGAAGGACCTTACCGGGTGAGGTTGATAACAGGTACCAGAGCCTACTACCTCGAACACCTAAATGGAGAATCATTTTCTCGACCCTAGAATGCTGAAAAGCTTAAACAATATTACAGTTAGTGCTAATTCAATTAAGACTAACTGCCAACTGTAACACCCCTTATTTATACCCCTAAATAATATAAATAATCATTTAGGCATAAATTCAAAATTTCATCAGAGTACATTTACAACACGACATAAAAGGGGCGTATCACATTATACCAAAAATTTAACATATACAACACCTGCTCAACAGATATGCAACAACGGGGCAACACCCACAAAGAAAATATTTAGAACATAGGCGGAAACATCTAAATATTTCATAACCCCCAAAACATGTAATCACATACATATACATCATTCAAGTTGATTTACAACATCATCAATATAAACAATATTCATTCAGCATGTTTCATCAACATTCATCAGCAGATACAAACACAGATGTACCAAAAAAGAATCAAAATAATCCCTAGCTACCCGGTGCTACATATCAGAGCCAACCGACCAAAAAGAATGAAGCCACGCTTCACAAAACTCCGGCAATCTAATCTGCAATGCCTCATAGAGCATTATAAAACAGCCGAAGGGTGAGAAACAATATCATAATATATATATATATATATATATATATATATATATATATATATATATATATATATATATATATATATATATATATATATATATATATATATATATATATATATATATATATATATATATATATATATATATATATATATATATATATATATATATATATATATATATATATATATATATATATATATATATATATATATATATATATATATATATATATAAAACGTCCAATAACATCTCTCGCGTTCTCACCGCAACTCATCTCACCACACCATACATCGCAATGTATTCACAATTAACTATTTACAAATAGAGCACCAAACATATACAACGTGCATCAACAATGTTTATATCAATTCATAAACATACACACATATACATACATACATACATATATATATATATATATATATATATATATATATATATATATATATATATATATATATATATATATATATATATATATATATATATATATATATATATATATATATATATATATATATATATATATATATATATATATATATATATATATATATATATATATATATATATATATATATATATATATATATATATTCACTCATACATGTATCTTCAAGCCTTCCATTCATGCCAATTATCAAAAATTTACATAAACATCTACATTCATGTTTATTCACCATACATCATGCACAGATGTTAACATGCAACTCATAGAGACCGACACACGACTCTATGCAGATGCAAATGCGGTACCGACTCATTTCAGCAGGTTCAATTGAAGAACCAAAAATAACCATCGCTCACACCCCACATGGGCACACGAGGTTCTGCAAATTCACCGAGGAATCAAATATAACCATCGCAACATACGAGGTTCTGCAAATCCGCCGAGGGATCAATAAATAACCATCGCTCACGCCCCACAAGGGCACACGAGGTTCTGCAGATTCACCGAGGAATCAAATATAACCATCGCAACATACGAGGTTCTGCAAATCCACCGAGGGATCAATATATAACCATCGCTCACACCCCACAAGGGCACACGAGGTTCTGCAGATTCACCGAGGAATCAAATATAACCATCGCAACATACGAGGTTCTGCAAATCCACCGAGGGATCAATATATAACCATCGCTCACACCCCACAAGGGCACACGAGGTTCTGCAGATTCACCGAGGAATAAATCAACACAAGAATGCATACCATGATGCTTCATATGCAACATGACTCATGACACTCTTGAAATGCATACATGTTTACAAACATACTCATGCATTCATCACATTCGTCGCATACATTCATTATGCGTTGAAATATATGTATCACAAAGCATATATATGTATTTATCATCCATTCAAACCAATTTTCATACATGGTTCACATTCACAATCAATCTCGCCATGCATTTCTATTCAATTCAAGTAAATGCACGAAATTGCCAAACGGCCACATTTCACACCTCACAAATCACAAACTAGGTTTCACGCCATACGGCTACCCACAACACACATAACAACATATAATTTAGTCATCTCAGACAAGGAATGATTGCAACCAAACCACATAACCAATCCACGAATGGAAAATACAAGAAAAGAAAATATGCTGCTGTGTTCGCCAACCTTCGCCTGGCGAAGCCTCTGGCGAACCTTCGCTACTTCGTTCGCTTGGCGAACTTGCCAGCGAAGACCACTGGGAGTTATTCTGGAATTACTCGCTAGCACTCGCCAGCACACTCTCCTGGCGAACCTTCGCCACACTCATTCGCCTGGCGAACTTGCCAGCGAAGACAGGGTGTTTGCTACTGACTTGTTCGCTGCTGCTCGCTGGGCTTCGCCTGGAGAAGCTTTGCTGCCACTCGCCTGGCAAACCTGCGAACTCAGAACTCCCATGGCTATCCAAAAGCCCAAACCTCACAAACCGACCGATTGAATCCAAATCAGTTCCAGTAGCACAACCCACTCATCACCCGACTATACTACACCGTCCATTCCAAATTCTAACCGATAAAACTCAGTTTCTACCGATTAAACCAACTTCCGACCTAGAAATGGAAATATAGAAAATAATCCAACAAAACCAATCTAGCACATACATGATTACATACATTATCAAGATGATAAAACTTCTCACCCTTACCTGATTAATCGCAAGCTAAGGTTGATTCTTGATGATTTTAGGTTTTGTCCCACTTTCTCTTCTTTTCTCTCCTCCTCTTTTCTTTCTCTTGTTTTCTTCTTAATGTTTCTATCTTTCTCTTTTCTCTCTATATCACATATTCTATTTTCTATCCTCCCAAATTCTTTCCACACACTTATCAAATAATTCACACAAAATATCCACTTAATATTATCACTAATGCCCAAAATACCCTCCAACCTATTTTTACCCGAAACTCTCAAAGTCGGCAAAATAGCTCAATATGTAAACATAACATATTATCACACAAATTCCATATAAATAAAAATAATTACTTAAATAAATCAAATAAGGACTCAATAAAAAAGGGAATTCAGAATCGGGGCGTTACACCGACAGCTCCACCTCACAACAAAGAGGGATCGTTCGGCCAAGGGAGTGTGCCCTAGTGCAAGCACAACCCTCAAACATAACAAAGGCATGTTTACGCTCACGGAATGAGCAAATTTTGTACCCAACGGGGATAACTCAATCGAGCTCCCCCGTTGGCGTACCAGCGTGGCAGAACATCCAACTCGTGATGGGAAAGTCCAAGCCCTGTGTGATCAGGACCTCAACCGAGATTCTAGTTCCACGACTGGAAAAATTACTTCGCTACCTCGACAAGTTCCCTAAACTATCAAGCAACGTAACGAGTCGAGCAAACTCTCATTCAGTGAACGCAAATCGCAAAAGAACTAGCATAAGACAGACGCCTATACAAAAAAACAACACATAAGGCATACAATGTCGAACAAACATACATATATAGGTCTGACCACCAGGCTGGAAATTGTTTAGATATTACAAAAATTATGGGCCAAACCTGATAGTCAGAATTTACAAAATATGGAACGCATGCCAAAATACACAAAAGTTACAAAGAACAATCAAACATCATCTGTAGGAATTTCTGGAGGGACCACCTGCCCGTCGACCACCTGGTGCAGAACGCTCATCCCTTCAGTAACCAACTGGACGTCGGGTTTCAAGGTCTTCATCTGCTCCACCGCAACATTGAATCCGGACTCAACAGCTTCGAGGGTGTCCTGCTCGAGAATGCGGATCTTTTCAATCATCTCTCGCCGGGTCTTCAGGGACTTCTCCTCCTTAGTTTCATCCGGCCCTGCCGTCGACGAGCCTTCCAGCTCCGCTACCCTAGCCTTTAAGCTGTAATTCTCCTCCTTAATTTTCTTCATCTCATCAGCCATCTTGTTCATGTCTTTCAGGAGTTCGACCTTGGCCTCATAGTTTCCTTGGAGGGTCGACATCTGGTTGAACAGGTCAGCTGTCTCCAACTCAAGCTCGATTTCCCTGGCCTTCACCTTTTTGAACTCTTTAAGCGGAACTGTCTCCATATCACCCAGGGCCAGAGTCGTCTCCAGCACCCTCATCATTTTAGCAGCATCACGACAAAGGAGCGCCCTCTTCACCTTTGGGTCAGCAGATAATATGGCCGACGCCTCTAGGTCGGGGACAACCACAGCTCCTTCCCCGTCAAATATCTTGTTCTACAGATAGTAGGGCGGTAGGGTGAATTTCCCCCCAACGAATCCACTTGAACCTTTAGCTGAGGCAGAACCGAGATCGTCTCGTCTCCTCTTCTTCTGAGGATCTGGGGTAGGAGGATTAGAGGTGCTGCCCGGAGAAGGCGAAGGACCATCGAAAAACTTCTCCAAAGTCGCTTGTTGTTTGATCGCGTCCACCCTTGAAGTCGAAACCTTTTTGACATTCTTGGCCACGGCGGACTTGACCAGGAGCTCACGTAAGTTCGACATCTTTCCTACAAAGAAGAAAAAAGATTTAGCACGACATCAAAACATCAAGAAGCACAGGTTAAACACATCATTTATACCTAGAAGTTCAAAAGCCTCGACCTCAGTTGTACGGTCGAGAAGAGATTTGGTGTTTATGTAACGGGCCGCCCGAGCAGGCTCTCCATCCTTAGCGTAGAGCAGGTTACCATCCTTGTGCACCATAGTGGTAAGGGTGAAACTCTCCATGAACTCTCTCAACGCTCGAAGATATTTCCTATCCTCAACACACAACTGATTGTGCTCCACAAGGAATTGGTCAGTTCTATACCGAAAATGGTCATACACCCACTTCAAGGGAAATTTTGACACAGGTCGTACCACCTCCCGACCATCCTCCTTGATCGTCTGCATGGTAACCAGGGAACTCTTGGTCGCCTTTGAAAGAGGCTTTACAACCAGACACCTGAACTTGAAATCTGACAGACTCTGAATAAGGCCAAAACATCCTACTCTGCTGTTTAAAAGACATCCAACTTTACTTTTATTCAGCGTTGCTCCTATGTAGCAGAAAAAAGCAGAAGAAGAGCTCCACGGTAGCCCTAATTGTCAGGTAATGGCATACCAGCTGGAATGCCCGAATGAACCTAGATCATTCGGGTGAAGTTGGGCAGGACACAATTCAAGATGACAAAATATCGCCCCTTAGAAATCCGTGAAGGGCAGACGATACACTGCCTCCTCAAAAGCAAACTCGTACATTGGGAATCTTCTCCCGGATACACCAAACATATCTAGTCATTCTCTGTTGGATTGATCTCTCTCCAAATCATGGGCACATCTTCGAGGATATCAAAATTACTGGCCTCCTCCTTGGTAAAGGTCGACTTGGTCACTAGAGGTTGTTGGGAGATCCAACTAAGATCCCTTTGAGCAACCCGCACGTTGGCATATTCGGCGGGAGGCACGTCCTTGTTAGTAGTCGCTTCAATGTCGGGGACGATTCCTTCATTTCGATCATCCATTTCACCTGAAAAGAAGAGGAAGCAAAAGTGAATTCGACGAAGATCAAATCCACCCTTCCACCATAAATCAAGTGAAAGGGCGAGGATTAAATGTGAAGATGTCTCCTCGACTCAAACCCTTATCATCGGCAATGGGCCTCGACGAAACCCCTCCCTGAAAATGAAACAAGTCCCCGCGACTTGTAAAGACCCTAAAGGGGATAACCCCTGCGACTACTAGGACTTGTCGGACACCTAAGAATAAAACCCTCAGCATCGAGGATACCTTCTGCCCGACTACAAACATGAAATATTTCACACAACAACCTAGGAAGATCTACAGATATAAAACATCCTAGATTCATGTTCTTTAAGGCCTTCATGAACTTCCCAGGAAATTCATGTGTTCATCTGGAAACGCATGAACTTCAATTGGAAAATTCATGCATCGCCGGTAAACTCAAGCTAAAATTCCAAAAATTCGTACATTCTAACAGCAAGGATGAAGAACTTACTTGGATAAGGAGGTTGGAGATGAAGATCTTAGACAAGACAAGGATGACTGACGACGACAAAGAATGCTCCGGCGACAGATGATTATTGTAGAGCAAAAGGATAAGAGGAGAGAAATTTTCGTAAAGTGAAAATGAATCTTATTCCCCCCTTATATAAGCTCTTTTGCTCGCATAGGGAAGCACAAAGGGTAAAAAACCATCATTGCCTAACCTCTTAGACCTCCTAGGCGTTAACAAAATTAATTGCGCCTTCACACATGGCAAAAGAGGAAGCTGTCAGTTGGCATTTTCAAAACTTACCCTTCACATGCTTGTGAAAGAACAAGTCCCTTCGGCTCCCCGCGGGCACATTCTCCTCGACAATGTCCCTAAATAGCATCCGAGCTTGAGTCTCATAGACATTTTTCTGCATCATAAGAACAAGCTTGGTCGACGTAAAACGCACCATTCATATCCGACCACGTCATTGCACCTCCAAGGAGGCCACGCGCAATCAACGATCGACCATACCAATCATATGCTATGCACATACGCGTCCCCGAAGTTTTTCGTTCAAATAATGGTGACCTCAAAGACCTCCCTGCGATATGGTTCTTGCCCCTTGGTCGACCAGCTAGGCTAACTCAAGTCATTACTCCTCACCTCGAAGCAACGACTTGGGGGGCTCCTGTTCTGGACTGGATTGGCACATGCCCCACAGTTGGGCAAGGCCCAATCTAGTTTAGCTTAAGACCAGGCCCAATAAGAAGATTAGCACAATATATTCGTTGGGCACAATATATCTGTTGGAGTATATAGCTATTTGGGGCATCCCCTCACGCACTTGACAATTCACGCGACCAACTGCCCCTTCGAAAGTCACGAGGATATTTGGACCAGGTCGAAGATCACGTGCTAGATCTTCCACCTGGAAGTCCTTCATTGGCCGACCAGATATTTCGGTCACATGGGAGACCTTGGCCCTGCGCTTGGGGGAATCTCATAAATACCCTCTCTCTTGAAAGGGTCGGGTATTCTAATCATTCTCGCTCATACCTAAACACTTATACTCGCTTTCTCTCTAGCCCAAAACTTACTTTGGCATCGGAGTACTTTGCAGGTACACCCCCTCCTCTCCTACAACCACTATTGATGCCCTACATTGAAGGTCATGACGATCCATTATGATCACTCCAGATCAATAATCATCATTGCTCCATTTTTGTCTCTCTCTAGTTTCAGTAACTGTTTCAGTTTTTCCACTAGTCTTGGAATGTTAAGGACATACACCACTTTCAATGTTGTGAGAAGGAAATTCATTTTTTTCTGCCAACGGAAAAAATTGTCTCCATCAAACTTCTCTAATTTCACAAAGTCAAAAGTCATCTCTTTTAATGAAGCAACCAATAAATAATATGAATTGTTCCTTAAGCATGTTAGATATCTTGTTTTGGGGCTGCTGCAAAACTAAGAATGAATGGAGATAAATTGAGAAATAAATTTTCTCGATAAATTTCTAAAGCGTGTGTTTCCATACTAAGCTTTATGAACAATTTGTTGGGTTTTAGATCCCTTCCTATGTGGAGAAATGACCAAATATGATTAGCCCATTTGTCTCACTTACTTAAGTGGAGAAGATTAATTTAGGCTTGAGAGAGATAGAGGAAAATAAGGATTCAAAAGAGAGAAAAGAGGAGAGAAACTCATTCCCATTTTTCTGTAACCAGTCTCCCTAAATCAATGATCCCTAATTCGTTAACCATTAGATCAAGTTCAAATTTGGAGGGAAGGTTCATAAGACGTATATATAAATTTTTGACTATTCACAATTTCAAAATAATGTCCGAGGTGAAAGTTAATTGCTTCACACTAAGATGCAGATTTGGGAAATTTTTTTAGCTTTTTGATTCTTATTTGTAACCTAGTTTTCTATGTGATTTGCGGTTGTTAGTACTAGTTTGTGAATCACTTTAAAACTCTCTTGTAATATTAATTTATTATAGTGGAATTATTACTTTGGTATGGACAACTCGTGGTTTTTACTTTCATATTGAGGGGTTTTCCACGTTCAAAATATCAGTGTTATTTTGTGCCTTTATTTGTTCGATTTTCCATCTTGTATTTGTTGTTGATCCTTAAGGTTCCTACATGTTTGGGGAGTTTTATATGTGTTGTCTATTGATATATTATTTTGTCTTAATTTCCCATCAGAGTGGCATCAGAGCTCTTGGTTAAAGGCTATTTTAGTTGTTTGAATAATGGAGTCAAACACAAAGATGAAGATGGTATTGTTGAATGGTTCTAATTATCATTTATGGAAGGGAAAGATGAAATATTTACTATTTTTGAAGAAATTGCATTTACCGGTTTTTAGTTATGCAAATCCGGATTCTGTATCTGATGAAGAATGAGAGTTTGAACATCAACAGGTATGTGGTTTTATTCAACAATATGTAGAAGATAATGTTTATAATCATATTGCTAATGAGACACATGCAAAAACTTTGTGGGAGAATATAGAGTCCTTGTATGTCTTTAAATCAGGGAATAATAAATTGTTCTTGTTCAATAACTTCATAAGTTTGAAGTATAAGGAGGGGACTTCTATTTCAGACCACTTGAGTGAATTTAAGGCCTCCTTGATTAAATTTCAGGAATGAGCATCAAATTTGATGATTAACTTTTGAGAATATTTCTATTGCTATTTTTACCAGAGGCTTGGGAGAAATTTTGGGTTTCTATCATAAGTTTTATTTCTAGAGATGTTGTTTCTTTGGAAACGGCTAAGGGTGGTATTCTTAATGAGGATATGAGAAGGAAGGCACAGGGTTCTTTATCTCAACCTGAAGTACTTGTCACTGAAAATAGGGGGAGAATTCATAAAAATGAACCGAAGGGTGGTAGAGAGAATAATAGAAGCAAGTCTAAGCCGCGGTACAAGAATCTGGAGTGTCATTATTATCACAAAATAGGACACGTACAGAAGTATTACTATTAGTGGAAAAGAGATAACAAAGGCAATAAAGGTAAGTCTAAACAAAGAGAACATGAAGATCATGATGCTTATCGTGTTATTACTGCTACTAGTGATGATCTTGTTATTCTTCGTGATAACGAGTCTGTTAATCTTGTATCAGACGAGAGCATGTGGATAGTTAACAGTGGTGCTACATTGCATGTTACACCAAGGAAGGATTTCTTCACATCTTATACTTCTGGTGATTTTGGAGTGTTAAAGATGGGTAATGATGGTGTATCTAAGATAATTGGTGTTGGTGATGTTTGCTTGCAAACCAACATAGGAATGTAATTGTTGCTTAGAGGTGTCAAACATGCTCCAGATGTCCGCTTTAATTTGATTTCTGTGCATATGCTAGATGATTATGGTTATGATAATCACTTTGGTTCTAGAAAGTGGAAACTCAACAAAGGTAACTTGGTTGTGGCTAGAGGGAAAAACTTTCTAAATTGTATTGGACAAAAGCTTTGGTTCCTAGGGACAGTGTGAATGTTATCGACATGGAAGTATCTTTTTGGCACCGAAGACTTATTCATATTAGTGAAAAGAGGCTGAATGTTTTGGCTAAAAAGGATGTTATTCATGGATTAAAGAATGTAGGTTTGGAGAAGTGTTCTCATTGTATGGCCGGTAAACAAACTAGAGTATCTTTCAAGAGACATCCTCCCTCAAGGAAGTCAAAGTTGCTTCAATTGGTACATTATGATGTTTGTGGTCCATTAAAGGTAAAATCCTTTAGTGGTGCACTTTATTTTGTTACCTTTATTGATGATTGCTCCAGAAAACTATGGGTTTATGCCTTGAAGACAAAAGACCAACTTTTGGAAAAGTTCAAAGAATTCCATGCTTTGGTTGAGGCAGACAGGAAAAAAAGCTAAAATATGTTCGTTCAGACAATGGTGGAGAGTATTGTGGACCATTTGATTCCTATTGCGAGCATCATGGTATTGCATATGAAAATACTCCTCTAAAACTCCTCAACTGGATGATTTAGGAGACAGGATGAGTCGAACACTAAGAGAGAGTAAGGTGTATGCTCTCTGAAGTTAAGTTGCCTAATCATTATTGGGACGAGGCACTTTACACGACAATGCATGTTCTTAATATCACTCCTACTGTTGCTTTGAACAGTGATGTTCTGGAAAAAATTTGGTTTGGAAAGAATATCAAGTATGATCATTTGAGAGTCTTTGGTTGTAAGGCTTTTGTACATATTCCAAAGGATGAAAGATCCAAGTTGGATGCAAAGTCAAAACTATGTATCTTCATCGACTACGGACAAGATGAGTTTGACTACAGGTTGTATGATCCCGTAGGAAAAAAGCTTACTCGAAGCCGCAATGTGGTGTTTATGGAAAGACCAAATTGTTGAAGATATTAATAAGGTAAAGAAGGCTACACCCAAGAAAGATATCAGTTTGTCTAATGTTGATCTAGTTCGGTTACCTAGTTATAATTTGGATTCTAATGGTGGTGATGATCACAATGGCGAGCCATATGATTATGTTGATGATCAACAACTGGGAGATAAGGTGAATATTCTAACTAATTATGGTGAAGGGGAGACCGACTTGTCACAGAATGAGAATCTTGGTGAAACTCCAGAATTATCTCAGGTTCAACCTAGGAGGTCTAACAGGTAGAGACAACCTTCTATAAAGTATAATTCGGATGAGTATGTGACCTTGACTGATGATGGTGAACCTAAGTGTTTAATATATTATTTTCAAATGATACAACCATTTAATATATTATTATTTTGGAAATTTTTTAATATAAAATTTGAATATAATATTTATTTTATTATTTCAAATAATACAACCATTTAATATATTATTATTTTGGAAATTTTTCTCATAATAGATGTATGCAAATAATTCACGTTTAAAATTATTAAGTGCGACCATACATAATCTAAGTGCGCAACCATCATTAAAGTCATTAACAAATTAAAGTTCAAAAAGTAACTTTGTTACTAATTCAAGATAACCTATCTTTCTCTTTGTGATCTCATATACTTGCGTGTCTCAAGTTCTCAATTTTCTAACCAACACTTTGTACCTCTTGTTCTAATCTTTAGTAGCTGCCATTTTCTTTAGGGGTCAAATACGCGTTATGGTTCATCTAATTAATCTCAGAAATCATTTTAAAATATAAACATCAATATATTATTAGTTTTTCTGGACGCATTATCTATACCATAATTACGTAATGAATCTTTTGGTTAAGAAAAAACATAAGCAACTACTACCATCCACTTTTATAACAATAATTATAATATATGTATGTTTTTTAATAATCTATAATAACGTCACTTTTGCTTACAAAAAAAAGCGTGTGTGCAATTATAATAATTATAAAAATGATTAATTATAAACAACGATCATGCGGAGTATATATAAAATTAATAATTGGAGTGCGAAGTTGTAATGTTCATGACACTAAAATCATCTTCTACATCAGCAAGGAATTGGTCTTGCATGCACATTCAATTTGCATTGCATTTTTAATTCATTTCATTTTAGGCAAGTTGTATGCAATTAGTTTGCTTTTTCATTACTTATTTTCATATTGTCCATTTATGTAGAAAAATGAAACTTATTTTCAGTATTATCCATTTGTGTAGAAACTGAAATTTAAAATATGAAGGAAACCAATATGCTCAATCTATGTCAAACTATTATCATTTGTAGACAAATAAGAATGTTGCATCCTAATATTGTTGGAAATTCATCTCACACCTTATGAAGAATTCTCTTCAATCTTGATCTCAAGATTGACGAACAAACCCACAATATGATAGTAATGGTAATAACAAGTAATTATCAAGAACATCAAAAGAAAAGAAGAACAAATAAGAAGGAGAAGAATGAGAGAATAAATATTTGGAGAAAATTGTTACCCACAACTGTGGGATTTCTTACTGCTTATAGAACTTTCACTTGCTAAACACTGCAACTGTGAAATCTGTTCTATGTTGTGATTGAATACAAAGCAAGACACCCTATTTATAGTTTTAGGTTTACAAAAGCTCAAAACATAAAAGGTCCAAAATATTCAAATCAAATCTAATCATATCAAATCAAATCAAAACAATGAATTACATTTAACAAATATGACAGTAGAATTAAATATTATACAACAATCAATGAATATGTAAATGTATTTGTGTTATTTGTTATTTCTTACTTATTATATGATGCAATAATAATTCTATAAATTTTTTTAGTAGATTTGTACCCATCAAAGACTTAATAATACTTAAGGTGCTTTAGTGATAGTGTATAAAATTAAAATAGTGTATAAAATTAAAATAATTTATATGACTAAGTATTAATTTTTGCAATCTACTAGTCTAGTATTGGTTCAATTAGCAGCTCTTATTTCAAAGCATGGTTAGTGTTATGACCCTAGTAATTTGATTAAGTTGTTTTTTAAATCAAGTTGAAAGTGTTAAGAATCAAGTATGAAGTGAAAGTCTAATATTGATTAAAAAAGTGGAGATCGAACATTTTATAAGTGAAGATAACCCATATATTTATTACATTAAAGTTTTGGGTGAGTATGCAGTATCTTTCACCTGGTGTGTCTCTCTTCAAGAAAGGCTTCAATGTAAAATCGTCTTCATGATGACCATCAAAAAATTGATGACCCTACAGTGGTATCAGAGTTTTTTCATGAGTTTGAATTTTCTCGAATGACGGTAGGGGGAGATTGTCGGATTTATCAATATCCGGCGTCACCCTTAGGGATTCGATGGACTTAAAATCCCAACCCGTGGTGCTTAGTATGGGCTAGGCCAGCCCCTTGAGATTATAAGGAAATAAATGTGTTATCTCACTAACAACAATTTCTTTTAGTGTAGTGGTAGGCACTAGATCCACATTGGTAGCAGAGACTGGTTTGAATGAAGGATTGACTCCCTTGTATCGATAAACCTCACCACATGGTAGTGGTCAAAAGACATGGCCTGTTGAAAAGTGTCAGCGACGATACAAGTGTATGTGGATGAAAGAGCTTTCGCTTGAGGGGGAGTATTGTGGGTAGACTCACACTTGAGGGGAGTGTTGAGAAAAACAAGTGTGAGTTGGAAGTGTTGAGAATCAAGTGTGAGGTGGAAGTCGCACATTGATACTAAAAATGAAGATTTATCAGTTTATACGTGAGAGAACCCATACATCTATCATCTTAAGATTTTGGGTGAATATGTGGTGTATCTCTCACTTGGTGTGTTTCTCTTAAAGAAAGGTTCCAATGTAAAATGCTCCCTCATGATGACCCCGAAAGAATTGATAACGCAATAATTATTTGTAGATAGTTAAAGGCTGTTAGAACTCAACCAAATTTTAGCATTCATATATATATATATATTGGATACTAGATCAATTGTAAATCTATGGCTTGAGTGAATGAAGAAATGAATATGAAATTTACAATAACATATCTTAGCTTCAACGTGGTATTAATTGTTGTCCATCATATCTTCCGCTAGTTTTAATTTTTCTTTATTGTCTTCCTCTATACTGCTTATATCAAAGCTGATGGGAAATTAGCACACAATAAAAGATCAATATGCCTCAGATATAAAATTCCTCAAACTTGTAAGAACCTATTAGGATTAACAACAAAGATATGGTCGTGAATCAAACAAATAAAACACTAGAGAACATCGATATTTTAACATGGAAAACCCTAAATCGGATAGTAGAAAACCACAAATCGTCCATACCAAAGAAATAACTCCACTACAATCAAATAAGAACACAAGAGAGTCTCAAAAGTGATTCACAAACTAGTGCTAACAATAGGAAAATCACAAAGCAACCTAGCTTACAAATAAGAAACAAGAAGGTGAAAATTACTCAAATCTACAATTTCATAGCGTATCCGTTATCTCTCAGCTTAGACTTTGTTTTAAAGATCAAAACAATCAAAATATAAACACTTATGTTGTAAACCTTTCCTCCCAAAAATGAGCTCGATCCAACTATTAATGGATCAGAAGTCACTGACTTGCTGAGATTGGTTACATAAAAACAAGAATAGGATTCTCTCCTATTTTCTCTCTTTTGAAGCAGATTTTTGTGCCTTATTCACTCTCTCTCTCTCTCTCTCTTCTCTCTCTCTCTCTCTCTCTCTCTCTCTCTCTCTCTCTCTCATCTCTCTTCTCTGTCTCTCTCTCTCTATCTCTCTCTCTCTCTCTCTTTCTCTCTCTCTCTCTCTCTCTCTCTCTCTCTCTCTCTCTCTCTCTCTCTCTCTCTTCTCTCTCTCTCTCTCTCTCTCTCTCTCTCTCTCTCTCTCTCTCTCTCTCTCTCTCTCTCTCTCTCTCTCTCTCTCCCTCCCTCCCTCCCTCCCTCCCTCCCTCCCTCCCCTCTCTCTCTCTACCCTAAATTGATTCTTTCTATTTAAATAAGTAAGACACAAACGGACTAACATATTTGGGTCTTTCTCCACACAGGAAGGAAGCTCAAACCCAATAAATATCCCACTCACAAATATGTGGAGAAAATCACCAAACCGGCGATATCAGAACAAGCTTCAAACTTTCCCCTTGGTAACACTTTAATCATCATATCAAAATCATTATCATTTGTATGAACTTTAGCTAACTCAACAACTTAGCATCCAAAACATCATTTATCCAATGATATCTCGCATCAATGTGTTTGGACCTATCATGAAAAGTTGGATTCTTACCAAGATGAATAGTGTTTTGAATTTAAAAAAATAACACATATTTGTCTTGAACAAAACCAAACTCTTGCAAAAATTTATTCAACCATAGCAACTCTTTGCATACTTTAGTGATGGAGATAAACCGAGCCTTTGTAGTAGACAATGCTACACACTTTTGCAATCTGAACTGCCAAGCCACAAACTCCCCTTGCAAATTTATTCATGTAGCCCAAAGTGAACTTTCTGGAATCAATCTCTCTAGTCATATTAGAGTTAGAGTACCCCTCTAGAGTAGGTTTATCTCATCCAAAGCAAACCCTCGTATAAGTAGTAACCGCAAAGATACCTAAAATCCATTTTACAATATCTCAATGATCTCTACCTAGATTTAACAAAAATCTACTGACTGTGCCAATAACATGTGTTATATCTTGTCTCGTACGCACCATTATATACATCAAAGTATCCACATCAGATGTATAAGTGAAACATTTCATATCAAACATTTCATCTTCACTTGAAGGACTTCAATTAAAACTCAACTTGAAATGAGTAGCAAGAGAAGTGCTTACTAAATTAGAACTTTCCATTTGGACTCTTTCGAAATTATGACCTTATCACCTTTAAAGTTTCTTCTCCTTTTTGTCACGCATGATTCTAATGCCAAAAACGTGTTTAGCTGCTGCCATGTCTTTCTTGGCAAATGACTCACCCAACTGCTTCTTTATCCTGTCAATGTTAGAAATATTTTCCCCTACAATAAGCATATAATCAATATATAATAACAAGATAATGAAGTCATCGTTAGAAAATTTTCTAACAAAGATGTAATGATTTGAAGTAGTCTTCTGGTATCCTTGATCATACATAACAAACTCAAACTTCTTGTACCACTGCCTTGGAGCTTGCATCAACCCATATAGAATTTTTCTCAATCTACACACATGATATTATTTTCCTTTAACTTAAAAACCACCAGTTTGTTTCATGTAGATCTATTCCTTCAAATCACCATGAAGGAAAGTCATTTTCACATCCATTTTCTCAACCTCTAAGTCAAGAGTAGCATTCAAACTCAACACAGATCTGATTAATGACATTTTTACAACATGTGAGAAATTATCATTAATGTTAAGATCTTTTATTTAAAATAAACTTTTCACCTCTAACATGGATTTATACCTTAAAGACTTAGTGTTACTCTCTGTCTAACTCTACAAATCCACCTGTTTAAAAAAAAAGGCCTTTTGCCTTCAGGAAACTTCATTAAATCATAAGTATGATTATCATGGAATGATTTCACCATCATGCATTGAATCCAACCAATTTTTTATTTTCATAACTTTCCATGGCCCTTTGAGAACACTCAGGTTCGCGCTCTTTAGTCAAGGTCGCATACTCATCAGAATTATACCTTACTTGTCTCTATCTCTTAGACCTCCTAAGTTGAACTTGAGATGATTCTGGAGCTTCACCAAGATTCTCATATTTTGACATATCATTCTCCTCTTTATCATCATTAGTTGGGGAATTTACCTCATCTCCAATTTGTGGATCATCAACATAATCAAGTTACTCACCATTTTGATCACCATCACCAATAATATCCAAATCAAGGATATCTAACAAAACTAGATAAATATTAGACAAACTGATATCTTTCTTGGGTGTAGTCTTCTCAACCTTATCAATGTCTTCTATACTTTGGTCTTTCATAAACGTCAAATTGCGACTTCTAATAAGCTTATTCCCTACAAGATCGTACAACCTGTAACCAAACTCATATTGCCATTAGTTGATGAAAATGCATTGTTTTGACTTTGCATTCAACTTGAATATTTTATCATTTGGAGTATGCACAAAAGCCATACAACCAAAGACTCTAAAATGATCATACTTGACATTCTTTTCAAACCAATTTTTTTTCTAGAACTTCACCATTTAAAGAAACAATATGAGTAAGATTAATAACATGCACCATCTTGTAAAGGGCCCCACCTTAATAATGATTGGGAAACTTAGCTTCAGTGAGCAAAAAACTCACTCTCTCAATTAGTGTTTGATTCATTCTATCTAATAAATAATTCAAATCAGGATTTTTAGAAAGAGTCTTTTCATGTGCAATACCATGCTGCTTGCAATAGGCATCAAAGGATTTACAATTCTTACTAACATTGTCAAAATGAACATATTTCAGCTTCTCATTTTTCTGCCTCTCAACCAAAACATATAATCCTTTGAACTTTTTCAACACTTGGTCTTTTGTCTTCAAAGAATAAACCAAAAGTTTCTTAGAACAATCATCAATAAAGGCAATAAAATAAATTGAACCACTAAATAATTTCACCTTTAATGGACCACAAACATCATAATGTACCAATCGAAATAACTTTGACTTCCTTAAGGGAGGATGTATCTTGAAGGATACTCTAGTCTATTTACCATCCATGCAATGAGAACACTTCTCAAAATATGCATTATTTAATTATGGAAGAACATCATTTTTGGACAAGACATTCAACCTCTTTTCACTAATATGACTAAGTATTTAGTACCACAAAGATGATTCTATGTCGATAGCATTCACAATATCCTTAGAAACTAAAGCTTTTGTCCAATATAATTTATAAAGATTCTCCCCTCTGGCCACAACCAAGTTACCTTTGTTGAGTTTCTACTTTCAAGAACCAAAGTGATTATCATAACTATAATCATTAAGCATATTCACAGAGATCAAATTAAAGAAGACATCTGGAGCATGTTGCATTCCTATGTTGATTCGAAAACAAACATCGGCAATAACAATTACCTTAGATATACCATGATTATCAATATTCAACACTACAAATTCACAAGAATTATAAGATGCGAATAAATCATTCATTGGTGTAACATGAAATGTAACACCACTTCCAACTATCCACATATGCTCTCGTCTGATACGAGATTAACAGACTCATCATAATGTAGAATAACAAGATCATCACTAGTAGTGGTAGTAACATGATCATCGTCATGATCTTCATGATCTCTTTTGTTTAAACTTATCTATTTTTCCTTTGTTATCCCTTTTTCACTGATAGAAATAATTTCGTACGTGTCCTGTTTTGTGACAACAATGATACTCTAGATTCTTGTATCGCAGTTTTAACTTGATTATATTATGATCTATACAACCCTTAGTTCTTTTTTTCTAACTTTTCACCTTATCTTAAGTGACAAATACCTTGGATTGAGATGAATAACCTTGTGCCTTCCTTCACATCTCTTCATTAAGAATACCACCCTTAGCTGTTTCCAAAGAAATAAGACCTCTAGGAGCAGAAATTGTGATAGAAACCTAAAACGTCTCCTAAGACTCTAGTAAAGATAACAATAGAAATAGTATCAAAAGTTCATCATCAAATTTGATACACATTCCTAACATCTAGTCAAGGAGCCCTTGAAATTCACTCAAGTGATCTGAAATAAAATTCCCCTCCTTATACTTCAAACTTATGAAGCTATTCAACAAGAACAGTTCATTATTCCCTAATTTAGAGGCATACAAGGACTCTATCTTCTCCCACAAAGTTTTTTCACGTGTCTCATTATCAATATGATTATAAACATTATCTTGTACATATTTTAAAACAAAACAACAATTTTGTAGATGTTCAAACTCTCATCATCCATCAAGCCCATAATTCATCTTTACAGATTTAAAAACTGGTCAATGTAATTTCTTAAAAAATAGTAAGCCTTTCATCTTGCCCTTTCACATATGGTAATTAGAACCATTTATCAACAATCTGATGGCTCAAAGATGGGCAATAGAAGAAAAATTTTCAGCATCATATAAATTTCCATCTTCTTTAGCAAACAACATGAAATTTCCTGTTTTGTCAGCAACAACTTACTCAACATCAAGAACAATAAGATCAAAATCTTCATCTTCATGGGGAGTCATTTTAGTTTGAAGATCATTAACAACGACATTTATAGATTTTGTGCCCTTGGTAAACAATATATATACCTTTCTATTAATAACACACCCTAGAAATATGCTTTCATTACTACTTACAATTTCTTCACACAATGTCTCAACATCTTTCTCCACATCTTCTATTGGATGATCCTTCTCTCATTTTGATGCATATTTTATTTTCTATTTATGGTTATTAATAACACTAACATGGGCTACAACAGTATCAACCTCAACATCTTTATGGACATGATCATCTACATAATTAATCTCAGGGATCATATCATTCTTCTCCTTATGATTTAAGACTATGTTTCCAATATGTCAGATAGGATTTCCTACACATATTTATCAACATCTTGATTTCCCAGATTGGTTTCCTGGTTCTCATCAGCAAGAGACTTTTGAATGAGAAGATGGTTTCTTATAGGCCCATACGTGAGATGGACATCAATAACGTTTTCATTAGCAGTCAAATTAGACTTGTCAAAATATGGAGTATTATGGGGTATAATGATTGATACATGTTTCCTTATATACAACCTATAATTGTAATTTAATAAACTAAGAGGAACACCAATTTCATCTTCACGAAACACAATATCATGCTTTTGAATAGTGAAAATTCCAAAAATACGAGAAGGAACCCTAGTAGGAAGAATTATGTCATAATCACTAATCATATTTAGCTTCTTCTTCTGAACCTCTGTTGGTTGTTCAATGTTGGGAGGAACTTCAGCCTGACCATCGGTCTTCCCTTCAATGACAACTCCTTGCACGAGTCTCATAAAATCCATAAATGGTAATTCAGAAGCATGAATAAGATGTTGAAATATCTTATATATCTTGGTTTGCTTCCCAACTTGACACATATATATAAAAAATTTATATGTAACAAAGTTCCTTGTAATCCCAAGATTTATGTGCCATAGCTTTGTTTCAGTATCTAAAATGTCATCCATGATGTGTGAAACATGGTCTTCAACATTCTGCTATATAGTGACAGTAACCATCTTCATCTTTAGAAATTTCTTTCTATTATTTCTATCATAAAATTTAACATAGTTTCTTTCTCCTATCAAGTGTCTATTGCATCTATTGTCAAAATAATAATCTTCATAAGGAAATATGTTGTAGGAGAAACAAGCAATATGGACAAGAATAGTAGGCTTGTCATGCCAAACTTGTTGATGATACCTTTCAAACTTCTCATTCCACCGAGAAAAAATATGTAGATGATGTGGTTGACTATCATACAATTTCCAATAGGACAATGGAATGTAGTAGAACAAATTAATGCATTGGTAATGATGTTTAACACAATGTTGAGACATGTTACCTGACATTCTTTAATCTTTTTTCTAGTAAACATGTTTGATAGGATGTTGAGACTTGTTACCTGACATTCTACATGATATTTTCACGTAAACATGTTGGACATGATGTTGAGACTAGCTTGTTGCCTGACATTCTACAATATGTATTCTAAATATGAGTAATACACATTTTCTTTGAATTTGATGGTTCACCAGTAAGTATAACCTCTTTCATGTCTTTGAAAGTCATAACAATGTGCGTTTGATTAGAATCACCTTCCTCATCATTAGTGGAATTATATATTCTTAT
Organism: Lathyrus sativus; assembly: GCA_963859935.3. Taxonomy (NCBI): domain Eukaryota; kingdom Viridiplantae; phylum Streptophyta; class Magnoliopsida; order Fabales; family Fabaceae; genus Lathyrus; species Lathyrus sativus. The sequence continues at coordinate 98,206,891 of OZ012735.1, read as the reverse complement.
TTGTTTCCTTGAAAAACTTGAGCATTTAACTTGAATATGTCTAAAATCTTTGCATTTAAGACATTTGATCTAGTTAAGATTGTCACCAAATGTTCCTTTATGTAGAAAGTTACACCTCTTGAAATTGAGTTGCTTATTGCCTTGAACATTTGAAGAGACATTATTCCCAGATCTCATATCTAGCTTTCTCATGAATTTACTAAAGAACTTAGTAAGCATGATATTTTCTTCAGTATCATAATCTACTCGGTATTCACAATCTTCATAATTGTCTTTGGCTATAATCTTTAGAGGATTCTTAACATTATAATGAATATTTGGACAATGAACTTCTCCCCCTTCTTTGAAATTCTCCATTTTGAATAGGATAAAAAAAACCTGGATCTCACCCAAACAGAATAGGGTGCTTGTTATAATGCCAATTTAAATTCTATTCAACCAGGGACAAATATTGGACAAAATGTCTGGGACATGTGTACTAGAAAACCCTGTAAGATAGATGGAAAATAACAATTAAAGAATTAAATAACACAGGAGAATTGGTAACCCAGTTCGGTGCAACCTCATCTATGTCTGGGGGCTTCCAACCCAAAAAAGAAAATCCACTATTTTGAATTAGTACAATTAGTCTTATAGGAACAACAACTCCATGTTGTTTAATGCCTCTTCCTAATCCTAGTGGCTTTCTATTTAGGAATCCTCATAAATATGAAAACTCCTCTCACTTTCTCTCAATCACTAATCCAAGGTGATCATTATATTAATAAGAATGATGATTGTTGAATTACAACTCAACTACACAAACTAAACCCTATGCTTTAGGATATGAATGAAAGCGTTAGAGTGGTGCACAAACAATAACACAAAAAAGACTCAAAAGATAAACCCTAACACAAGGAATCTTCAATACTTGCACATATCAAACATTAGGTTTGAGTCTCCTTAAATAGCAATTCATTTTCTAGGCTTTTTTATTGGGCGTTTGATCACGTCCAAAATTGTAGGATATTCTGTTAAGATTTGTTTTTCAAATATCCTCCAAAAAAATTAATTTGATTCAAATTTAAATCTCCATTTAAATTGATTTGATTACATCCAATTTAATTAAAGAAATATACATAAATGCATTGCTAAAAGATAGCAATAAATAGAAACAAACATAATTGAGATCCAATAAGAAAATACGCTTCAAACAACATCCATCATGGCCCGTTGACAAAGGAGAGATGTTGCACACATGCTGGAACATCATATTCAAAATTTGTCCTCGTGATAGAATTTTGCATCTTGAACAATTCAAATAAAATATTTACTTGATATAAATCACTATTCAAACTTCTGAAGTAAAGGATTCATAACAAGTCTCTTGCTAAAACTGAACCGCACTTCTAAATCTTGGATTGAAGATATTCTCAATCTGTATCTTGTAATTAAAACAAATCCCATTAAATCTCTTCATGGAATATTTGGTTAATTAAATCTTCGGTACGATCTTGGATAAAACTGAACCAAATCTATCTTCAAAGCATATCCAATTAAATCTTCTCTTCGATACAAATCCAATCAAATATTCTTATTTAAAACAACTACAAATCTTTTTTTTATAAATAATCTATATCTAATATATTTAACCTTATGGATTAATAAAATCTTTTTAGAAAATCTTACTGAGTAATATTTTCTACAAGCTACAACAATAAATCTTCTAGGAATCATACACCAACGCGCACAAATTCACTCACAAATCCTTGTTTACAGACTGGAGCTAGATGCTGGAACACATGCTGGAACATCCTGTTCTACGTTTTGTCTCTACAAGAAATACATCTTGTGCATATGTTATTTTATCTAATGCATCTAATTGAAAGGAACAACAAAATATAAAATTTCACACTCTTGTGTGTGTGTGTGTGTTTGTGTGTGTGTGTGTATATATATATATATATATATATATATATATATATATATATATATATATATATATATATATATATATATATATATATATATATATATATATATATATATATATATATATATATATATATATATATATATATATATATATATATAACGACGTCTATTTTACCACAGTTGATGGAAAGACGGTGGTGACATCTCTAAAATCAAGCGTCATCATTTTTATTTATTTTTAAATAAAAATTGTTTACATACTACCACTGTTGCATAATGCAATAGTGGTTAAAGTTCCTAAAGTGCATGAGTTTGATTCCTAACGCTAGACATTTTGTGGTTTCTTTAATTTTATAGTGGCGCCTTTCATTTTGATTATTTAAAATTAAAAATAAACGTGATTTCACTACGGTTTATATAATACAACAACAACAACAACCAAATATTATTCCATTAAGTGGGATCGTCAACACAGATTAACTTCTTCCATGATATTTTATCCCAGACCATGTTTCTCTTAAAATCATTAATTTTAATATTTTTCTTAATACCCTCTCTTATAGTTTTTCTAGATCTTCTTCTACCTTTAGTTTGACTCTTTTTCATCTGATATACTCTCTTTGCCATATAATCAATAAGTCTTATCTCTACATCTACAAACAACATAAGTCTATTTTCCCTCATCTTTTCTACTATAGGTGATACCCTAACACTCTCTCTAATATTGTCATTTTTAATTTTATTTTGTCTAGTCTGATCACACATCCAACACAACATCTTCATCTCTGATATAATTACTTTATTATCATATTGATTCTTAACTATCCAACATTATATCGCGTACAACATTGCAGGTATTACAAGAGTTGAATAAAACTTTCTCTTTAGCCTGGCGGTAACTTGGTGTCACATAAAACTTCTGAAGTTCTCCTCCATATTAGCTATCTAATTTGAATTCGATGGTTTACATCTCTTTGAATTTTTCATCATTTTATATTACAAAATCAAAATATTTAAATCAGGTGACTTATGATATGATATGATCTCTAATTTTCACGTCTAAATTAAAAACACTTATCCTTTTATTAAACTTACCTTTTATATACTTAATATTACTTCATCTTAACCTCTCATTTTTAATAATAAAATAAAATATTCTTAACACAAAGATCTCTTCCCTTCAAACATCTATGTAATCAAATAAAAAATAAGAAATTTATTACCAACTAAGAAATTCTAAAATTGAGATCTTTCTATTAACAAATAAGAAACTCTACAATGGAGTTCTTTTGATATGAACATGTAGAGGAAATTATTAAGGAAGCATTCTCGTATACTATATTTATGTATTTATTTTTCTTAATCTTAAAAATGAATTTATTTGTATTTATTTGAAAAGTTTATTGTTTTACCAAGAAAATGTGTCTCTAGAACATGCAACCGGGATAAATTTAATGTTATTGACTTAAGTTTGTCAATTGCACTTGCATGGCAACATTTTGAATGACCCTATAAAAGAAAGATGAAGGAAAATAAAAATAACATGCTGTTTTTTTCCTTTTTCATCCACTTTCTTTTTTGCCTTTTATATATATATATATATATATATATATATATATATATATATATATATATATATATATATATATATATATATATATATATATATATATATATATATATATATATATATATATATATATATATATATATATATATATATATATATATATATATATATATATATATATATATATATATATATATATATTTTCCAACTTTATGAATGTTTTGTGACCCTTAAAATTTTAACTCTATATTTCCATGGATATGCTGATCCCAAGTGGATTGATAACGAGAGATTTTGAATAATATTATAAGGTCATTAATTACTAGTTATAGGAGTATTAATTATTATTGTGATAAACATGTATTAATAATAATGTTTGGTCAACTTTGATTCATTTTAATTTCAACTTGCTCGTTTATCTTATCCATCATTTTGAAATTCAATGTTGTTGTGTTCACATTTTTTTTTGTCATAGTACTTCCCAAACTGTCACTATCTCATTATCGCAATTTAAAGTTCAAGATTTTTGTCTCCTAATTTCATGAATTTTATGATATTTTTATATAACTTATTTAATTTTGAAATTTATTTTTAATATGGTGTCCTTAAAATTATTTTGGATGATGAGATATTGTCGATAAGAAACTTAAGTCTAGAAATTTTGTAAATATATTTTTTTTTCAAATTCATTGACCAAACATAAAAATGTATATTCATCCATAATATACTATATTTTATCCAAATAAAAAATGTCAAATTATTATATTAGTTTTACATAAATATTAAAGAATACTTACAATTGTAAAAAAAAAATGAAATTTGCAAGAAAATCATAAAACTTGTTAAAGAGGAAGGAGTAATATCCAATATATAAATAGTAGGACTAGAATATCATTTTATGTAAAATAGAAGATAAAAAATGCATTGAAGTCTTTATACCATGTGTGACGTTCAAAAATGGTATTTCAACTGTTTCAGAATAATTTAACTATTTGTAAAATCAAACATTCTTTAAATAACTGACATTTTCAAAATTTTAATTTAATGAACACAAAGGAAGGACCATTTAGTGCTTATTGTTCATTGATAGAAAGTAAAACACACTGTGTTAAATAATTTTTACGATTTTTAAAAAAAATACTTTGTATTTTTTTAATAAACATTTAATAGTATGGATACATTTAATACATCTAATAGTATGGATATTTTTGTTACTATAAAGTTTAGGTGTGACTAGGGTAAGATGGATTGAGCCTTTGCAAAAACCAAAATACATATTGTGTCTAATACTTAATTGAGTTATCATCTTATCAATGTTGAAAGTTTCATTTGGTCTCATTAATATGAATATTAAAAAAAATGAACGAAACATTAACTTTGTGGTTCTACTTGTTATGCATGCAATATCATTAAAAGATTATTTTATCAATTAAGAAGGTAAAAATATATTGAATAATTGATTAAGAGGTCCTTCTAATCGATTAAATCAAAGTATAATGCCTCCTAATAGATTAAGGAGTTTGTTAAATAAATTAAATTACGTAAAAAAATCAAACTTTTCTATTTTAATTTGGTTAATCTATCAATATATAATTTTAGTTGATTAACTCATTAAAAGGCCCATAGACTATTTTCTTTTTTAGTCAGATTTTTTCTTATATAAATGAGGTTTTTCCTCATTTCAAAATACGTTAACTTTATTAATAGAAACCCTTTATTATCATTTTTTCTCTCATTATTTTATAAAATTATTTTTTCATTAGAGTTGCCTTTGTGACAAGAGAGTGAAAAGCTTCTTCTAAGAGTTATTGTTGTGCTGAAAGTGTTTATTCAAGGGCATAATTCTCTAGTTATTTCTTTGTGATAGTTTTGAAGGTTGCAAGCTAAACCTTTTAACAGTTTTATGTAAACGTTATTAAGTTAAGCCTCTGTAAAAGCTCTAATTATTTAAAGATTCTTGAGCTAAGCTTTTGTAAAAGCTCTTGTTGCTTAGAGGTTCTTGAGTTAAGCATGTGTAAAAACTCTAAGTTATTTTGTAAGATTGTTGGGTTGATCTTATTCAAAAGCTGAAATATTGATTTAGTGGAAATCTCAAAGAAAAACTCTTGTGAACTGGAGTAGTGTGGTGCACTTTTTGGTGAATCGGGAGACCAAGCTATTGGATTTACTTGACTCGCAAATAAAAACATCGCCGCGGGACTTTAATTTATCCAAGGGAAAGGGTAAAGAAAGAATAACCCATAACTATGCAATGTGAAACAATGAAATAAGAGATCTTAGGTTCGGGGGTTGGTTATACAAAGGGAAGGTACTAACACCATAAGTATCTATAGTATCCTATAGGAAACTCTTAAAATATTTGTATTATTTGCTTAAGTTATTTGCTATTGATTTTGAGAGTTGATTGTTTTGAGTGAGTGACGGAAGTGGGAAATGTTTTGTTGTTTCTGTAATGTATATGAATAAAGAGGGGTGAAAACGAAAAGGTGTGCTCGCTAGGATCTCGCAATCCTATGCCTACATATCCCTAGAGGAAGTCAGAGCATTTGTATTTCGGGAAGCTACGGGTAAAAGCAATGTTTGTTGGATTTTTAGGAGAAGAGACAATTTGTCATCTTAAGAGGGACTGCTCAACTATACCACCACAAGCATAGAAAGATAAGGGATCTTTGCATAATAATAGAAGGACTTCGACTTGGATATAGAACCAACAAGTATGCAACTTACATCACTTAAAGGACAGAGTGTCTCTGCACCATAATAAGAGAGAGACATCAACTTGGATATAGAATCGACAAGTATGTCACTTACATCACTTAAATAAGATAGTGTTTCAAAATTTTGATTTATATTATGGGGATAAAAGAGACATTTATTCTATAGAGATTACTCATGTCTAATATCTTGGGAATGAGTTTTTGAGTTTGAAGCCAAAGAGGGCTAGGGTTTGATTAAAGTTGAATTTTGAGGGGAATTCTAATGTTTGAACTAAGTATAAACAAAGGGTGAGGGGAATGCAATAACTTATGTGTATGCATATGATATGAAGTCAACAAATATCCTTTCCCTTGGATTTTCTAAAATTCAAGTGTTATACCCTAAGATTAATCACAGTTAATGCTAAGAGGAAAATCACATAACAATATGATTCTATCAAATTAGGGTTTTGGTTATGATGAACATAAACATTAATGTCAAGAGAAACTTAACAAACAAGTTTTATCAAGTGTACAAGTGTAACATTAAAAATGAAATGAATATACAATTATGGTTAAGCATGGTATTAATACATGTGTATAACAGGAAAAGCATAAGGCAAATAGACATGCTTGACATTATGGAAGTTTATGAAAGAAATACATGAACATGTGAGCAAAGATTTAATCAATTAAAACATCACAAACAAGTTTAAGTAAGTACATGAATCATGGATTAGATGAACATGGTAAGGAAAAAGAAAAACTCTAAAAAGAGTTTATGCATACAAGAATAGAAACAAGGTCATGACAAGCACAAGATCAATCTTAAACCCTAGGAGATATAAGCATGCTTTAACAAATAAGTTTTCATGAAAGAAATACTTGAACATGGTAACCATTTAGCACATTCATTCATGATAAACAACAAAGTCACAACATTTAAACATGAAACAAGACATAGCATGATCACACAAACATTCATGGGTGATTAAGTCAAGGAAACAATTCAAAAACAAATATGAAAAATCCTAAAAAGTTCATAAAAACAACAAGTTTTCAACATAATGCAAATGGGTAAAATAATTAATATTTTTGGGATATTTTCATACATTCACAAAATATATATGACAAACAAGGAGTGTGCAAAAATTAGCTCAAAATGATAAACAGAGCATGAGATATAATTGAATGAAGATGGAGAAAAAATATAAAACAACAAGTGATAAAAAGGAAAGCGTTGCTACCACTAGGGCTTGAACCCACGCACTTTGGCTCGTTGCTTAAAACTTTATCACTAGGGAAAGTGACTTGGTTTGAAAGCATAACATGTGCAACACATAATATATTAAGGTTTCAAGTGAAAATATGTAAAAAAATAAAATGCAAAAGGTTTGGGGCGAGGGGGATTCAAACCCCAGACCTAGAGCTCGCTACGCAAACCCCAAACACACACACTAACCACCATGGCGTAAGGTCTATTCAAGATATAAGCTGCAAAAAATTAATAATATATTAAAAAATTATTTTAAAATATGAATTTCGCGCCACAACCATTATCATCTTCTTCCTCAAGCTTCATCATCATCTTCATTTTTTCAAAATCCTAACTCATTCGTTTCTTAATGAAATTGAATGATGTAAAGATTAAAGTTACGTGAAATTTTGTGAGGAATATGATGGTGTAATTCAATTTTATTTATATTTCCTAGAATTTAAATGATCAAGCAGAAACATAAAAACCCTAAACCTGGAGAATCAAATATGAAATTATATATGCTACAAATATCTAGCAATAAACATGGTGAAAGTGATACTTACATCATGACAAGTAGGTTTGTAACTCAAATGTGTTGCACCTCAAAAAATAAATTCGAATAAACGACCTTCGCGCTAAAGGAACCTAAATGCGGTTCGACAGAGTCGCCACCAAACTTTATTTATCCCAAAAGATGGGAAATGAAAATATCGAGAAAACCTTTTTAGAAAACATAAGAACACAGTCGTCGCAACCACGTTCCGGGTTCGGGAGTCGGCTACGCGGGGGGAAGGTATTAGCACCCCTCACGTTCGTTGTACTCAACGGGAACCTCTTAATTCGAATTGTGATGAATGTTAGCTAAGCTTATTTGTTTTAGAACAGGGTGCTCGACAAGGATTGGGGCCCTTGTGCCTACGTATGCTCATTCGGGCGAGAATGAGAAATCATAGCTCTTGTAGTTCGACTACGAGAAAGCTAGAGGGGGAAAACGGAAGATGGATAGAAGGTAGATGCAAAAAGATGGATAAAGATGGAGGTGTGCTCGCCAAGATCATCGCAATCTTGTGCCTACATATCATACATTCAAAAGAATGAAGAAACAGAATGTTCGTAGTTCATGGAGACGACCACGAAAAGAGAGATTTGAATTTGTTGAAGTTTGGCTGGATGATGATTACTCGAGGCTTAAGAAAGGCTCCTCGGGCCCAAGTAATCGGGAGAATGAGTCAAAGGCGTGACTCTATCTCTTTTTCATCTTGAAAAGAAGTTGATTGAAAAGTGTTTGAATAATGAAGGATTAGAGGCTTGTTTGAATGTTGTCGAGTTGAAAATGTTTTAGAGACGTCAATTGCTCACACATGAGTAAGAGAACTCGCATCCAAACCACTGAAGAGAGATCAAAGGCTTAATACCTCTCTTTTTCATCTCTAAAGAGTTTTGATAGTTGTTAATCATTTTGATAGTTTGATTGAGAAAATGCGTTTGACGTTGGATCAAGGGTTTGATTGTATTTTCATGCGAAGAGATTGGTGGAAGGAAGTTGATTTGAAAATGGCTCGATGACGAGCCGAGGGTTTGGTTGAAAAGAGGTGAGAATCGATACTAGTCCCTAGGGGTGCTCCTAATAACGAAACCATGATGAAATATACGAGTGTGTGCGATAGGTCGATGGCGAATGCTTACAAGCAATCGACTTACGAGGGGTGTTTAAAACTGGTTTGATGACAAATCGAGAATTAGTTTGAAAATGGTTTAGTCTATGCTAGTCCCTAGGGGTGCTCCTAGTAAACAAACCACAATCAAAGAAATACGAATGCGTAAATCAAAATGGGATTGGGGTACATGTAAGTTACAAGGGATTGCACGAAATAAAAGATCTCATTGTTAGGTAGCCCAAAGAAGAAGTCGTGTGTGTGTGAGGTGTCCTAAACTAAACCTTGAGCAAGAGTCGGAAAAAAGCTCCAAGTTAGGGTTTTTGTATACAGTCCAAGTTCCGTTGCTCAGAAAAGTAACCACAGTCCACCAATTTAGGCTTTTAGGGTTTGGATAGTTATTATTATGTTTACGAATAATGTGTCCTAAACTAAGTTATTATTATGTTTACGTAATATATATATAACAAAAAAAACTAGAAATAGAAAAAAATAAATAACATGGAAAAGAGGGGTTCAAGAAGAAAATATAAGGTGTGTAGAATATGATGGAATCCTTTGGGCTTATCAAAGTCCATCATCCATCTAAACAATATCATGCAGACTAAAAAGGGGTGTGAATAAATCATAATAACTGAGACATGGGTGTGTCGCAACTGCGAAAAAGGGCCGACGGAAACAAACAGAAGAGTCGCCACCTAAAGTTATTTATCCCAAAGAGATGAAAAGGAAACGACCGAAGAAAACCTAAGAGAACAGGAAAGACAAAGTCATCGCAATCAAATCTCGGGTTCGAGAGTCAGTTACGCAAGGGGAAGGTATGGGTACCCCTCACGTCCGTTGTACTCAACGTGATCCACGCTTGTTGTCTAATCTATGGGTGAAAACCATCTAAAGCTACTGCTAAATGGGAGTGAACGAAAAGAACAGACTCGATAGGAGATCGCCGCCCTATGCCTACGTATTCCCTCGTGCAATGGGAAAGTCAGAGTCAACGTAGTTCGAAAAACCACGGGTGATGGGGGAAGGTTGCTCGCCAAGACATCGTCGTCTTGTGCCTACATATCCTCATCTGGTATGAGAAATCAAAGCAAACGTAGTTCGGGCAACTACGAGATAAGGTTGGTTAAGTATTTTTACGAGTGACGTTAAATCTCCATTCCAGCAGTTAGGGACGATGCTTGTTTGCGGTAGAACAGAAAAGTAACGTACTCTTTTTTCTGAAAAATTGGTTTGAAGCGATCCCAAAGGATGAAAAGGTTTGAGTTTGGTCTGTGAGTTTTAATGGAGTGGATTGAGTTATTTGTTAGTGTGCTCGTCGAAGATTGGGGCCTTCATGCCTACGTATCTTTATTTAAAAGAGGTAAAGAATCAGAGCAGCCGTAGTTCGGCCTACGGTGTGCTGGGAAGGTTTGGTAGACGATGCTAGCATGCGCATTCTAGCAGTTTAGGTGTATTGTTGCTCGCTCGTTGGAGACTTAGGCGTTACCTGTTTGCGGTAGAACGGAGTAGCATGTCCTTTGGGTGATGAGGAATGGAGGGCTAAAGGTAGAAAAGAAAGAAGAGTGCTCGCTAGGATTATCGCAATCCTATGCCTAGGTATTCCCAACAGACATGAGAAATCAGAGTAGTCGTAGTTCGACCAACTACGGAAAAGGGTCTCGATCGCATGAGGGTGAGAGAAAAAGGTCCTAGGCCTGGAACGTCTGAACGGAAGTGAATTGGCTTGGTTTGGGACGCGTACCACGCTAAATCCTAAGACATAGGAGCGAATGCATCGCATATCGTCTAAAGGGCATACGCTAAACACTCTAGACAAGTGAAGAGAGACCTCCCCACTCATCATTTCCTACGCACGTAACGCTCGGCGCACGATACTCATCGAAGTTATTAAGTGTTTTGAATTATTGTTACAGTATTAGTGAATCGAATCGGGGCAAATGTAACACTAAACCGTCGTAGCTCGACTTATGAGGGAAGTCGAACTATAGGAGGTCGCGTAAATTGATATTCGTGCTATGGACAAGATGGAGAAATGATATTGAGGATCATTCTCCGATTTAATCGTGTCGGACAGGCCAAAAAAAGTGGGATCTCATCTTAGAGGTCTCTTCATCGACCCAAACGAAAAAATATGAAAATAAATCCTCAATGATAAAATAAAAATGATAAAATATAACTTTAAAGAAATGTATTAAAAACTTCTAAAAGAAACTAAAATTAGAAAAAAAATACATATATAAATCTAAAAACTAAATTAGAAAATATAGAAAAAAACTCTAAAAAATTTAACTTAATATAAAAATCTCTAAAAAAAGCTAGATTAAGAAAATATATTAACAATTTAATAAAAAGAAAAAATATTTAGAAAAGTTGGAAATCTAAAAAACTAACTTAAAAAAATGTACATACAATTCTAATAAGATTAACAATTCTTACGTTAAAAAAAAGGGAGTGAAATTTGGATCTGGTGTTTAAATATGAGAAGGGATCATATGGGCTCAAGGTCCATCACCCCTCTCCCAAACAAAGAAAAACGCAGCATCCAGGCAATGAGACGGATTAAGAAAACAAGAGTGGGCCTAAAGCCCACATCACAGACCAGCTAGGAACAACCAAAAATACAAAAAAAAAAAACAGAGTGGGCTCCATATAGCCCAGTTCCACATCAATATGATACATACGCAAAAGCTAGATGAAACTTCAAATACTCAAAAAACGGTCAACGCATCACGTTGAACCACATCAAATCCTCTTTTAAAGTAAAACAAAAACAAATATGAGAAGAAAGAGCACCATATAGAGCTCTCTCATATCCTCCAAACAGCAAAAAAACGCAGAAAATCAAAAGGGGAAAGTAAATGAGGCCATGCGAAAATGTCTCGAATCAACCTTCTTCGTCTTGTTTTCTTGGTTTGTGGGTCGTATTCCATTTCCGGTCCCTTGTTCATTTTTTCTTGGGTTTTGTTTGGGTTCTAATTAGAGCGTGTTGTTATTTATGGTGTACAGGTTATTGTTAATCTGAAGGAAGAAAAATGGTTGAGTGTTAATCTGAAGGAAGGAAAACGGTCGAGTATGGGTTTGTGTTGATTTACAATTTTGAAGGAAGGTTCGTATATAAAAGGTCGTTTGGTTGTTGTTGTAAAAGTAAGAGGTTAGGTGAATATGGTAGAGGAGGGTTTATGGTCATCTGAAAAGAATTGGAATGAAGGTGGTGTTGGATGACATCGCGGTTTGGGAGAGGCGATGGAGGTCGCGACTGGGTTTTGCTGAGGGAGAGAGACGATGGTTGTGGGTTGCGAATCTGTTGTGGTGGAGGTGAGGAGTTTGAAGGTTGATGATGATGAACAGTAGATGGGCGGCGCTGCTAGGGTTTTTGGATAAAGAAGAAAATGAACAGTAAAGGGGCTAGGGTTTCTCACGGTTGAAGAAAATGAATAGTAGAAGGGGCTTTGTACTGAAGACACGTGTCACTTGCTCTGCTGTTGTTTTTGTCCTTTTTTTTGTTTTTTTTTCTTTAATTAATTCTTGTATTAATGAATCTAATTCTAAATAACTTACTACTTAATTCTAACTATTCTAATTAAGTTCTAATTAAAGTTCTAATGAAAAAAACTAATTTTATTCTAATATTAAAAATCTACGCTAATAAATCTAAATAGTTCTATTTCTAAAATCTAATTTCTAATTCTAATTAAGCCTATTCTTAATAATAACCTAATTCTAGTTTAAACTAATCAAATTCTAAACTAACTAAATTCTAACCTAATTCTTAATTCTAATCTAACTAAATAATTAATCTAAATTGAAATTCTATTTTAATCTAAAATTCTAGTTCTATTCTAAAAAAACTATTTTCTAATTCTTATTAAAATTCTATTTCTAAAAACTATTTAATTCTATTTAAAATTCTAAATTCTAATTAATTAAAGCTAAAACTTACTACTATATTAACAAAATACAAAAATAAAAATAAATCACAAAATACCATGAAATAAAAACGAATAAAAAGGAGTCGAACACCGAAACGCAACAAGATTATCAACACAGATTGAACCAACAGGAAGAGAGCAATCTTCGCTCGATTTCGAAATAAATCTTAACATTTGAATTAGTTTAAACTGTCTAAAATGCGAACAAAGCGGTTGTAATCCCGATAAACTCATTTCGGCTAATAACATGGACAGTATGCGAGAAATGAACGACCTAGATGATATGCAAATGAATGCGAAGCAAAAGCCAGTCAAAGTTAGAAAAGGTGAGGGCAAATTTTGGGGTGCAACAGGGTGGGCCTGAAAACATGTCATGGTTCAAATACCAATCAGACCACATAGTCACGGTTTCATAAACAAGAATGCACCAGCGTTCTTTCATAAACAAGAATAAATCCTATTAAAGAGAAAGAAAGGCAATGATTCAACGAGTAATCGACACGGTTTCGAACATAAAATCAAGAACACTAATTCCAACCTTCTTTCGTGTGAAACTTCGCCTCTTCTCTCACTCGGCCTCAGATTCAAGGTTCATTTTTGATCTGTTATGTGTTTCGATTTGATTTCGTTCAACTTTCCTTCTTCTTCTACCTTTCTGTTCCGATTTGGATTTGTGTGGGGCTTGTTGTGAGTTTGGGTGAATTTGAAGGTTATTTCGTTGTTTTTGTTGTTATGACATGATTTAGTGATGATGAAGAAATGAGGGATTGAAGAGTGGGTGAAGGTGAAATCATTTACAAAAGAAGAAGAAGGGTGGAGTTGGGACGGTCGAGTGATGAAATTAGGGGAAATTGCTCAGTATTTCTTTGGCTGCCAAGAGATTTTTCTAAGTGAGGAGAGTGAATCATTAAACTATAGGAGAGATGAGATTTTAATGAGTTTTACGTTTAGATGCTTTTGCTGCCATTTTGCAGGTTTTGTTGTGCAGTGAGGGTTACGTATCATGTGCATTGGAAAGGAGAAGAAATCTTGTGAAGTCCAAGAATCGTGGGTTTTTTTTTGTCGTTTGTATGATCATTCTACTCATTGTGATTTTAAGGTTGTGACTTGGTGTTTGTCTTTGTTGTTCTACAGGTAGTTGGATTGTGAAGGTGCGTCAAGTTTTTGTTGTAGCGTTGTGGCTTGTATTGTTGGCAACGTGATTACGCGCTTTAGTTGAAGCTTTTGGCTCAGGTTTTCTTGGTGCCTGGTCTAGAATTAAAGCTTATGTATATTGATTTGTTTTGTGTGACATCATGCTGGTTTTGGTGTTGAGCATGTACAGGGTGTATGCGTTGGAGTGTGCTTGTTGCTCATGATAGTTTGTTACTCATAGTTTTGCAAGCTTGTTATTTGGTCTTATCAAGGCAAGTCGTGGCTTTGTGAAGCATGATGGAAAATTGCGTGGAATACTTGGCAATGGTTGAGAATTTGGTTTGTGAGATGACTTAGAAGCATATTGTAGTCATTACACTGTGAGCTTGCAATATGGTCCTCATAAATTGTAAAATGAACTTTTTTTTTTGTTTTTGTTTTTTCTTGAACTCAAATGGGCTTTGTATCATGGGCTTGGCATGTTGAAAAAATTAGTGGACTTTCTTGTTTTTTTAAATATTATTTTGGCATAAGTTGTTGTCATAATTGGACTTGGGCCTTAATCTTTTGTATAGAACCTCATGAACTCCTATTTGGTAGAACTTTGTTAAAAAAAACATAAAGAATGGAAAATGTCGGGTCGATTGAATATGGACATGAAAAAAAGGACAAAATGGATTAGATGTATCAAATGAATTTGAAGTGAATGATAGAATAAATGGATAATGAAAAAATGTGAAGGATTGATTATTTGGATGGATAGTGAAAATGGTATGAAAAAGTGAATGATTATGAATTGCCTCTCCACTGATTTTTCAACAACACATCTGCGACTTGACTTTTTTTCAAATAAATCTCTGAACGTATAACCAACATTAGAACCAAATTGAATTTGTCTGAATCAATTCATAGCTTACATAGTTAGACTAACGCCACCTTGATCGTGATAAACTAGGGAACCTTATTATGAAGCATAAAACCCTAATCGAATCTTGAGGATCTTATATCCTGAAGCACTTGATTTGCTACAATTTAAAACCTGATTCATTCATAAATGATTTGACTTGACGCACAAACCCTAACTGAAAAATCAGGCACACACCACTCAAATCATGCATACCCTGGCCTTGATCTTGAAACAAAATCTTGCCTGACCAAGATCAGGTCAAAACCATTGAACCTCAGTTCATTCTCTGCATACATCTAATCTGACAGCCTTGCCTGAAACTTGATTTACCCTAGCAACACCTTGAGCAGGAACAACATATTTTTTTGTATTTTTTGAATTAGTGGATGGAAGTACAAATGAAGGTAATGTACTAGTAGGACAAATTTAGGGTATGACAGATGCCCCTATCTAATTGGATTGAACCTAGTAAGATGAACTATTATAACATTCATTCTTTTGAGGTAGAAGTCGATTAGATATGAAGAAGACTCGGAATTTGTTCGAAAAGAAAGAAAAATCTTGGGAGGTTGAATACTAGCTCAATGTCAACCCTCGAGTAGACACTGCATAACTTGCAAAGGTCGTTATCACCAAAAGGATGATAACAGAAAACATGGCACCAAAAGGATGACAGGTCTATCACCAAAAGGATGATAGTGAACTCATACGGCTCGACTCGCTATTACCAAAAGGATAACAATAAGCACGCACACAAAGACCCTTCACCAAAAGAATGAAAATAAGGTCAAAAATCACTATTACCAAAAGGATAATAGTAAGTACACGGGGTCCCCGAGACCAAAAGGATGACGGGTCTATCACCAAAAGGATGATAGAAAACTCACACAACTCCGACACCAAAAGAATGACGGATCTATTACCAAAAGAATAATAGAACACACACACACATAATCTGGCACCAAAAGGATGATAGTTAACACACCTTTGACACCAAAAGTATGACGGATCTATCACCAAAAGGATGATAGAGAACGCATACACAATCTAGCACCAAAAGGATGATAGTTAACACACGCACACAATCCCGACACCAAAAGGATGACAGGTCTATTGTAACGCCCTAAACTACATTCAGGATTACTGACTAACCCCACAAACTAACACGGGTTTTTTCAGCATGCTTTATTCTTACTCACACGCATTATGGGAGACTTCCCAAAAGGCAACCCATCCCTAAATTGCTCCAAGTCAAGCACGCTTAACTGTGGAGTTCTTATGGAATGGGCTACCGAAAAGAAGATGCATCTTGTTGGTATAGGTAGTACCAATTAATCCTTATAAGCCTTCATTCAACCATGTAGTCCCATACATGTATAGCCTCAGGATCCCTCTCATTCCGATGTGAATTTGGTTTGTTCCCTAGAAGCTGCTAGGAGTGTCTCATTGTCATGTCTCATGCACCAACAACCACTCCCTCGCCCATGGGTGTTACATGTAACCACTCTCCTCCCTCTTCGACCTCGGGTGTTACATCTATCACCAAAAGGATGATAGAGAACTCACACAGAATATGGCATGAAAAGGATGAAAGACCTATCACCAAAAAGATGATAGTTAACACACCTCCGACACCAAAAGGATGACGGATCTATCACCAAAAGGATGATAGAGAAAACACACACAATCTCGACACTGAAAGGATAACGGGTCTATCACCAAAAGGATAATAGAGAACTCACACAGAATCTGGCACCAAAAGAATGACAGAACTATCACGAAAAGGATGATAGTACATACACAGCTCCGACACCAAAAGGATGACGGATCTATCACCAAAAGGATGATAGAGAACACACACACACAATCCCGACACCAAAAGGATGACGGGTCTATCACCAAAAGGATGACAAAGAACTCACGCCCAATCTGGCACCAAAAAGATGACAAACCTATCACCAAAAGGATGATAGTACACACACAGCTCCGACACCAAAAGGATGACAGATCTATCACTAAAATGATGATGGAGAACACACCTCTGACACCAAAAGGATGACAGATCTATCACCAAAAGGATGATAGAGAACACATGCACACAATCCCAACACCAAAAGGATGACGGGTCAGGTTGGATTGACAAGGTTTGGCTATCACCAAAAGGATGATAGAGAGGCAATTGATAAAAGGTCACGTTTGCTGGAGGTATGATGAGTAAGGCTTATTTGAGGACATCAACAAAAGGTTGAAGCACAAGATGCCACTGAGGAACACCATCCTTGTCAACAAAAGGTTGAAAGGAGCCAACTCGTTGGGGAACACCTAAGAGGAAGGTTGGATTTTGTCTGAGGATAACAACTCTATCCATAAAAGGTTGAAGAATACAATTCAATGAGGGATGCCCACTGACTTGCTTGGAGATCACAACCTCATCAACAAAAGGATGAGGTAATTTCATGAGGAACGTCCATGAACTTTGGAGAAGATCCCCCTGGCTGGGCTGAGGTTTGCTTCTGAAATCTTGTCTTGATCAACAAAAGTTTGAAACAAATTTGTGGGGAACACCCACAGATTTGATGAAGATGTCGCTGACTGGGCTGAAGATCATCTTGGACTTGATCAGCAAAAGGTTGAACAACTTCATGAAGAACACCCACGGATTTGATGAAGATACCCCGGACTGGGCTGAATGTCACTTTTGAAATCATGGCTTGATCAACAAAAGGTTGATACAACTTCGTGGGGAATGCCCTCAGTCTTGAAGAAGATGCCTCTGGCTGGGCTGAAGATCACGAGATAGATCCTGGATCTTGACCTACACATGTATGCTTGATGATGATATTCCATAACGAATGGAAATGTAAATGCAAATGCTGACGCGCGGAGATGCAAGTGCTGGGGAAGTATTAATGGTTTTGGGCATGCATATGATGCAAATGATGCTTATGATGTCAAATGCGATGCATATGATGCGTACGACGCATATGATTGTAGACGGGTGATTAGATATGCAAGTGCCAGCATGGTGGACTTTGGTAGTTGCCAATGCAGATTGGACTTTGAATGGTGGGGAAGGTTTGATTTCCTCGACACACAGTTTTTTGAAGACGCCATGATTGAAGTAGACGAAGATGCTCTGGATGCCCTAAGCCTAATCATTTGGTGATTTGTCGTAAACTTGCTTCAGAGAGGATCACAATTCTTCTTGATGGTCAGGATGACCTCGTCATGCCTCAATCTGAACATGGTAATGGGCTACTCCTAATTAACCAGTTCTGGAGTAATTTGATCTTTGACGTGCTTTGGGATGACTTGCCTCTGATTGAGTCGTTGAGGGATTTGCCTCTACTTGTAGGTTTTGAGGTAGCATTGCTTTGTGTTAGCCACTGAAAGTTCAAGTTCCTCTTTGATTGCCCCTTATTGAAGTGTCTTTGATGTCTAACACTGATTCGCAATTAAAATTGTTCATTCACAAATGGTAATCATAATGCAATACTCATGTAAGTTTTGGAAAAGAGTCGTTTATTGGAATGTCGTGATAATGTGAGACAAATGGACCGTTAGTCCAGACGTCGTGCTTATTTTGCTTAGTGTGTGAAAGATATAACAATGAGAATGCCACCAATGTTGAAGATTAACAAATATGTGAGGAGTCAGTTTACGCACCTTGCAATAGTATGCTTTCAGAAAAAATCTCGCCTCAATTAGGTCTTTCGAGGGTTATAATATGGTCTGGTTCACGGTTCATGAAACAAAGGATATTAGGCTCAAAACAAATTTTTACCCACCCCTTCTTCGTGATGATCTCCAGTCATACGTTCAGTTAATTTTGCATATATTTGTCTTCCAAAAGGGTTGATAGTAAAGCATGGTGATTCAAGATTTGCTCGAAATGGCAGTCACCTTATTTTGTTTTGATGGACGCCAGTGACCTTTTTGTTTTGACATGGTGGTCACTGAATCTTATTTTGTTTTTCGGTAAGGGTTCGAGGGCCTCTTTTGACTTTGTTTTGATCCCTAACTTTTGCATGGGCTGATTTCGCTTGCCAGATCCATCAGGATTGCCTTGATTTTTTCCTAAATCTCCTTTGAGGTGCTTGACTTACCAGGCTTTTGATTTTATTTTTTTGATTTTGTTGGAGGATTGTGACTGCCAAGTCATGGTTCTTTGAGGAGTAACCGTCATGTCTTCTAAATTTTGAGTGCGTTATTAGATTAACTGAACCCTACCCTGCCTCGGGTTGAATGTAAGGTTTGTAGATCCGAAGGAAGCTGCTACTTCTTAGCTCGGAGTGGTTAACTAGGGATTAAATTATTGTCTCTTCAGCGTTTGGAGATTGAAACAATGCATGTACATCATCGACGAGATTCTATCTGAAAGCATACAGTTTGCATTTATGGGTATTTTATTGTCATCGTCCTCCCTCCCATCATGCTAAACAACAGTTGATAAATAGTGTGAAGTGGATAAAAATATGTGTCAGTGATTTGTGGCAAGTGGAAGAAATGAGCGAATACGACATAACAAATTCAAAGCATGCATAATCACTACATTAATAAAACCAAATATGAATGGCAATGTTTAGAGCATACAGTACTTAGAAAAATAAGGATAAAATACAAGAAATGCAAAAGATGAAATGGCATGATGACTGCCTTCTTCAGGGAAATAAACTTGACTTGATTTGATCTGATGCTGGCACTAGCTTGGCGGCAGCCTAGTATTTTTGATGACATTTGGAGTCCTCATATTGAATGTGAGATCATTTTTATCAACCAGGTCTTGAACTTTATGTTTGAAGGCTCTGAAGTTTTTGATAGTGTGCCTTGGAACGCCCTTATGAAACTCACAGTGAGCGTTAATATCATAGTCAAGAGGAATGACAGCTGGAGGAGCTAGGTCTCTCAGGGTAATGGCCCTTTTCTCCAGCAATTGAGCAAAGATCTGAGCATATGACATTAGCAGACGATCAAAGACTCTATCTGGCTTTCTTGCCCTCTGCTGGTTAGACTGACGCTGTTGTTGAGCGGCTTGCTGTTGTTGATGCTGAGGAGGATACTGATACCCTTGCTGATTGTAGTACTGTTGCTGAGAAGCCTGTTGCTGAGAAATTTGAGCTTGAATAGCTTGAACAATTGGATGGTAAGGCATTGGAGCATATTGCGTAGCAGCAACATACAGATATTGATAGTAAGGCATTTGATAAGGCATTTGGGGAGCTTGTTGAGGAACTTGCCCTTTCTGAGCAAAGACGACATTTATTTTTCCCTCTTTCTTCTTGTATCCATTAAAAGGCTTCTTGGCTCCAGACTGGCTGCTAGAACCTCCTTGGATCTTTCCGCTCTTAAAACCTTCTTCAATTTTCACACCGACAATCACCAAGTCAGAGAATCTAGCAAAGACACTACCGATCAACTTCTCGTAGTACTGGCCTTGCAAGGTAACCATGAAGATTTCAATCAGTTTACGGTCGGCAAGAGGTGGATGCACCCTTGCAGCTAACTCCCTCGAGTGTTGTGCATACTCCTTAAAAGATTCGCTGTCGTTTTGAGTCATACTCTGAAGTTGCGTACGATTCGGAGCAAGATCGGTGTTGTATTTATATTGCTTGACAAATGCATCAGCTAACTCAGCCCAAGTGTGCACACTGTTACGCTCCAGCTGCATATATCACTCAAGAGATGCTCCAGACAAGCTGTCTTGGAAGCAATGAATCATCAACTTTTCATATCTGGAATAGGCAACCATTTTGCGAAAGTACATCTTCAGATGAATGTCAGGACAGCTAAGGCCTTTGTACTTCGAGAATTCTGGCACCTTAAACTCGGGAGGAATGACGAAATCCAGCACCAAGCACAGTTCTAGAGCATTGAGAGAAGATGAGTTTTCCCTCTCCATGACTCGGAGTTTTTCAGCCAGATCACGACACATCTTGATAGCTTCTGAATCTTGGACAGCAACATGACTGGAAATGGGGATAGCAGCATGATAATTTTGCACATCATCATACTGATCTAGCAGATTCTGTTCAGCGTAAGGAACAAGGATCTGAGCGACAGTAGGTTGGGCTTGCGGGATGGCTCCAACAGTAACTCCAGGTGTTGGGATTGGTTGAGAATTGGTTCCTTCAACTATGGTAGAGAAGTTCATCGGTATCTCATAGTTTATGGGGTCTGGAAAAAGAACTAAGAGCCTTGAGGTAGACCCTTGCACATGACCATTGTTGTTGACGGCAGCAGCTTCACGCGGCTCTTCCTCCTTCCTAATCATAGTGATGGCTTCGAGAATCTGGTCGATCTTGCCTTTGGTGGAGTCCAACTCCTCTCTGAAGGTAGCTTACTCTTGTTGAATTTTTTCCATCATGTGTCTAGTGTTTGCTCGAGTTGTGTACTGGTGTCGAGGAATCAACTTGATTTATTGGAGAAGGAAGGAAAAAGAAATGTCCTTGAAAGGGTCTAAAACGAGTAGGTGCCTAGAGTCATGGATATCTTTCAAAGATATTATATCCATGACAAAGCCTCATCACGATAATAATATCCTTGAAAGGATCTCCTATAGTTGAGGTTTTCATATCTTCCACACGAGAAAGACTCCTCGGAGGCATCCACTACACAACCATCGACACACGGGTTCTAAGAAAGCTTGTTAGAGTCATAGATCGAGGTTGAAAATATTACTGTCAGGAAGTAATGTGTTCAAGGGATCTCATCTGATTAGGGCATTCGTATTAATCCAAAAGTAGTTAACACTACCAACCACTGTGGATAAAACGGGTTAATGGTCCTTGGGATCAACGATTCAGGGTCGAAAACATTATTGCTATGGAAACGATTCACCACAACAATAACATCTTCAAGGGAATCTACTCCAAGCGGGGTTTTCGCTTCGGCCTTAAGTGGAAGATACCACACAAGTCTTTACTACACAACCACCATCCTAATCTTAAGGTTTTACTCAAACTCGGGTGTAGAGCCATCTTATAAAGTACCCATAATCAAAGAAGCCCAATAATGTCACAATAAGAAATAGCAACAAAGATAAGGATATGAAAGCAAGTAAACGGATAAACGAGAAGAAAACAAATAAGCAAAGCTAACGAGCTCATAAGTCTAACTAAGATAGGATTGACTCTCTCTTGCATGGAGCAATATGTCTCCAACAGAGTCTCCAGACATCGCACCTCGAAAAATCAATTCAAATATACGACCCTCGCGCTAAAGGCGCGGAAATGCGGTTCGACAGAGTCACCACCAAACTTTATTTATCCTAAAATATGGGAAAGGAAAATATCGAGAAAACCTTTTTAGAAGAGATAAGAACACGGTCATTGCAACCACGTTCCGGGTTTAGGATTCGATTACGTGAGGGAAAGGTATTAGCACCCCTCACGTCCGTTGTACTCAATAGGGACCTCTTAATTCGAATTGTGATGAATGTTAACTAAGCTTATTTGTTTTCTTCTCAATGATAAATGTGAAACGGTAAGATAAAAGGATTTGATACTAAGGGAGAAATGGGTGGTTTAGGAATAGGGTGCTCGGCAAGGATTGGGGCCCTTGTGCCTATGTATGCTTATTCAGACGAGAATGAGAAATTAGAGCTCTCGTAGTTCGTCTACGGGAAAGCTAGAGGGGAAAACGGAAGATGGATAGAAGGTAGATATAGAAAGACAGATAAAAATTTAAGTGTGCTTGCTAAGATCATCGCAATCTTATGTGTACGTATCTTACATTCAAAAGAATGAAGAATCAGATGTCCGTAGTTCGTGGAAACCACGAAAAGAGAGATTTGAATTTGTTGAAGTTTGGTTGGATGATGATTACTCGAGGCTTAAGAAAGGGTCCTCGGGCCCAAGTAATCGGGAGAATGAGTCAAAGGCATGACTCTCTCTCTTTTTCATCTTGAAAAGAAGTTGATTGAAAAGTGTTTGAATAAAAAACGGTTAGAATATGGTTTGAATGTTGTCGAGTTGAAAATGTTTTAGAGGCGTCAGTTACTCACACACGAGTAAGATAACTCGTATCCAAAAAACTGAAGAGAGATAGTTTGATAGTTTGATTGAGAAAATCCGCTTGACATTGGATCAAGGGTTAGATTGTATTTGTGTGCAAAGAGATTGGTGGAAGGAAGTTGATTTGAAAATGGCTCGACGACGAGTCAAGGGTTTGGTTGAAAAAAGGTGAGAATCAATAATAGTTCCTAGGGGTGCTCCTAATAACAAAACCACGATGAAATATGTGAGTGTGTACGATAGGTTCATGGTGAATTCTTACAAGCAATCGACTTACGAGGGGTGTTTGAAAATGGCTTGATGGCAAATTGAGAATTAGTTTGAAAATGGTTTAGTCTATGCTAGTCCCTAGGGGTGCTCCTAGTAAACAAAAAACAATCAAAGAAATACGAATGCGTACATCAAAATGGGAGCGGGGTACATGTAAGTTACATGGGATTGCACAAAATAAAAGGTCTCATTGTCAGGTAGCCCAAGAGAAAGTTGTGTGTGTGCAAGGTTTCCTAAACTAAGTCTTGAGCAAGAGTCAGACAAAAGCTCCAAGTTAGGGTTTCTGTATACAGTCTAAGTTCGGTTGCTCGGAAAAGTAACCACAGTCCACCAATTTAGGCTTTTAGGGTTTCGATAGTTATTATTATGTTTTCGAATAATGTGAACAAGATATGAACAATATGAATATGATATGAATAATATGAATATGATATAAACAATGTGAATAATATGACAAGATATATAACAATATAATCAAGATAATATCCACAATAGCATAATCAAGATAATATCCACAATAGCATAATCAATATAATATTAACAAGTATATGAACAATGATAATAAAATCATGATATATTTACAGAATGTAAAATAAGAATATATTGATGGAAATTAAAGTTAGTTGTTAGTCGTTATTGAATGAATCGGGTCGAAATGTAGCGCTAAACTGTCGTAGCTCGATCTATGATGAAGATCAAATTATAGGAGGTTGTGCAAGTTGATATTCGTGCTAAAAACACGATGGAGAGATGATATTGATGATTATTTTCCAAAGTAATCGTGTCACACGAAAAGAAAAGGTGACGGTCTCGTCTTAATCACAAATTTGTGTTAATTAGTCAAACGTAACCTATTGCGATCCCAAAGTATAGAAAGTGATCTTGATGATCACTCACTACATATTTGGAATAATGAAGGTTAAACAACCTCAACCAATCAACATTCGTAATTTTAAAGATTTTCATCAATCGAAAATGAAATTGAAATGATAAAAAAAGAATCGAAAAGAAAAGATTGAAAATAGCCAGCAAAATGGAATGATGACAAAGTAACATAATAGATCAAGAAAAGATTTGAAAAACCATACTATATATATATATATATATATATATATATATATATATATATATATATATATATATATATATATATATATATATATATATATATATATATATATATATATATATATATATATATATATATATATATATATATATATATATATATATATATATATATATATATATATATATATATATATATATATATATATATATATATATATATATATATATATATATATATATATATATATATATATATATATATATATATATATATATATATATATATATATATATATATATATATATATATATATATATATATATATATATATATATATATATATATATATATATATATATATATATATATATATATATATATATATATATATATATATATATATATATATATATATAAAACAAAAAAAAACTAGAAATAGAATAAAATAAAGAAAAGAAATAAATAACATGTAGAAGAGGGGTTTAAGAAGAAAATATAGTGTGTGTAGAATATGATGGAATCCTTTGGGCTTATCAAAGCCCATCATCCATCTAAACAACATCATACAGACTAAAAAAGGGTGTGAAGAAATCACAATAATTGAGACACGAGTGGGCCTGAAAACATGTCATGGTCCAAATACCAATCATATAGCATAGTCAGCCTCAAAAAACTCATCTAATTTAAAAAAAAAACATGGTGAATGCCAACCGAGTCCACCAGTATTCTTTCATAAACAAGAACAGGTCCTATTAAAGAGAAAGGAAAGGCAATGATTCAACGAGCAATCGGCACAATTTTGAATATAAAATCAGAACATTAATTCTAACGTTCTTTCGCGTGGAAGTTCTCCTTGTCTCTCACTCAGCCTCAGATTCAAGGTTCATTTTCGATTCGTTATGTGTTTCGATTTGATTTCTTTCAACTTTCCTTCTTATTTCTACCTTTCTGTTCCAATTCGTATTTGTGTGGGGCTTGTTGTGAGTTTGGGTGAATTTGAAGGTTATTTCGTTGTTGTTGTTATGACATGATTTGGTGTTTGTCCGTGGTGTTCTGCAGGTGGTTGGATTGCTAAGGTGCGTCAATTTTTTGTTGTAGCATTGTGGCTTGTATTGTTGACATTGTGATTACGCGCTTTATCTGAAGCTTTTGGCTCAGGTTTTTATGGGGTCTGGTCTGGAATTAAAGCTTGTGTATATTGATTTATTTTGTGTGCCATCATGCTGGTTTTGGTGTTGAGCAGGTACAAGGTGTATGCATTGGAGTGTGCTTATTGCTCATGATAGTTTGTTACTGATGGTTTTGCAAGCTTGTTATTTGGTTTTATCAAGGCAAGTCGTGGCTTTGTGAAGCGTGATAGAAAATTGCGTGGAATACTTGGCAATGGTTGAGAATTTGGTTTGTGAGACGACTTGGAAGCATATTGTAGTCATTACACTGTGAGATTGCACTATGGTCCTCATAAATTGTAAAATGAACTTTTTTCTTGTTTTTGTTTTTTCTCGAACTCAAATGGGCTTTGTATCATAGACTTGGCATGTTGAAAAAATTAATGGACTTTCTTGTTTTTTAAAATATTTTTTGGCACAATTTGTTGTCATAATTGGACTCGAGCCTTAATCTTTTGTATAGAACCTCATGAATTCCTATTTGGTAGAACTTTGTTTTAAAAAAACATAAAGAATGGAAAATGTTGGGTCGATTGAATTTGGACATGAAAAAAATGACTAAATGGATCAAATTAATTTGAAGTGAATGATATAATAAATGGACAATGAAAAAAAATGTGAAGGATTGATTATTTGGATGGATAGTGAAAATGGTATAAAAAAGTGAATGATTGTGAATTGCCTCTCCACTGATTTTTCAACAACACATCTGCGACTTGACTTTTTTTCAAATAAATCTCTGAACCTGTGACCAACATTAGAACCAAATTGAACTTGTCTGAATCAATTCATAGCTTGCACAATTAGACTAACGCCACCTTGATCGTGATGAACTAGGGAACCTTACTATGAAGCACAAAACCCTAATTGAATCCTAAGGATCTTAAATCATGAAGCACTTACTTTGTTACAGTTTAAAAACCTGATTTATTCACAAATGATTTGACTTGACACACAAACCCTAACTGAAAACTCAGGCACACACCACTCAAATCATGCATACCCTGGCCTTAATCTTGAAACAAAATCTTGTCTGACCAAGATCAGGTCAAAACCATTGAACCTTAGTTCATACTATGCATACACCTGACCTGACAGGATTGCCTGAAACTTGATTTACCCTAGCAACACCTTGAGCAGGAATGACATATTTTTTTGAATTTTTTGGATTAGTTGATGGAAGTACAAGTAAAGGTAATGTACCAGTAAGACAAATTTGGGGTATGACAATTTGATCAAGAATGATGCATGAATCATAAAGTTTGGGAAAGAGCAACTTACCTTCAAAAGTGAAAATCGTGTTTTCGCTTAGAGGTGTTCCAAATGCAATTTAATGATTCTAAAAGCTTCCTTGATCTCCAAGGAATGTGTTAAAGTAGTTGAATTAAGCTGAGACCCTCTAGAACTCCCTACCCGAATCAAACTACAGTGGGAAGCAAGTGAGATATGCTCTTATGGATTAAGGTGTTACAAAATGGTTTTGAAGATTTGGATCACTTATATGAAGTGTATATAAGGTGTTTGGATGCTGAGATTGAAGGTTTACGGATTGGTTTGTGAAATTCAAGTTTTCACTTTGATGGATTTTGAATTTTACAAGAATGTACAATTCTGGTGTGGAGAGGTTTCGAGGTTTTGTTGTCTCTTATTATTGATCAGAAATGATCTCTATTTATAGAAAAAAAAGTTAGTTTTTTTTGGAGGAAAAGTTTGGATTGGGATGCATCCTATTATCCAATGTATTATGACATGTTTCATAACTTGAATGTCAAGGTACAAATAGCCTCCTTTCTAGGCATGACCAAATCTTGACAATTTGGATCATCATCATTCAGATTGCAACTTAGTATTGATGCTTTAC
The DNA here is from genome assembly GCA_963859935.3 of Lathyrus sativus. Lineage (NCBI taxonomy): Eukaryota > Viridiplantae > Streptophyta > Magnoliopsida > Fabales > Fabaceae > Lathyrus > Lathyrus sativus. Next base: position 98,179,441 of record OZ012735.1, on the reverse strand, counting down.
CAAAGTCTTGACTTGGTGGATACGTGTTTTTAACTATTTTGGCATTTCACTTAATGCTTCAAAACAAAACTTAAGTTCATGCCTTGGGATGAGGTTTTCTACTATGCAAAGGGATAGAACTTCAACAAATTTGGTACTATCTTGAAGATCTCATGGGATACTACAAGATTCATGTTGATCTTGTACAGAGATAAGGTTGAGTAAGTGATCAAAAGTGATCCCTAACTTGTGTGATGGCTTGAATTCAACCTCATCAATGCTTCTTGCAAAAATCGTAACTTCTAGCTTAAGTAAGATAAATCTTTGCTCTTGGACTCTTTGAAAAGCTTGAAACATCCTCTACAACTTTCATGTTAACCACTTCCATTGATTCAATTGGGATCATGATGAAAAATGCTTGAAAAGTTAGCTTCATGACATAGGCAAATTTGATTGAAAAAATTTCTAAGTGTTTTTGTTCCAAAAGTAGTGAACCCTCCACCTCATGGCCTCATATCTCTTTATCCATGAATTTTTTATCCAATAGGACAAAACTGGGGTATGGAATAAGATATTCAATTTGGTCTTTGTAGCAAAGAAAATGGTTGTTTGAGGAGGAAGTTATGGTCTTGAGAAGTAGGGAAAAAATCATAGGATTTCATAACTTAGCAAGTCTCACTCCTCTGCATCTGAGCTACTTTTGTGCATCTATGTTAGTTAGACTCAATTGGAACCTTACGAGTACTTGGAGACTACGATGAGTTACGCAAATCAAAGAGCGCATCACAAGACTAAAAAATTTACTCCATGCTCAAAAGGTTTGTACGTTGAATAAAATACTATTACTATAAGTATTGGATCGACTTGTTGGAATCCCGTATGAATAGGTAAATTCTCAAGTTTAGCAACCATCGATGTATTCAAAAGGAAATTGTTGTCAATTTCAAGATTATCAAGAAATCCTTATCGAGAAGCAAATGGTCAAATAAATCCTAGTGGAATCAATCACTCTCAGATGGTTGATCTTGATCTATGGGACTATAACTTCCTATGGAGACAAATTTGAGATTTTATTTTGGATGATAGGTGGTAAGGATAAGAAGTTATTTTTGTCAGTGCTGATATTTAACAATGAAGGCAACTATAACCCAACGGAAAGTCTGTGAAGGATGTTATGACGAACATGGAGCAACTTATATTAATTCAGTTTTGGGGGATAATAGGTACTTGAAACATAAATGGTCGAAAATCACCTAAAAAAATCGGGTAGAAAATACTGTGTTCAATCGCGAATCATTTTAGGAAGAGTTAGAAAGAGATCCAAACAATCGTCAAATAAGTTATTTTGTTAACGTAGAAATCCCGAGATGTGATGTAAGAGAACCATATAATACATAAGTAAAGTTAAAGAGATAGTTAAACGAAAGTGTGCAAGTAAAACCCTAAATATAGACGAGTAGTCTATTTTGCAGATAAAATGTAAATATCTATGAAAAAGTTAATAATGGGATAATGATATAACATCCCACATATTTTCTCTTTTAATTAATAAAGATATTATGATATATAATTAATCATACACATATTTATAATGTATTGAGGGTGTAGATTTTGTTTTAGATTCACATATCTTTTGTCTATTATAAAATTACAAGTCAAGGATAAAATGAACATTTTATTTTAAAGAATAATTTCGATCATTTTTACAATAATAATACTATATGTTAAAACAAACTAAGACTTATTAGAGTTAGGGAAAAGTAATTAAGTTTTATTTTTCCGCATAAATATCTCAAGCCCATAGCTGTATGTATACAAATAAATTACATTTAAAATTGTATACATAAAAGATGGAGCGTTAGGTCCAAAATCTACCATAATGCGACCACACATAATTTAAGTGCGCAACCATCATTAAAGTCATTAACAAATTAAAGTTCAAAAAGTAACTTTGTTATTAATTCAAGATAATCTATCTTTTTCTTTGTGATCTCAGATACTTGCGTGTCTCAAGTTCTCAATTTCCTAACCAACACTTTGTTTGTACCTCTTGTTTTAATCTTTAGTAGGTGCTATTTTTTTTAGGGGTCAAATACGCGTTATAGTTCATCTAATTAATCTCAGAAATCATTTTTAAAACATTATAAAGAAATTAATAGTTATAAGCAAAGGAATTATTAACGTGAAGTGCAAAGTTATGTCAATTAAAAATAAAAATTATTTAATGACATATTAAAAAATCATTAATTATAGTATATTTTTACTAATAAATTAATAATTTTAGAATGTACAATTATAGTATTTCCAATATATAGTCAGTATATTGGTCTTTATCAACGAAAAGTCAATATATTATATAGGATAAATTGAAATGTTGAAAAAATGTGATTTTATATAAAATTTTCAAAATTTTGAAATATATATTTTCTCTTTTTATTTTTAATTGTTTTTTTCTTTAAAATAAAATATTTAAATACCTATCAATTTTAGAATATAATGCGATAATAATTATTATTTATAAATAATGCTCTTAATTGTTTGTTGAAAAGAAAAGAATAAATATAATTAAATTATAAATAATGAATCATATTAAAAAAGATAATTAATGTCATAAAGAATAATAAAATTTATTAATATCATAAAAACAACTTTATGGTATAAATAGAACAAAATAATAGTAACATAAATTTTAATTTTAATACTACTAATTTTAATTTTGTTTTTCTATAATTTCTTTTTAATTTATATTTTTATTCAATGTTCAAGTTTTCAAATTGATTTTTATAATTATGACCGGATATAAATTATATACTAATTATATTTTTATTGTATTTTTTATGCAAGTTGATGTGATGTTAATGATGAAAATAATTTGTACAGTCTAGAAAAGTTGACAGGAATGCATACAGGAACAATAATAATTTGTACTTCTAAACTTCACCATTACAATAAAGCATTAACACTTTTCACATATTAGTAACATTTCAATTTACTACTTATAATCTTTTATGTAATGCAATAAAGTATTAGTTAACTTCATGGATATTGAAACATAGTATGCAACAATAAAAAACTACATCATATAGAAGAACATTCAAATACTCCCTAAAAGTAATAACTCAAGTTATTCTCATACTCATAATATATATATATATATATATATATATATATATATATATATATATATATATATATATATATATATATATATATATATATATATATATATATATATATATATATATATATATATATATATATATATATATATATATATATATATATATATATATATATATATATATATTTTGTGAATTACGACAAAATTCAATATTAATTTGTGAGGTAAAGAACAATAGTAACCAAAATAAATGGTTTTCAGCAATAATAATCCATACATATATAATATAACAGAATAAGGTAAGAAAAAATTGAATGTTTGTTTACCTAGTTTGATCAAACAATCTGTTGGAAATTCACCTCACACCCTATGAAGAATTCCCTTCAATCTTGATCTCAAGATTGATGAACAAACCCACAATATGATAATGATGGTAATAACAAGTAATTATCAAAAACAACAAAAGAGAAGAAGAATAACAAACAAGAAAGAGAAGAATGAGAGAAGAAGTATTTGGAGAGAATGTGTTACCCACAACTGTGGGATTTCTTATTGAACTTTCACTTGCTAACTGCAACTGTGAAATCTGTTCTGTTGTGATGTAGAATACAAAGCAAGACACCCTATTTATAGTTTTAGGTTTACACTAGCCCAAAACATAAAAGGCCCAAAATATTCTAAATCAAATCTAATCATATGATATCAAATCTAATCATATGATATCAAATCTAATCATATGATATCTAATCATATCATATCAAATTAATCATATGATATCAAATCTAATCATATCAAATCACAATGAATTATATTTAACACACCACCTAATTCATTGTGTCTAAACTGTCTACATTCATCATGGCCCTTAGTCTTCTGAAGGCTTCGACCTGCATTCCCTTCGTCATGATATCTGCAATCTGATTCTCAGTTCTGCAGTGTTCCAACTTCATCTTCCCTTCTGCTACCCGCTCTCGGAGATAATGGAACCTCATTTCGATGTGCTTGCTTCGACCATGAGCTATTGGATTCTTTGCCAAGTTGATAGCTGACATGCTGTCTATCTTCATGGTAATTGCTCCACGGGTCTTCCCTGTGATTTCTTCGACCAAGTTCACCATCCAAGTTGCTTGACATGCACAAAGGGAAGCAGCTATATATTCTGCTTCGCATGATGATAATGCCACCACTGGTTCCTTTCTAGAATTCCAAGCAACCGGTGCACCACCTAACATAAACACATATCCAGCCGTGGATTTTCGATCCTCAGCATCACTACACCAACTGGAGTCTGTATATCCCACTAACTTGCATTCTTTTCCTTCATCAGCTGCTGGAAACAAAATGCCATAGTCGAGAGTTCCTTTCAGATACCTCAGTATCGTCTTCGCCGCTGCTAGGTGTGATACCTTTGGTTTCTGCATGAATCTACTTATCATACCAACACTGTATGCTAAGTCAGGCCTTGTGTGGCAAAGGTATCTAAGTGACCCAATAAGTCTTTTGTATTGGGTTGGGTCGACATCATCTTTATCTGAATCCTTCTACAGTTGCAATCTGGGCTCAGCTGCATTGACTGGTTTGATGGACTCCAACTCTTCAATCATTGCTTCCATCCACTTCGAATCTTTCAATGCCTCAGTTGCATTGACTGGTTCGACATCTGCGTAGAAAGCATAATGTACCAACTCACCCTCTTCATCGACTACATCATCTGATGTAATTACACATTCTTGCAACCTTGCAGGCATATGTCTTGTTCGTCGAGGTCTGCTTGAACCTGCTTCATCTGCAACTGGTTCCTGTCGAACTTCTATTTCGACTTCAGTGGCTGGTTCTTCACAAGAGATTCTCACTGAATCCTTCTTGGCATTCTCAGTCCAATCCCATTCTTTAAGCTCATCTATGATCACGTCCCTGCTGATCACTACCTGCTTATTCACCGGGTCGAACAACTTGTACCCTCCTGTCGAATGATATCCTATCAAGATCATCTGATTTGACTTATCATCAAGTTTCCTTCTCAACTGATCTGGCACATGTCTATGTGCTATAGATCCAAACACCTTCAAGTGACTGAGACTAGGCTTGACACCAGACCAACATTCTTCTGGTGTGATTCCTTCAAGCTTCTTCGTCGGACATCTATTCAATATATATGTTGCTGTCGAAACTACTTCTCCTCATAATTCTTTAGGTTGATGCTTTCCATTCAACATACTTCTCACCATATTCATGATGGTTCTGTTCTTGCGTTCTACAATCCCATTTTGCTGTGGAGTGTAAGGTGGCACCATCTCATGCACAATCCCTTCTTTTACACATAGTGTATCGAACTATTTCGACACATACTCTCCACCACCATCAGTCCTCAGAATTTTCAGCTTTCGACCACTCTGTCTTTCGACCATGGACTTGAATCTAGAAAATACCTCAATCACATCACTTTTCTTCTTGATGAGGTAAGTCCACAACTTTCGACTGTAATCATCTATAAACATGACAAAGTATCTATTGCCACCAATCGAATCCACCTGGGTTGGACCACATACATCAGAGTATATGACTTCAAGTATTGCCTTCGACTTCCTTCCTGCATCCTTGCTGAAGCTATTCTTGTGTTGTTTCGACTTAACACACTCCTCACAGACTTCACTTGGAATGTCGATTTCTGGTAATCCTGAAACCATATTTCTTCTCTTCAGTTCTCTGATGTCATTAAAGTTGAGATGACCTAGTCGAAAATGCCATAACCACTCATTTCTGTTGGCTGCAGTTGCTAGACACTTGTGCTCCATCACATTGAGTCCAATCTTGAAGGTCTTATTCTGAGACATTAGAGCCTTCAAGATTAATCTACCACATGCGTCGAGAACTCTCATCATCTTGTCTTCGACAACTACCTTGTAGTTCTTTTCGACAAGCTGCCCTATACTGAGCAAATTACTCTTCATGCCTGGTATGTGCAACACATTGGAAATTGTTGACCTTTTGCCATCTTTCCTCATGATCAGAACATCACCAACACCTTCAGCTGCTAGAATGTTGTCATTTGCAAAAGTCACTGTGTTCTTCGACGAGGGCTTCATGTTCACAAACCAATCTTTCCTTCCAGTGATGTGTGATGAGCATCCTGAGTCCAAGTACCACTGATCTTGGAATCTTTCTTCATCTTTTGTTGTGACCATTAGCAACGTTTCTTCTTCTTCATGTTTCTCCAGCTTTGCATCAGTCTCTTGATTTTTCTTCCTTTCTGGACAATCACTAGCATAATGACCATACTTCTGGCAATTGAAACACTGAATGTGGCTTTTGTCTGGCTTTCGACCACCACCTTTTCCTTTACCTGCAGCACCACCTCTTTGGTTTCCTTGGTTCCAAGGTTTCTTCTGATTCGATTGGTTTCCTCCTTTGTTGCCATTCCAGCTACCTTTGCCTTTTCTTTCCTTTTCTGACTGCGCCTGTAAAGCCATATCTTTCGACTTTCCTGCAGCTCTCTCAGCCATCCTCTGTTCATGAGACTCAAGAGTCCCTTGAAGCTCTTCCTTCGTCAACACTGACAGATCTTTAGACTCTTCTATAGCAACTACCACGTGGTCGAATTTTGGAGCCAATGATCTCAAAATCTTTGAGACAACTGCTTTCGTCGTCAGCATTTCTCCATATACTTTGATTTGATTCACCAACCTTGTAACTCTGGTGAAGAAATCTGTAATGCTTTCGTTGTCTTCCATCTGAAGCAACTCATAGGTTCTCTTGTGAGTTTGTAACCTCACCTCTTTCACCTTCTCTGCGCCTCCAAACGACTTTTCAAGAATCTCTCATGCTTCTTTTACTGAATCAACATCACTAACCTTTTCAAAGTTATCAGGATCAACACACTGATGAATTATAAAGAGTGCTTTATAATCCTTCTTCTTCAATTCTTTGTGCGCAGCCTTTTCCGCCTCCGTTGCCTTCTCCACCAGCGATGTTACTCCGTCCTTCATAAGATCCCAAAGATCTTGATAACAGAAGATCACTTTAACCTGCTTGCACCAATTCTCATAATTGTCTTTCTTGAGAATTGGCAGGGTCGCCGGAAAGTTGCTGTTTGGATAGTTCATCGCCATCACTATCTTCCTTCCTTGAATCTCTTAACCGGAGCTCTAGATACCAGATGTTGGAAATTCACCTTACACCCTATGAAGAATTCCCTTCAATCTTGATCTCAATATTGATGAACAAACCCACAATATGATAATGATGGTAATAACAAGTAATTATCAAGAACAACAAAAGAGAAGAAGAATAACAAACAAGAAAGAGAAGAATGAGAGAAGAAGTATTTGGAGAGAATGTGTTACCCACAACTGTGGGATTTCTTATTGAACTTTCACTTGCTAACTGCAACTGTGAAATCTGTTCTGTTGTGATGTAGAATACAAAGCAAGGCACCCTATTTATAGTTTTAGGTTTACACTAGCCCAAAATATAAAAGGCCCAAAATATTCTAAATCAAATCTAATCATATGATATCAAATCTAATCATATGATATCAAATCTAATCATATGATATCTAATCATATCATATCAAATTAATCATATGATATCAAATCTAATCATATGATATCAAATCTAATCATATCAAATCACAATGAATTATATTTAACACAATCTACTCTGGAGGAGAGAGCAGCTCTCTAATTCATTTTACTCAGAAACTTGTTACAAGAGATTACATATGAGTTACAAGAAAATAGAACAGCCCTATTTTCTACTCAAGTGTTTCCCTACCTCTCCAACTCTCAATCTATGAATCACTCAAACTAAGGTGTAATCCAAAGATTTCTTTGTGCATAACTAAACCCTATGTTATACCTTTAAACCCTTACTCTCCCTTGTTGGTGTAAACTCTAAGATTGTCACACACCAAGCATATAAGAGATACATATTTATAATAGCAAATACCCAACAAACAAAATCCAAAATCACATGGATCCATGAACCGAATCGAAAAAAAGTTGAAAACTCAAAATACCATTCACTGTACGGAGAATACTATTCACCGTACGAACGTCACTATTCACCTACCGATTTTTTTTCTTTCGACTTTTCGTCCGAGTTTCTAAAACTTCTAATTTTCTCGGTATATGAAATCTTCAAAATATGTTTACTTTCTCTTCATCAACAAAGGTTTTAAGGCACATTTATAACAATTTCCACCTTGACTTTAAATTGTGTTGATACCAATTTAACAATCAACAACTTTGCTGATCTCTACCAAGCTGAAACTTTAATCAATAACTTTGATCAAATTCAAGCAACCCTTGAATCTTGATCTCGCAACTTGCGTCCATTTGTTCCCAATTACCTTTTTCTGCCTAGGTAATTTAACAAGCCTACAAGTATGATTTTTCAACCACCCTTGACTCCACCTGTTTTCAAATGTCTCCCTGAAAGTTTTTCTTCTTTTATTTTTCAATCCTTCAGCCACATTAAAAACATAATATCCAAGGCTAGCATAACCGTGCCTTTGAGATGCTACAATAACCCTCCTTACCTTATCATGATTCAAATGATAATCAGAGATATTTGTAATCGTTCCATCACTACTACTAGCATCCATAGTAGGAAACTCCACCTCAAACTGAGTTTTCTCCGTTATAGTTTCTCCCAGGTTTCTCCCTTGATTTTTATTATTCTTCTTCTGAAGAAATTCTCTACCAACCAAGTAATCTGTTTTAACCTCAGGTCTTCCCCAAAAACTCAATAACAACTCACAGTAACATACATTTTTATCCCTTGATTTCTGCAAAATTCATTGTACTCCTCTGAAACTTTCTCAAGGCATTCATAACGCCTTAAACTCAAATTCCATATCTCTTCCTTGTCATGAAAGCCTCCACTAGTTAACAATGAATGAATAATAACATTTAAACCTTCTAAAATATATATACCACATATTTTATACCCTTTAGCAATAATCAATTTATCACACGAAATCTTCAATACTCCATGTTCAACTCTAGTATAATAGCCTAGATCATCAAACATACTTACAGATAACAAATTTTGCTTGAGTTCTGGAACATGCCTCACATTGTGAATAACAAGTTCACGATCATTAAACATTTTAAATCTGACCATACCAATATCATGAACCTTGCATGCCTTATTATTACCAAGGCAAACTACTCCACCTTGCACCATCTTCAAAGTTTCAAAGTACTCTATTCTTGGACACATGTGATAAGAGAAACCTGAGTCAATGACCCAACTATCTTCAGTTTCCAAACTCGATACTACTAGTACTTCGGCATCATCATAACTTTCCTCACCCAATGCAACTACAGCTTGAACAAAATCTTCATTGACCTTTCTTTCAGGACAGTCCCTTTTAAAGTGATCGATTTTCTGACAATTAAAACATTTTACCTTTGACTTGTCAGACCTCTTTGATTTGGACATCCCTTTACGTTCACCTCCTCCTCTTGACACATTTAAGCCTTCACCACTATCTTCAATCTTCAAATCTTTCAACTTTGAAAATTCTTTGGATTTCACCACTGTCTAGACTTCATCCAAAGTAATAGTACCTTCCTTACCATAAAGAAGGGCATCCTTAAAATGCTCAAAGGATCTGGGTAACGAAATCAACAGGAGCAAAGCGTTGTCCTCATCATCAATCTTCACTTCAATATTCTCAACATCATTGATAATCTTGTGAAATTCTATGATCTGCTCAACTATGGATTTATTTTCCACCATTTGGAATGAATAGATTTATTGTTTTAGATACAACCTGTGAGCCAAAGACTTTGTCATCTACAACAATTCAAGTTTTGCCCACATAGCAACTGCAGTTTGCTCCCTGGAGAATTCTCTTAGAACTTTATCCCCGAGGCACAAGATAATGGCACTCCTGGCCTTATTCACCATCTCGGTCTTTTATACCCGTGTAAGCCCTGCAGGCATCAACGCTTCACTCTTCAAAGCATCGATACACTTATCTTTAATTAAAATTGCTTGCATCATAATTTTCCACAACCCGAAGTCGTTGTTACCAAAAAAATTCTTGATCTGCCATCTACTAACCATGGTGCTCACTTGTCAACAATATCTCTTTGCTCCACGCTCACTGCACCACTTGTTGTGAATCTTGTTGTGAATTACGACAAAATTTAATATCAATTTGTGAGGCAAAGAACAATAGCAACAAAATAAATGGTCTTCAGCAATAATAATCCATACACAGATAATATAACAGAATAAGGCAAGAAAAAACCAAACGTTTGTTTACCTAGTTTGATCAAATGATCTACTATGGAGAAGATAACAGCTCTTCAATTCACTTTACTCAGAAAGTTGTTAGAAGATATTACAGATGATTTACAAGAAAATAGTCTTCACCTTCCGGTTCCCAAGAACAAACCTGAAGGCGCCCAAGAACAAGCATATTTTCTACCTAAGTGTTTCCCTGCCTCTCCAACTTAATATATGAATCATTCAAACCCAAGGTGTAATCCAAGATTTTCTTTGTGCATAGTGAAGCTATCGGGATTATACCTGAGTGAATCGCACACTCAAAGATACAACAGAGTCGCCACCGAACTTTATTTAGTCCCAAAGGACAGGGAAAATATCGACAAAACTTAAGGAAAGAGAAATGGGAAAGGGGGTCGGTTATGCGAAAGGAAGGTACTAACACCTTAAGCATCTGTTGCACTCGACGAGAACCATTTCACTTGCTTCTAGACTTGGATGGGTTATCTATCTAAAGGCTTCTAACTAAAGGAAAAGAAAGGAGAGAAAGAAAAATAAATATAGAAAGAAAGAAAGAAAGAAAGAAAGTGATAAAGAAAGTGCTCATGGAGGATTAGGGTCCTCGTGCCTACGTACCCTCGTAGTGCAATGAGGAAGTCAGAGCTCTGTAGTTCAAAGAACCAGGAAAAGAAAAGGATATGGGCAGACCAGAGAGACAGAATAATGGAAGAAGATGAAGGAAGGTGGCTTGCCAAGATTTCACAATCTTGTGCCTACGTACCCCCATAGTGCAATGAGGAAATCAGAGCCCACATAGTTCAGGGAACCAACGCTAAAAAAAAGAAGGAAAAGGAATGACGTCAAAGCCACGAGTGAAAATAGAAAGCAAGACCCAATAGGGGGAATGTAAGAGAAATGGTATCAAAACCAAGAAAAAATAAAATAACTCTGCCGAGGAACTCAAAAGAGAAATGATAGCAAACACTGAAGAATATAGATGACTCAAACGGGGAGAGAACAAAAGGATGGCAACGTGGTTGGGGAAAAAAGACGAGAGTCAGGATAAAAGGTAAGATCTACAATGAACTCGGTACATTAACTGAAAGACATTGATTAATCAAAGAAAAATAAGAGAAAGATTATGTGGAGAAAGTCAAAAGGTTGGTGTCGACAGAAGGACTGCGAGGAACCAGGAGAAAGAGAGTAATAAACCAAAGAAAGGTGTTAAATCCAAGGGGATTGCGGTATATTAACTGATAAATAGTGGTTAACCGAAACAAAGGAGAAAGGAAGTAGTTTTAACCAAAGGACGGTGATCAACCAAAAGAAACGGGTGTGGAACCAAGCAAAGGTTGTGACCCAAAGAAACGGTACGCTGACTGAACAAACAGTACTCGACCGAAGGAAAGGGTATTCGAACCAAACAAAGGTTGCTAACCCAAAGCTGATAGTATTTGAACCAAAGAAAGGTTGATAACTTCAAGGAGCTCGATGTTTAACAGGCGGACTGCGATTAACCGAAGAGAATGAGTGATTAACCAAGAGAATGTGATTAACTCAAAAGAAGCTCAGTATCTTAACAGATGGACTGTAGTTAACTTAGGAAAAGGGAATTGGTTCAAACAAACAGACTATGATTGACCAAAAGGCGGGTGATTAACCAAGAGAAGGTGTTTAACCCAAAGAAAAGCTAGTTTTAAAGGACAGGCGTGATCAACAAAAGATTAGGTGATTAGCTGGAGGAAGGCGATTAACCCAAAGAAAGCTCAATATTAATAGACAAACTGTGATTAACTGAGGAAAATGAGATAGGTGTTTAACTAACAAGCAGTGATAAACCAGGCAAGAAAGAGAGAGAACCAAGAGTAGGTTGTAAACTCCATGGGGACTAGGGTTTAACAGGAAGACTGTCTAACCGAAGAAAAAGGATTAACTTTGTTGGGAAGAAGATGATTGGTCCTAACCGAAGGACGATTGATCAACCAAGTAAAAGTAAATGAGTAAAAAATCTCAAGGGAAACCAAGGATGGATTGGCAACAAGAGAAGAGGGAAACAAAAGGAAAAGCTACTTCTAAATAGGAGGTAAGGGTGCAAGTGATCAAGGATCGACTCGACTGGAGGAACAAGGAAACCACAGTAAGGAGATAGAAGCGACTATTCCAGGCATAGGGTCTTTGTCCCCTACCCAAAAAATTCAGAATGAGTGTAGGAATTCTCCACTCTCATTCCTTCTCTAACACCAAAGTGTGGTGCAAGAAACATAACGGACAACACAACGGCGCAAAATTTGTACAGTGCTCCAATGTGTAGCAAATCTTCAACTCCGCGGGGGAAAAGAGAGGACAAAGATCAAGAATATCCAAAGGACGAGAAAAAAGGGAAGATCAACTAATCTAAATAAAGTTTCGATTACTTAATCAAAGGGAAAAGAGTGCTAACAATTTTCCAAAGGAATGAAAAATCATTAAAGCAAAAAAGGGGAATTATTGATTATACAAGATTAAGTTCATTCCAAAGATGAACAAATTTTAATGCAAATATGAATGGAAGTGTAAAACAGTACCAAATTCAATTAGCATTCATCACAAACCAAGTAATCAAGTGATCAAAAACTAGGCTAAAATGAACATGATCATACAATGCCGAAAATGCGAACAAATGCAAAATTGATAAAATCGAGCATTGGAAAATGCACAAGCATGATTTAAATAGAAGTTTAAACATTCACAAAAATCAAACATATCAACTCATGGGAGTTGAAAGAGGAAGAAATGTCAAACATACATGAAAAATGCACAAAAATGGCATTCTGGATTAGTGTTACTCGATTAACACTTTGCCTGTGCAAAAGTGTTAATCGATTAACCCTTTAAAAATAGGCAGATTTTGCTGAAAGATGCCAGATTAATCGATTAACACTTTTCTAGTGCAAAAGTGTTAATCGATTAACACTGAGACAGAGCCTGAAAATTGAGTTTTCAAAAGCACTTTTGTCCAATTTTGATTTGTGCAATACTTCACATGTTAGAGCAAACAATCATGCATGAAAATCAAGTCCAAAAATAGAAAATAATCACTTATGGAATCAATTATTACATCAAGAATGAAGATCAAGTCATGGCATAATCAATTCACAAACGAGAAAAACATCTAAACTACATCCCAAACGTTATGATAACAATTAAAACAATGAAAAAAGTAAAAATTAACCAACCTACAAGGCTGAGATTTGCTTTGGATGTTGTTGAAAATATATTATGGTGAAGCTACTCAAAGAAATCCAGAGTAAACAGAATTTGCAATCGAACCCTAGTAAAACCGAGCAAACTCTGACGAAAACTCCAAAACTGAAATTACACCGAATAAGCTTGAAGTAATCACTTGAAATGGATCCAAATGCAATAAAACTCCAAGGAAGCAAGAAAAATTAGCAAGATGATGATGGATAAGCTCAAGAGAAAGCACTTACAATGAACAAGTTGATACTCTTTAATGAAGGTTTTGATCTCCAATGTAGTTTGGGATTAAAGTGAAGAAGATTATGAGTAGAAGTTGCACAAAATTTAGAGAGAATGTGAGAGAATTGAGAGTGATCAAGTGTGAAAGTTTGGGAGAATGATTGGCGATTAAAATGATTGATCCTTATGAAATGGTGATGATTTGCTTATATAGAGTTTTGCTTCGGAGTTGATAGGTTCGGAGTGAGATTTGGATGTAGTCTTGGAACTAGCCTTAGAGTTAGTTAGCCTCAACCCACTAAGTTGGAAGTTAACTCAGTTAGTTAAGTAGTTGACTCGGTAACCATTCCAATGCAAACTTGAATATAAGGGCTCATATGCTTAGAAAAAGCAACATGGTGGTCTCAATCCAAATTAATGTATTTGAGTAAATGCCTTGAAGTGTTTAGAAATGTCTTGAAGTGTCTAGAGCTGTGTAGAGTGTTCCACACAATGCTAGAACAATGTAGACCCCACAAATGAGAAGTGGAAGTTATTGTCCTGAAAATGCAACAAATTCTGCAAATTTTGCAAGGATTAATCGATTAACCCATTTGCACTAGCAAATGGTTAATCGACTAACCAGACTAAAACTTGCCCAATTTTGCTTGAAAAATGATGTTATGATCATGGCTCTGATTTTCGGCCTCTTGCTTTGATGAATAGGTATAAAAACCTTTATTTTGTGCTTGTTTTAGTAATGTGATATCTTTGGGAGGATGTGATTATTCGGACTCGAAAAGCCTGAAAGTTCCTGCAACAAAGATCACAGAGAAAAAGAAAATGCATATGCCCGCAATGTAAGTGCACATGTTTATGCAAAGGCAAAAAGAGGAGGTCAAATTTCAGGTTATGACAACTGCCCCTATTTAATCTTCTTGGACCTGAATGTTCAAATTGTGCTGGCTCTTTGATTATTCGAGGTGGAAGAGGATTAAATAAAAGAGTAGCTCAAAATATTTGGCCGACAGTGACTGATGGAAAAAGTAAAGAGACCGCTCAAGAGGAAAGTTTGGTTGAGATCTGCTGTGGAGATAAATCAGTCAAAAGGGAAGTATGTTATGATGCATATGCTATGATTCTTAACAATCACATGATGCTTGATATCATGTTATACTGTGGCATAGGTTGAGATATGATTTTGTAGGAAAAAAAAGCTTGTAGCATAACGAACTTGACATCCTTGGCATGGGAAAAGAGATACTCGAATGATGACCCGCTGCTGAGGAAAGAGCCCAAAGAAACCAGACGTTTAGGCTATCACCAACACTGTTGCTGAGGAGGAAGGAGCTTTCTAACCATAGATGGTGCTGGCTGGAGAATGAAGGAATCATGGCTGATCTTCAACTAACCGACTCTTCATGGGGAAGACCAAAGTCAGGATGATCAAAACAAAGCAAAGTACCATCACTATTGGGGAATGAAAACTTCAATATGTTGAGGATGTTACGAGAAATTTTGCTCTTACAGGGGAAAAGCAAACAAGTCTCTGCTTGGGGGATATGGATCTGCTGAGGATGTGAAAGATAAATCTTTCAAAAGAACCAATATGATGCTTGTTGGTAAAATTACAGCTCTACTGGGGAGAGGAAAAGTACACAATCCTTCCAAAGAACCACACTTGTACTTGCTGAGGAAAACAAAATGGCCTTCTCAACCAACCATGATATTATTCACCGAGGATCAAGTTTGTAAAGGAAAACTACCAATCTTCCCTTGATGATTTCCGATAGAGCATGCAATGCATAATGTTTTCCTGGTTGATTTTAGCTTTTTTGTTATTCTCAACGCTTTATAACATTATGTGATCACAAATAATTGTTCAATTTGCAAACAAAATAATAAACAGAGACAAATGAGAAATCAAAGGGTAAATTTTATTGTAAAAAGCTTTTGTACATAAGATGTGTACAAGGATGTAAAAATCCTTGATGAGTAAATTTACAATAAATTGAGAAACAAAGTAAATGGCAATGAAAAATTTGACTTTGTATTGATTACAACATTGGATACCATCCCTTGTAAGTCTAGGTTCCAACATTGTGCGTCAGTTGATGATGATTTGACTGATCATCTGAGGTCTAGCTATGATGAAGATGGCTCAAGTGTTCACAGTCAAATGTTTTTATCCCTAATTTTTTCCTATACATTTTCTATTTTTTGTCCGCCAGGATACCCATTTTTTCCTAAGACGCCCTTTCTGGTTTTCAACTTAGCGGGTTGTTATTATTATTTTTTTGTTTTGCCCCTAACTTTTGTATAGATATTTCTTTTTCTAGTCCATCGGGACACCCATTCTTGCCTAGATTTCCCTTGCGAATGCCAATCTAATGGGCTTTCTATTCATCAATTTTTTAGGCATAATATTTTTTAATTGTATCGGAGTTCACAGGATGTGGCAACTCCTCCCCATCCATAGTGGTGAGGATCAAGGCTCTGCCTGGGAAGGATTTCTTGACAATAAAAGGTCCTTCGTAATTGGGAGTCTACTTGTCGCGTGGATCCGGATGAATAAAAGAATACCTCTTGAGCACGAGTTCGCCTGAGTGGAACGCTTGAGGAAGAACTTTCTTGTCAAAAGCTCACTTGAGACGTCTCTGATACAATTGACCATGGAAAATGGTCGTCAGACGCTTTTCTTCGATTAGATTCAGCTGGTCGTATTTGGATTGAGCCCATTCAGCTTCATCAAGCTTTACCTCCACGATGACTCTGAGCGAGGGAATTTCGACTTTAATAGGTAGAACAACCTCCATACCATACACAAGTGATTACATAGTTGCCCCAGTAGAAGTACAAACTGAAGTTCTATAGCCATACAATGCAAAGGGAAGCATTTCATGCTAATCCTTGTAAGTCTTAACCATCTTCTGGACAATCCTCTTGATATTTTTATTTGCTACTTCGACGACACCATTCATCTTGGGCTGATATGATGAAGAGTTTTAGTGCTCGATCTTGAATTCTTGATACAACTCTTTCATCATCTTGTTGTTTAGATTGCTTGCGTTGTCAGTGATAATGTTGCTAGGAATACCATAGCGACAGATTATCTCTTTCTTTATAAATCTGGAAACCACTTGACGTGTAACATTTGCATAAGAAGCAGCTTCAACCCACTTGGTGAAATCATCGATAGCAACTAGAATGAAGTGATGACCGCTGGAAGGCTTCGGCTCGATCGTTCCAATCATATCAATACCCCACATAGAAAAGGGCCAAGGAAAAGTCAGAATATTCAATGGAGTTTGCAGCACGTGGATCTTGTCACCGAAGATTTGGCACTTGTGACATCTTTTGGCAAAGTTGTAACAATCTACCTCCATTGTTGCCCAGTAATACCTAGCTCGAAGGATCTTCTTAGCCATGGCAGGACCTTTGGCATGTACACCCTCACAACCCTCATATATGGACCTTATGATGGTGTCTGCTTCGTGTCTATCCACACATCTGAGCAACACAGAATCATAGTTCCTCTTGTATAGTACACAACCACTCAAGAAAAACTAGGCGCAGAGCCGTCTGAAAGCTTTCTTATCAGTGATAGTGATACCCTCAAGATATTCTTGTTTTTCCAGATATCTTTTAATGTCGAAGAACCAAGGCTTGTCGTCAGACTCGTCCTCGGTTGCTAAACAGTGTGCTGGTTCATTCAGATGATAAATACGGATCGTCGGGGATTCGTTCTTCCACTTGAATTTGAACATGGATGCTAGGGTGGCAAGAGCATCATCTAGTTGATTTTCTTCCCTAGGAATACGATGAAAAGAGATCTCATCAAAGTACGAAATCAATTTCGCGATGTATTTTTGGTATGGAACCAACTTGGAATCCTGAGTCACAAAGTTTCCTCTAACCTGGTAAATCACCAAAGCAGAATCTCCGTAGATCTCAAGAAATTTGATTCTCATGTCAATTATCACTTCAATACCATAGATGCATGCTTCGTATTCAGCCATATTGTTGGTGCTTTCAAAGCATAATCTGGCGGTGAAGGGAAGATAAAAACCTGTCAGAGAGATGAGGATGGCACCAATTCCACGATCTTTAGCATTGGCAGCACCATCGAACACAAGCGTCCATCGCGCCTCTGGTTTGGGTACTATACCAGGGTCTGGAGTCTCATAATCTCTAATGAACAGAACATCCTCGTTAGGAAAGTCAAACTTCACCTGTTGATAACCTTCCACAGGTTGATGAGCAAGGTAGTGAGACAAGACGCTCCCTTTTATTGCTTTCTGGGTAACATGTTGGATGTGATACTCTGTCAACAACATTTTCCACCGAGCAATTTGTCCAGAGACAACAGGCTTTTCAAAAATGTACTTTATCGGATCCATCTTCGATATTAATAAAGTAGTATGGCAAATCATATATTGTCTCAGGCATCGAGTAGCCCAAGTCAAAGCTCAACAAGTTTTCTCCAATAGTGAGTATATGGTCTCAAAATCATTAAACTTCTTGCTCAGATAGTAAATTGCATGTTCTTTTTTGTCAGTGTCATCATGCTGACCTAATATACATCCTATTGATTCATCAAGAACAGTGAGATACATGATTAAAGGCCTATCCTGAATCAGAGGTACTAAGATCGGTGGTTCTTGCAAATATTTTTTTATTTTGTCAAATGCTTCTTGACAATCATTGTTCCATTCAACCGATTGATTTTTTCTTAACAGTTTGAATATTGGTTCGCATGTAGCCGTCAGATGAAAAATGAATCTAGAAATGTAATTAAGTCGGCCCAGAAAGCCACAGACTTCTTTTTCTGTTTTGAGAGGCAGCATGTTCTGAATTGCCCAAACCTTATCAGGATCAACTTCAATGCCCTTCTAACTTACAACAAATCCCAAAAGTTTTCCTGATCAAACTCCAAAGGTACACTTTGCAGGATTCAACCATAATCTGAACTTGCGGAGTCTATCAAACAGCTTCTTCAGATGGTCCAGAAGATCATCTTCAGTTCTAGATTTGGGAATCATATCATCCACATAAACCTCAATCTCTTTACGGATCATATCATGAAAGAGGGTTGTCATGGCGTGTTAGTATGTTTCCCCTATGTTCTTTAGACCAAATGGCACGACTTTGTAGCAATATGTACCCCAAGGTGTAATGAAAATAGTCTTCTCCACATCGGATGGGGGCATCTTAATTTGATCATATTTTGAGAAATTGTCCATGAAAGAAAAGACAGCGAACTATGCATTGTTGTCTACCAAAACATCAATATGAGGTAGAGGAAAATCATCTTTTGAACTTGCCTTATTGAGATCTCGATAATCTACACACATTCTTACTTTCCCATCTTTCTTCGGAACCGGGATGATGTTGGCAATCCATTCAGGATATTCGGAAGTGGCTAAGAACCCAGCGTCAAACTGTTTCTTTACCTCTTCTCTGATTTTTAGTGTCATGTCGGGTCGAGTTCTTCTGAGCTTCTGCTTTACAGGAGGACAATCAAGCTTAAGCGGCAAGTGATGTTCAACGATGTTGGTATCCAACCCAAGCATATCTTGATAAGACTAGGCTAAAATATCAACATATTATTTTAATAACTTGACCAACTCGGATTGTACATGTTTAGCGATGGATGCTCCAATCTTGACTTCCTTTCTTACATCATCAGTACCAATATTGATAAATTCCACTGGCTCTTTGTGTGGATAAATCTCTTTTTGCTCGTGCTCAAGGAGCCTTGCTAGTTCAGCCGGTAATTCACAATCTTCCTCGCCATTTTCTTCGGCTTGGTTAATCAGAATCCTAGAATTACAACTGATGTTTGCCAAGTTGTTATCAATGTAATTATTTGTTCTGCATGTTTATGAATTATGTTTAGAATGAAGCTATTTGAAAGGTGAAAAATAAAAGAAACTTTGCCATTTGTTTATTTTTGAAAAGTAAAATAAAGAAAGAAAAAAGAGCATGATTTGAATGCAACAACATTTATTTTATTGATCACATAATGTTTCAAAAGCGTGAGGCCCTTACAAGTTATCCACTCGTCTTGGGCAAGGACGAGGGAACAGGAAAACAAAATGCATTACATGTTTGCAGGAAAAACCACGGGAATCACAGTAGATGTCCAATTATTGAGCTTGAAATCCAGCAGACACTTTCGTACAAAGCTTGCATTTTGGTTTCTAAGACCAGTATCATTAATAGCTAACACAAAATCCTCCTCTTGGAATCTAGCGCTTGTGAACTTAATCAAGTTGATTTTCTAATGACTGCATAAACTAGATTGCTGATCAGGATGGTAGCTCAGTCCAAAGCGGTCATGCTTCTCAACCATATTCAGGATTTTCCCCTAGCCAGGCAAAACACCTCTCTCAATAGTCTCTTTAGCACTCTTGACAGATGACATGGCCATTTTCCGTAATCTACCAGAATTGACAAAAGCAGAGCTGACATATTTGAACTCGAGACATTGCAACGACACTTCAGCTATGCCTTCATTAGTCTCGGTATATCAGAAGGATGATAACTCGCTTACTAGTAAATCTTCTTCACCACAAATGATGACCATCTGATCTTTAAACATGAATTTTAGTTTCTGATGTAACATGGACGTAACTGCCTCTGTGGTATGAATCCAGGGTCTACCCAATAAACAAATGTATGCAGGATTGATATCCACCACTTGGAAAGTAATGGTAAACAAATGCGGCCCGACTTTAATGGGTAAATTCATTTCAGCGATGACTTGCCTTCGAGAACTGTTGAAAGCTCTGACAATTAAAACACTTGGTCTCATCTCGCTCCCCTCTACCAACAATTGACTCAATGTGCCCTTAGGCATCACATTAAGGAAAGAACCGGTATCCACAAGAACACGAGATAGCAAGGAGCCCATACATGTCACTGAGATATGCAAGGCTCTATTATGAGCAGTACCTTCAGGAGGAAACTCTAATTCGTTGAAACCCAAGTATTGACTAGCAGTTATATTTGTGATGACGTCTTCAAATTGTTCTACAGGAATGTCGTGCATCACATGAGCAGTGTTTAAAACCTTCAACAAAGCTGATATGTTTGCGGGTGAGCTTATAAGAAACGACAAGATAGAAATTCTCGATGGAGTTTGCCTTAGTTGATCCATAATCTTAAAGTCACTCTTCTTGATTAGCTTGAGAAGCTCTTGGTCATCCATGACTACTTTGCTCTTAGTAACATTCAAAGATGGAGTGAGTGGAAACGATGCAACAATTGATGCCCCTTGTTGGATAACAAGGGTTGTTGAAGCAGATTTCTCCTTAGGAGGAACAATGATTGGAACTTGAACTGGCTTAGATACAACCTTCAGAGCTAACACTCACCCAGTACGAGTCATCCCTCTAGTGGCAGTTACGTTGACAATTTCAAATTCTGAAAACTGGATTTATCGACCCCCAGAGAACATGGTTGGACCATACTTCCAAGGAACCTCCTTTGATTTCTTATACGGGAATGGCTTAGGAACACAGACAGTGATAGGTTGTATCTTATTTTTAGGAGCTTCCACATGAACCTTCCTATACACGATTATGAACGGCTCGATAGTAACTACCTCTTTCATAGACTTGGATCTAGAAAATTGAACTACACCTTGGTTCATCAAAATCTGAATGCATCCTTTAAACTTCCGACAGTGATTAGGATTATCTTCACAAATCTGGCACTTTCCATGAAGACCTTTCAATAACCCTTGCTCTTTCAACTTCTTGATCACTACAGTCATCGGAGTTTTCACTTTGTCGACATCTCTGACCAACTTAACCTCTTGATCATCCTCGATCATATTAACCATAGGTCCACCATAAATAGGCAAGGGATTAGTTTGTATATTGGGACGCTCTTCAGAAAATTTCAGGATTTTCTGGTCGATAAGCTCTTGAACTTTGGCCTTGAGCAAAATGCAGTCTTTGTTAGCATGTCCTATGTACCCACCATGGTAAGCACATGATGCATTCAGATTATGCTTAGGATCAAAAGGAGGAATTGTAGGCGCAATCTCTTTGGGGAAAATTGCCCCTTGATGAATCAGATAAGGAAACAACTCTGTATAAGGAATCGAAATGCTGTCAAAATTCATCCGCTTACGGTTGTTCTGATTGTTGTTATTTTGTTTGTTTTGGTGCTGATTTTTGTTGTTTTGCTGAGACTGTTGACGTTGAAGTTGTTGTTGATTCTGAGAATACTAATACAGAGGTTGTTGGTACTGAGCAGCATCAACATAAGGATAAGGATAATACGGCATGGGAGCTATAAGAACCTAATATTAAGGAGAGGCTTTTGCCATCACAACATTCGCTTCACCTTCCTTCTTCTTGGAATGACAGCTCTGAGGTTTCTTGGTTGGTTGTTGAACAGCAGAACCAACAATCCTACCAATTTTTATCCCATTCTTAATTCTTTCACCAATAGTCAAGATATCAGCAAAATTTGACGAAGAACTACCCACCATTTTCTCATAGTACAACCCTCGCAAAGTGCCCATGAAAATGTCAACCAATTCATTGTCAGAAAGAGCAGGTCTCACACGAGAAGCCATCTTGCGCCACCTTTGTGCATATTCTTTGAATGTTTCGGTTGTACGCTACGAGTGATTTTGTAACTACAGTGTGGTAGGAGCCAAATCAAGATTGTATTTCTATTGCTTCAAGAATTCTTTTGATAGGTCTCTTCACGAGCAAATCTTGCTACATTCCAAACCCATATACCAATCCAAAGAAGCTCCATACAAGCTATCTTGGAAGTAATGAATCAGCAATTCATCATTATCAATATAGGATGCCATCTTCCTACAGTACATGATCATATGACTGCGGGGACAACTCAAACCTTTGTACTTAGGTAGCTCTAGAATCTTGAATTTCAGCGGCAACATAACATTGGGAACCAAACACAAGTATTTGGCGTCTATGCCAAAAGCATAATAACCTTTGATAGCCCGGATTCTCTCATCCAACAATCTATACTCAACAAGTCTGTTATGATCAGCGGGTCTGGCAAGAGTCTAGGGATTCAGAAGTTGTGATGCGGCTGGAGCAGGCATTTGTGGAGAAGCAAACTGAGATGGATACACCAACCTAGAATTCACCATCTGACCAGCAGTCTGACCCATTTGAAAACCATATAGATAACCAGCAAGAAGTACTACAGTAGCAAAAGATTCCCCAGGGTAGGGTATTCCAGCATGGACATTTTGAATCATAGTTTGGACAGGATGGGACAATATCGGAACATGAATAGGAGGACCCCTATACACATGCTCATCTTGGTCAGGAGTTTCAACATCAGTGGACACAGGAGTCTGGAGAATCTGTGTTTGAGGAATCTCGTAATCATCATGGTTCACCACAGGAAGTGGAAGCGGAGTAGGCATGCCCCAAGGATAAGCAACAAAATTACCACTGGGCATGGGTGCAACAAAAGGTTGATACGGAAAAAAAGCACTACCACCGGCAACCTGAGGATGAAATTCGGAGGCATTCCCCATGGGAAAGCAACAGGTATTCTATTCAAACCAGGTTGAGCAGAAGGTAAGTTGACAGTGGGTTGAACAACAGTCTCAATCGACGCTTTGACAATAGCAAGAGAAAAAGCAACAACATGAGTATGAATCACCACAGAAGTGACGATAGTAGCATCAGTAACAGTTGCAACAACAGAAGTAGCAGCAGTGACGTCCTTCTGAGCACGAAGGAACTCCATAATAACATCCATTTTAATTTGGAACTGATCCATCCAACTCTGAAACTGAGTCAAAGTCTCCTTGTAGGCGACGTTCTCTTGTTCAATATCAGCCATGATCTTGGACTTGCTTGAGCGAGTGAAATAGCAATGTCGAGTCGACATCTTGCTACAAGGCGGATACGAATAATGTAAGCACTGGGCTTTCGGATGAAGGGTATGTGTATGAGTATGATTGAATGCAATGTATGTAAAAATAAAGTTTTAAATTCCAGGAATTTGTGAGCATTATCTTTGTTAACAATAATCATAAAGCATATAAGTAAAGGCACAAAAATGAACTGGCAAGGGAAAACTCTTCATTCAATCCATGAGGTAAAGAAGTACAAGCTTGAAAACAAATCAAATATATGCCTTTTGGGATACAACAAGATCAGCAGGAATCCTATCAAAGACAACCCTACAAACAGACAAGAAATGAAAGACAGTCCATGGAGTCTGGTGTGGCAGCACATCAGCATATACATCCCTCAACAACCCTGGTAGATCCTCAAGTGTATGCTCCGTAAATATGGCTAGACGACCATGCCTCTCACTCCAATACTTTGTGTCCTTCATGAGGTTGCACAATAAAGAATGATTAGGCCCCTAAAGAAGATCCTTGAGAAATGCCTCTTTCTGATCCAAGAGGACTTGCAAATGGCGACTCTGATGCTCCTAATGAGTACTCTCCAAGTGAGACTGACTAATCTCTTCTTAGCTCTGATGTACCTGATCCTGCAGCTTCTGAATATCACTGAAGACTTTTTCAAGCTCAGCTTGACATTGAGAAAGGTCTTTCATCAACTAGTCAGTACGATCTTGCTCACTCTACAACTTTGTCTTGTACTCTGATAACTTTGCACGAAGATCTGCAAGTTGCTTCTTGTAGCTCAACTCATCGCTATGAGCTTGATACTGAGTATCGAAAAGTTGTTTATTCTTTGAGGCAAGTCCATCGAAATTGCTCTTCAAAGCATCGCCTACTTTCATGCGCTTGTTCTGCTCAAACTCCACCTATTTACACACGAGTTCCCTCTTCTTGCGAAGATCTATTTGTAAACTTTCCTTCTCGGATGTGACTCTATCAAGGTTGAGACGAAGATCAACATTCTCCTTCTTCAATATCTCAATAGTCATCTTGAGCTGATCGACTTCTGAAGGAGGAACAATGGCAAGTTCAGGAAGCTTGAAATTCATGGAAGGCTCGAAAAGAAATGGTAGCAAGGTTGCTCAAACTCGTTCTTTGACCCATTGAGTGTAAGCTTCTTTTGCAATGCAATTCTTCTTACCCAACTCATCTCTACCCTCGCGGCGAATGTGTACCCATGCAACACTAAATCTCTTCAACAAACCCATGTCATCAACCCCTTCATTAAAGATGAACTCTTCCACTACCTTAGGATCTAGTTTGTCAAGCATTCGATATCCCAACTGACGAACGACAAGCCTCATATTCTTGTTAATTCCACCCTTTGTACCCAAGAGAGGTACATTGGAGAATTTACCACAACGAAGAATGACCTTGGTACCATCGTAGGCTCAAGAATCCCAAGAGATGCCATCGGCAGTCAGAGACATGATCCTTTGAGACCACTTGAGATTCCCACTATTCTCCACAAAAAGGACCCTTCTGCAGAAGATGAGACATGAACCACTAATACAGCATAGGAGCACAACATACAATAATTCCTTTCTTCATTTCATTCCTCAAATGAATAAAATAATTGGTATTAGCAAGAAGTGTAGGAACAGGATCCCTGGATAAGAAGATACTGATGGCAGCTTGATCTACGAAATCCTCCATGTTCAGAAACAAAATGATCACATATATCAATAAAGCAAACACGGTGTTAAAAGCCTTCTAGTTTCCAACATTGGAAAAAGAAACGGCCTTGTCTACTAGAAACTTCGAAGAAAACCCTCGAATACCCTTTCCTTTAGTCTTGAGATTGTCTTCCACATCCTTCTTACTAAGGCCAAGAGCTTCAACAATAAGAGAAAATTTTAAACAAATGATGGTTTAAACGAAAGGAACTTGACTCTTGATCTCAACCCCCAAGATATGAGAGTACTCCTCAAGTGTAGGTGCTAACTGATAATCCTAAAATGTGAAACACCTCAGTGGCGGGTCATAGAACTGAACAAGTGTATGAATAGCAGTAATGTTAACTTCAATGTTGAGAATAGCCAAACGATTTCCGTAATCATCTATGAAAACACCCTTGTTATCTTCAACCATACAAGATGCTAAACCTCTCAAAGTCTTCAGTTTAGACTCCATAAACTTGTAACTGAAGATACCCCTGCAACCAGTACTCATCGCTTATGACTATGCCTACAAAGAATAAGCTCTCAAATAACCTGGAAAATGCACATGCACAAATTTTAATGATTATGATGAAATGACATGCAATACAAGAATGACGAAGCCAAGCACAATCCGAATGTTCAATTCTGCACAAGCTGAATATCTGCATCTAATTATGTGTCAGTGCAAAAATTTGGCGTACGTGATAGAACAAAAGGTATGAAGAGTCTTGGTTTTCTGCAAAAACACATATCCCTCTCACATGTGTGATCTAGACACAACAAGCTAGTCTCTAGAAAGGTCTCCCAAACCATAGGACTCAAGTGAAAACCCCCCACCATAGCGAATTCTCGTAGGACGAAAGTATTCTCAAGCGAACCACAATCTGGGACATGGCTCTCGTGACAACCTAACACAAAAAATGTAGGCGTCACAGGTATCCACATTCTATCCTATGTGTATGCTCAAGCCCGATGTTAGGACTTATCTCTCCAATAATATCTATCCATCCCAATAACAGCAGAGTATAGCAGATATCCAGAATATGCAGCATATGAATTTTTAAAGCAGTAAAGAAATGCGGCAGATAACATAAAGATAAAGAAAATAAAGCATAAAGATAAACACCCAAGCAAGCAAAGAAAAGCAAGAAAAACTAGGCGAGACCCCAACTTGCAAGCGCAAGGACTCCCCAGCAGAGTCGCCAACTAAAGCTAGCGGGATTATACCTTAGTGAATCGCACACTCAAAGATGCAACAGATTCTTGCCGAACTTTATTTAGTCCCAAAAGACAGGGGAAATATCGATAAAACCCAAGGGAACAGAAACGGGAAAGGGGTCGGTTATGCGAAAGGAAGGTACTAGCACCTTAAGCATCTGTCGTGCCCAACGGGAACCATTTCAATTGCTTATAGGCTTGGATGGGCTATCTATCTAAAGGATTCTAACTAAAGGAAAAGAAAGGAGAGAAAGAAAAAGAAAGAAAGAAAGAAAGTGAGAAAGAAAATGCTCCTGGAGGATTGGGGGCCCTCGTGCCTACGTACCCTTATAGTGCAATGAAGAAGTCAGAGCTCTGTAGTTTAAGGAACCAGGAAAAGAAAAGGATATGGGTGGACCAGAGAGACAGAAGAATGGAAGAAGATAGAGGAAGGTGGATCGCCAATATTTTGCAATCATATGCGTACGTACCCTCATACTGCAATGAGGAAATCAGAGCCTACGTAGTTCGGGAAACCAACGCTAAAAAGATAAGGAAAAGGAAAAGGAACAGCGTCAAAGCCAAGAGTGAAAAGAGAAAGTAAGATCCAACAGGGGGAATGCAAGAGAAATGGTGTCAAAACCATGAAAGAACAAAATAACTCTGCCGAGGAACTCAAAAGAGAAATGATAGCTCCACAGGGGATCACTAAGAATGGAGATGACTCCATCGGGGAGAGAACAAAAGAATGGTTGTCGCTACTCGAAAAATGCATCGCGCAACGATGGGGAGGCGGAAAAGAAAGGACAGAAGAGTCGCCACCGAACTTTATTTATCCCATGAGGGGAAAGGAAAATATCGAGAAAACCTTAAGAAAGAAATGGATAAGATGGTCTCGCGACCAAGAACGGGTTCGGAAGCCGGTTATGCGAGGGGAAGGTATTAGCACCCCTCGCATCCATCGTACTCGATGGGAACCTTTTGTTTGTCGATGTGTGAATTTATTTGCTTAAGCATTATGCTATAAAAGTGTGTTCCAAAGGGAGAGAGAGAGAGAGAGAGAGAGAGAAAGGGTTAGAAACAGGGAAAGAGAGGTAACGGGGAAGAAGAGAGAAAGAACAGACTCGGTAGGACTTCGCGGTCCTATGCCTACGTATTCTCAACAGATGTGAGAAAGTCAGAGTCGACGTAGTTCGGGGAACTACAGATATGGGGGGATGTGCTCGGCAAGCATTGTGGCCCTTGTGCCTACGTATCTTTACTTGAAGAAGTAAAGAATCAGAGCAGCCGTAGTTCGGCCTACGGTGTGCGGGGGGAGTTTTGGTAGACGATGCTATCGTGCGCATTCTAGCAGTTAGGTGTATTGCTGCTCGCTCGTTGGAGACTTAGGCGTTACCTGTTTGCGGTAGAACGGACGTAGCATGCCTTTCTGGGAAAGGGTGGAAAAAGAAAAGGGTGTTCGCTAGGATATTGCAATCCTATGCCTACGTATTCTCAACATGCAAGAGAAATCAGAGCAACGTATTTCGTGCCTACGGTGTGGATAACCGGTGTGTTTTGTGGATGATGTTATCGTACGCGTTCTAGCAGTTTAGGTGTTTTGCTGCTCGCTCGTTTGGAGACTTATGCGTACCTGTTTGCGGTAGAACGGACGTAACATATCCTTTGGGAGATTGGTTTTCGCCATACGAGGCAAGGTGTCATGTTTGATTGATGAGATTGTTTTTGGGGCGAGATAGTTCCTCGGATAGTAACCCCTACGGGTAGTACCCAATTCATTGTCTCAAAGTTTTTGTTGTAAAAATGTGTGGCGAACATAGCGTCTTCGTATTGAAAGACGAGTATCAAGACCACACACACTACAGTGAGTATCCTGACACTCGGAGAGGAAGAAGACTACACTCAATCCTCTCTCTTTAATTCAATACAAAGGGAACTTCGTTCTCTTATTAAAGATGCTTTTTGGTTTTGATTGGTAAGTGCTTTGTGACAGAGAACCCTACGGTAAACGTCAGCACTGGGGATAGGAGAAGGCCTACGCCTAACCACTCCATGACCATTCAAGTTTTTATTGTGAAAATAATTTGAAAATGCACTCGGTGCGGGACCGAGGTTTTAGGTGATGAAGGTTACAAAAGGAAGTTGTGAAAGGGAGATGGTGGATAAAGGCGTGTCTTCGTATTGAAAGACGAATATCGAGACCACCCTCACTACAGTGGGCATCCCAACATTCGAAGAGGAAGAGGTCTACACCCAATCCTCTCTCTTTAATTCAATACAAAGAGAACTTCGTTCTCTTATTAAAGGGGTTTGAAAATACGCTCGGTACGGGACCGAGGTTTTAGGAGGGAAGGTTTGAAAAGTCACTCGGTGCGGGACCGAGGTTTTTAGGAGGAGAGAGAATGTCGTCTTCGTATTGAAAGACGAGTATTGAAACCACCCACACTACAGTGAGTATCTCGACACTCGGAGAGGGAGAAGTCTACACTTAACCCTCTCTTTTTAATCCAATACAAAGGAAAGTTGATTCCTGAAAATGGATGGAAAGCGTCTTCGTATTGAAAGACGAGTGTCGAAACCACCCTCACTACAATGGGCATCCCAACACTCGGAGAGGAAGAAAGTCTACACTCAATCCCCTCTTTTTAATTCAATACAAAGATAATTAGATTTTGAAGATGGTTTGACAATGCTTTTAAATCGAGTCGGGACAAGAAATGAAGAGAGAAAAAAAAGTGGTCTCAGATCCAACATTACTCATCAATAATTTGACTGGTAATGAATTACAGATGTCTCGTCATCGACCAAAAAAAGATAAAAAGGGGACAAAACGTCCAATAACAAATGCGAAATGGAATTAACTTCTAAAATGGAAAGAGATTTGTAACTCTAAACATGAAACTATATTATAAACTTATAAAGCTTCTAAATAAATTACAAACAAAGTATATTATAAATTTACTAACTATTTAAAAATCTAATATAATACAATTTTTTTTAGAAAAAACTAGCTAGAATATAAAATGTAAAAATAAACTGTTTAGAAGAATGTTATGTAAATTAATTAAAAAATCTAACACACTGATTCTAACATATATTAACAACTATTTTTTAAAAAGAAAAAGTATTAACAAATTAATTACAACAAAATTAAAAGAGAATCTAACCCAAATTTTAAGAATCAATCCCTAAGTCTGAACTGAATGATTGCAAGAAGACCACTGTTTCCTCTTCTAAACCCAATCCATCAAAATCGACGCTCTCCAGAAGCAAAACGCAACGAAAAAGAAAAATCACTCAGAAATCAACCCTCTTTCACCTCGAGCTTGGTTCGATTCGAGCCTCACCACGATACGAGTTCGCCTTCGTGAATCTCTCGGTTCTTATCTTCTCTGCTTTAAATTTTGTTCGGATTCTGATTTTGGTTTGTTGTTTATTGACATTGAAGAAGGAGGCCAGATGGTTTGAAGAAAAGAATATTGGGTTGTTCTGGGGATTTTTGTGAAGGTATGAAGATGGGATGGTGTAGTGAGATGGTAGCTGACGGTTGTTGTTCAGTTCGAGTAACGATAGGGTCGTATCTTCATCGTTCCCTAATCTCGCCTACCATCTGTTTGATGAAAGTTTTTGTTTACAGTTGAGGTTGATGGATGAGAGCAAAAGGATGTCGGTTTGAAGATTTGGAACAGGGAGAGCATGTCGTTTGGGTTGCTGCGGGTTTATGGTGTGATTCTGGTAAATGATGAAGTAAGGAAAGTTATTATTGTTGACTGGTATGAGAAGTGGATGGAGGTTGAGGATATGTTCGATTTTGGATGTTGATGCGTTGGATTTCTGCAGAGATTTTGCTAAGTTATTGAAGTTTGTTTACGTTTCAGAAAAGATGAATTTGAAGAGTAACGAAAATGGAGGAATGGAAGAATATTGTGAGAAAAACATTGTTGGTGTTAACAGAAATCGTGAGGGTTACATCGAGAGTGGAAGAGGGTGAAATTGATGAAGTTTAAGGTGAAGGGTAGGCTGAGCTTGTTGGTTGATTGGAAGAAATTCGATGGAAGTTGAAGCTTGAGTCGGAATCGAGTACTGAATAGTGTTGCTGAGTTACGGTTGTCACGAGAAGGGTTCGAAGAATGAATCGGTTTTGGGTTAGTGAAGCAACAAAGGTTTGATGGAAGGATTATCGGTAATTTTCGGAAGTTGTTGTTGGGATTGTGTGATAGCTTTGAAGGAGAGATGGTTGTGATGATTGTGGTCTCTGTTTAGTGAAGAATGTATACTGGGGAACCACCTTCGTAACCATTAGCATGACGTAAATACTCCGAACAGGTCGAAGCTAGCGTGAGGTATCCGAAACCGAACTCGTAGAGATCAAAGCAAGTTTGTTGTTGCTGACACAAGTCACAGAGCTCTTTCGTGCTGCTGCTATTTGAGTGTCGCCTGAGTGAAAGTTCAAGCCCATACATTGTGAAGGTATCTCTATGGTCAGAGAATGAACCACCATTTGACTCACGGTGTCAAACCTAGTTTGGAATGAAACTCTCAAGTTCACTATTTCAGATATGGAGAAAGTAGAGTTTGAGGAGCTTGAAGTGTGTTAGGGAAATGAGCTTAAGTTTGAAGAAGGTTGAGGATGGAAGGACTGAAGGTTTTTTTATGATGAACTGTTTGAAGAGTTAGAAAATGATGGTGAAGCCGTGTGACTTGTTTTTTTGGGATTGGTGTTAGTTGTTATTCAATATCTGGTGAGTTTTTGTTTCTTTACTCAATAAAAAAATGTGAAGTTGTGAGCGTTTTTCCTCCTCGTATGTTGGTTGTTTTTCTGTCTATATGTTGAAGAGAGGCTGATGAAAGTTTGATTTGGAGAAATTTCAAAGAACTGGTGAAAGAATGGTGTCGGAAGGTGATGAGTGGAAATGATTTGGAGAAGAAAGACAGGCGGCTAGGCTTGTTGTGGGATTAGGGTTGGTCCCAACTCAAAGACAATGAACAGTGTATTTATACTCTAAAAGGCTGACATGTGGCACTGATTAAGGGCTTGGTTAAATGTTAAATTGTGATTAATGCTGATGATGCTTTGATTAAATTGTACTACTAATAAACTCCTAATTAATCTACACCACTAATTAATTTAAACTAAATAAAAATCTGAATAATAAAACAAATTAATTCTAATTTAATAGTACTAATAATTAAAATAAATTAAATAAAATAAACTATTTCAATATATTCTAAATAACTCTAACAATGTAATGAACCTATTTAACAAACTAAATTCTACTTAAAAAAATCTATTTATAAATTATTAAAATAAAATATATTCTAAAGGAAAAATAAATAACTATCCTACTTCTAAAAATAAAATAAAACAATCTACTTAAATTAAAAGTTAAAACAAAAATAATATACAGAAATTTAATATTTGAAAAGAAAAAAGGGAAAATGAAGATGAAAACAAAATTTACCAATATGCTCTTTGGCCACGTGTCACACTCTCATTGGGCAAAATAAGTTGAGATTTGAGAAACGCCCAATTGGGGTGGACACGTGTCCAAATGGCACAAAATTAAATGAAATATGCAAAAATAAATAATACGGAAATATTTACAAAAGCTAGCGGACAAATTTAGGGTATGACAGATGC
This sequence comes from Lathyrus sativus, assembly GCA_963859935.3. Lineage (NCBI taxonomy): Eukaryota > Viridiplantae > Streptophyta > Magnoliopsida > Fabales > Fabaceae > Lathyrus > Lathyrus sativus. The sequence goes on along the minus strand of OZ012735.1, from coordinate 98,147,237 downwards.
CCCTATCTAATCGGCTTAGACCGAGTAAGATGAATTACTGCAGCATTTATCTTTCAAGGTATAAGTCGATTAGATACAAAGAAGACCCTGAATTTGTCCAAAAAAGGAAAACAAAAATTTGAGAAATGAAATACAGACAAACCTGACACCCAAAAGGATGTAGGGAGATAATCTTCTCCGAAGAGATTGCCACTTTATCACTGAAGATTGATAAGCTTCTCCCAAGAGATTGCCACTTATCGTTGATGAAGGATAAGCTTCTCTGAAGAGATTGCCACTTATCACTGAAGATGGATAAGCTTCTCCCAAGAGATTGCCACTTATCGTTGATGAAAGATAAGCTTCTCTGTAGAGATTGCCACTTATCGTTGATGATGGATAAGCTTCTCTGAAGAGATTTCCACTTATCGCTGAAGATGGATAAGCTTCTCTGAAGAGATTGCCACTTATCGCTGAAGATGGATAAGCTTCTCTGAAGAGATTGCCACTTATCGCTGAAGATGGATAAGCTTCTCCCAAGAGATTGCCACTTATCACTGAAGATGGATAAGCTTCTCTGAAGAGATTGCCACTTATCGCTGATGATGGATAAGCTTCTCTGAAGAGATTGCCACTTATCACTGAAGATGGATAAGCTTCTCTGAAGAGATTGCCACTTATCGCTGATGATGGATAAGCTTCTCTGAAGAGATTGCCACTTATCGCTGAAGATGGATAAGCTTCTCTGAAGAGATTGCCACTTATTGCTGAAGATGGATAAGCTTCTCTGAAGAGATTGCCACTTATCGCTGAAGATGGATAAGCTTCTCCCAAGAGATTGCCACTTATCGCTGAAGATGGATAAGCTTCTCTGAAGAGATTGCCACTTATCGCTGAAGATGGATAAGCTTCTCTGAAGAGATTGCCACTTATCGCTGAAGATGGATAAGCTTATCTGAAGAGATTGCCACTTATCGCTGAAGATGGATAAGCTTCTCTGAAGAGATTGCCACTTATCGCTGAAGATGGATAAGCTTCTCCCAAGAGATTGCCACTTATCGCTGAAGATGGATAAGCTTCTCTGAAGAGATTGCCACTTATCGCTGAAGATGGATAAGCTTCTCCCAAGAGATTGCCACTTATCACTGAAGATGGATAAGCTTCTCTGAAGAGATTGCCACTTATCACTGAAGTCTTCTGGAGACAACTCACTGGGAAACGCCCATGGATTTACTGGAGATGCCCCTGTCCAGGCTGATTGTTGATTTGAAGATCTGATTAACCACGAGGTTGCAATACATCATGCAATACACCCATGGTCTTGAAAAGATGCCCCTGGTTTGGGCTGAATTTTGCTTTAGTGATCTTGAATTTTGTGGGAGGACCCACGGTCTTTGCAGATAAAGCCCCTGACCGGACTGATGGTTGCTTTGAAGCTCTTGGATTTGCCCAATAAATATTGAACAAATTTGTGGGGAACGCCCACGGTCTTGCGGAAGATGCCCCTGACTGGGCTGATTATGATCTTGGAAATCTTCAAGATTGATCTTGGATCTTGAACTCGCATATGCAGATGCTTGATGATAATGATGTTCCATAACTAATGGAAATGCAAATGCTTATGTGCGAAGATGCAAGAGCTGGGGAGATATGACATGATTATAGGTATGCATATGATGCAAAGTGCTTATGAAGCGAGATGCTCATGATGCATATGATACGTATGATTGCAAATGGTAATGGAAATGCAGGCTGTTGGAAATACAGGTTGGACTTTGGGTTGGAAGTACCAGACAAGGACTGGTATTCGAAGGGTAAACCAGATGGGACTGGTTGGCGAAAGGTTAAGCTGTCAAAGGAGAGCTGATTTTGTGGTTTGCCAGATGGGAGCTGGACTTTGGAATGAGGTTTACCAGACGAGAACTGGTGAAATGGTAGGCTGGTTAAATGGTAGGCCAAAAGGAAGGGTGACCAGATGGGAGTTGGTTTAAAAACTGATATATACCAAGCGGGAATTGGTATTCAGCGAAGGGTTGACCAGATGGGACTGGTTTGAAAGCTGACATATACCAAGCGGGAATTGGTATTCAGCGAGGGGTTGACCAGATGAGAACTGGACTTTGGAGGTTTTGATTCGTTTTGATAGGTTTAGGCTGTGGGATGAAGGATCCAATGACATCAAGACCTTTTTGGAAGGTTAAGGTTATTTGGGTGAGGTGACGGTACGATTCCCCGACACTCGTTTTAAACTCAATAGTTGCTGATGAAGATGAACTTGCTTGAGTAGCTTTCCATGAGATGACCTCAAGATGGCTTGCCCCAGAGTTTGTACCACGAAATGATTCATCGTTGTTTAACCGACTCTTGTGGTTGTTGGCTTCAAAGTACTCTTTAGAATAGCTTGCTCTTGAAAGAGCGTTGAAGCGACTTGACTTATCCTGACTGAACATTGGAGGAATCTATCCTCAAGTCAATGAAACTATGGGTGGCCTGCCCCTAATTGGTATAATTCACTTTTGATCAACCGCTTCTTGAATGATTTCCCCCATGATCGACCATTGCTTGGGGATTTGCCTCAGACTGATCCAGACTGCTGAATGATCCAGTCCTGCTTGATTGCTTCGTGTTGGAATTTCCTCTATGCCAACTATTGACTTGCAATTAAAATTGTTTGTTCACAAATGGTAATTTTAACGCGAAGTTCATGCAAGTTTTTTGAAAGAATTGTCGTTTATTGAGTGTCGTGGTAGTGAGACGAATGGACCGTTAGTCCAAATGTTGTGCTAATTTGATTGGTGTAAAAGATATAACAAGGATATTGACACCAAAGCTGATGATTAACAAATATGTGGGGAGTCAGGTTACGCAACCTTGCGATAGTATGCTTTCAGAATAAACCTCGACTCAATTAGGTCTTTCGAGGGTTATAACGTGGTCTGGTTCACGGTTTATAGAACAAAGGATATTAGGCTCAAAGAATTATTTGTACCCACCCCTTCTTCTTGATGACTTCCAGTCCTATGCTCAGTTAATTCTGCACTTACCTTGACGGTGTAAGCTTGACGGTTCAAGGTTTGCTTGAAATGGCAATCACCTTATTTTGATAAATGTCAGTAGACCATAGATTTGGGTGGCCACTGAGTCTTATTTTGTTTTTGTTGAAGGTTTAAAAACCTCTTTTGATTTTGTTTTTGATCCCTAACTTTTGCATGGACTGATTTTGCTTGTCAGATCCATCGGGATAGCCCTGATTTTTGCCTAAGTCCCCTTTTGAGGTGTTTGACCTAGCAGGCTTTTGATTGATTTTTTTTTGGATTTTGTTGGAGGATTGTGACTGCCATGTCGTGGGTCATTGACGAACAACCGTCTTCTGGATTTTGCTTTATGCATAGTGGACTAACTGAACAACTACCCTGCCCCCGGTTGAGTGTAAGAGTTTGAATATCCAAAGGAAACTCCTACTTCTAGGCTCGAAGTGGTTGACTAGGGATTAACTCCTTATATCTCCGGTGTTTAGGGGATTTGAAACAATGCTTGTACATCATTGACGAGATTATGTCTGAAAGCATACAGTTTGCTATTATGGGTATTTCGTTTTCGTCATCCTCCCTCCAATATTTGCTAAACACAACAGTGATGAAGTGGAGTGGATAAAAGTGTATGTGTCTGTGATAAGTGGAAATAATGAGTGAATACGACGTGACTGATTCGGAAAATGCATAATAACTCCATTAATATTACCATTCAAAACAACAATGTTTAAACACAAGTAGCAATTAACAGGAAATAAACTACAAGATGCAAATGATAAAAGCGTTCAAGGACTGCCAATGTTGAGGACGTCTGCCTGTCTAGACCACTGGCTTCTGGAAATGACCCTTGAAATATTCGAGTTTAGACAGCTGAGAGGTTGACATGGACAACCAAACTTCCTTCTGGAAAAGAGATGTACCCTTTGTCAATTAGTTGTTGCACCTTGTCTTGGAAGGCTTTGCATTCTTCAGTCGAGTGCCCCATGGATCCTCCATGATATCCACACTGAGCATTGGGATTGTACCCAGGAGGGTAAGGTTCTGGCACAGGCTTAAGAGTTTTAGGCTCCACCAATGAGTTTTGTATCAAATGCGAGAGCAGCTGACTGTGCGACATAGGGACCGGATGAAGAGGAGCAGTCCTTCTTTCCAAGTTGTTGCTGGGCCTATGCTGATTTCGGCGCTGATTTTGATAACTTCGGCCATGGACTCGTTGATTTGCTTGAGAAGCGACCCATGGATTACGGGACGAAGCTTTAGGCATGGCTGATTTCCCATAAGGATAACATGGCACTGGTAATAATGCTTGTTGAGCAGATGAGGGACCACAGAGTTTTGCTGGTACACCACGAGAATACTCAATGTTTGTTATGAGTGCGCTGGTTTCATCCTTCTCTTCCTCATGGAAATCGTCAAAAGATTCAATCTCACTAGCCTGGCTGCCTGATGCGTCCTGGATTTGTCCACTTTTGAGGTAGCTTTCGAGGCGCTCTCCTACAATCACAAGGTCAGAGAAGCTTGATGGCGTACAACCAACCATTCTTTCAAAATAAAAGCCCTGCAAACTGTTAATGAACATGTCAATCAGTTCCCTTTCCGAGAGTGGTGGTTGCACTCTTGCTGCGAATTCTCTCCACCGCTGTGTATATCCCTTAAAGGGTTCATTCTCATTCTGAGATAGGCTTTGTAACTGCATGCGGATGGGAGGAGTGTCCAAATTGAACTGGTAAAACTTTAGAAAAGCGTTGGCTAGGTCCCTCCACAATTGGATATGACTCCTTTCTAAATCTGTGTACCAACTTAATGATGCCCCACTCAGACTTTCTTGAAAACAGTGGATCATCAACTTATCGTCATGAGTATAGGGGGTCATTTTTCGACAGTACATCACCAAATGACGCCTCGGGCAACTAAAGCCTGTGTACTTCTCGAAGTTGGGTATCTTAAATCTCAGAGGGAACACCAAATCTAGCACTAGACACATATCAGCAGCATCGAGGTCGGGCATGTCAGAAACTCTCATAGATTGAATTGTCTCTTCAAGGGCCCGAAGTTTTTCTTCCATGGGATCAATCATTGGCATCCTCTGGGGTCGAGTAGGAACATTTACTTGCGGAGGATGGCCATCCGGTGAAAGATCATACAGTGGATTATTCGTCACAGTAAATCCTTGTGGGGGATCAACATTCTGGCGGTCATTCTCTGACATAGCTATCTCAGCTTGCTTCGTTTTGACTTGGCTTCTCGAAGCTTCTACGTTCCTCTTTCTTAAAACCCTTTGTAGCTCTCACAAGTTTATCATGAGTGTCGGGAAATCAACTGCAGGTTATGGACAGAGGACGGGTAAGCTCTTGGTATCTGGTTAGGAAAGAAAATGCAAAATGATGCAGATATGCTTATGCAAATGCAATGCAATGAGTGCACACGAGAACAGATCCACAACAACGATTAAAGTCACAGATCCTGCAAGACAACAACAAAAGGCATCTCTCCCCTCGGGTGGGCAATCTACTGGTTTAATAAGAGGGTATCCCAAAGGCCTTTAAACAAAGTCCCATGCACTAACCCTCAAAAGTTTTCCATCAGAACGACTACTCGTAAGACGGTATTCCCTTCAAAGGATGAACACAGAGTTATGTTTTAGGAACCTTCGGAATAAGGTTCTACAAAGGTCCTCAGAGTCACAGACTCCCATGTCGGAAATAAAAACGCCATTACGACTACATGTAAGACATAATCATCCCAAAGGGGTCTCATCTGAGCGGTGGGATTCGATCTAACTCAACGAGTCCTAAGTCTCGCAAATCAGAAAGAAACCACCTTCTAATCTTAGTGTATACTAGAAAGCTCGGGTAGAAAGCTTTTATCCTCACAAACCAACCAATAAACCCAATAGGTAAAAGGAACACAACATAATAAACAGTTAAAAGCAAACAAATAAAACATGCGACAAACAAATTAGGCTTGGCCTGCTAGGTATTCCCCAGCAGAGTCGCCAGCTGTCGCTACTCGAAAAATGCATCGCGCAACGACGGGGAGGCGGAAAAGAAAGGACAGAAGATTCGCCACCGAACTTTATTTATCCCATGAGGGGAAAGGAAAATATCGAGAAAACCTTAAGAAAGAAATGGATAAGATGGTCTCGCGACCAAGAACGGGTTCGGAAGCCGGTTATGCGAGGGGAAGGTATTAGCACCCCTCGCATCCATCGTACTCGATGGGAACCTTTTGTTTGTCGATGTGTGAATTTATTTGCTTAAACATTATGCTATAAAAGTGTGTTCCAAAGGGAGAGAGAGAGAGAGAGAGAGAAAGGGTTAGAAACAGGGAAAGAGAGGTAACGGGGAAGAAGAGAGAAAGAACAGACTCGGTAGGACTTCGCGGTCCTATGCCTACGTATTCTCAACAGATGTGAGAAAGTCAGAGTCGACGTAGTTCGGGGAACTACAGATATGGGGGGATGTGCTCGGCAAGGATTGTGGCCCTTGTGCCTATGTATCTTTACTTGAAGAAGTAAAGAATCAGAGCAGCCGTAGTTCGGCCTACGGTGTGCGGGGGGAGTTTTGGTAGACGATGCTATCATGCGCATTCTAGCAGTTAGGTGTATTGCTGCTCGCTCGTTGGAGACTTAGGCGTTACCTGTTTGCGGTAGAACGGACGTAGCATGCCTTTCTGGGAAAGGGTGGAAAAAGAAAAGGGTGCTCGCTAGGATATTGCAATCCTATGTCTATGTATTCTCAACATGCAAGAGAAATCAGAGCAACGTAGTTCGTGCCTACGGTGTGGATAACCGGTGTGTTTTATGGATGATGTTATCGTACGCGTTCTAGCAGTTTAGGTGTTTTGCTGCTCGCTCGTTTGGAGACTTATGCGTACCTGTTTGCGGTAGAACGGACGTAACATATCCTTTGGGAGATTGGTTTTCGCCATACGAGGCAAGGTGTCATGTTTGATTGATGAGATTGTTTTTGGGGCGAGATAGTTCCTCGGATAGTAACCCCTACGGGTAGTACCCAATTCATTGTCTCAAAGTTTTTGTTGTAAAAATGTGTGGCGAACATAGCGTCTTCGTATTGAAAGACGAGTATCAAGACCACACACACTACAATGAGTATCCTGACACTCGGAGAGGAAGAAGACTACACTCAATCCTCTCTCTTTAATTCAATACAAAGGGAACTTCGTTCTCTTATTAAAGATGCTTTTTGGTTTTGATTGGTAAGTGCTTTGCGACAGAGAACCCTACGGTAAACGTCAGCACTGGGGATAGGAGAAGGCCTACGCCTAACCACTCCATGACCATTCAAGTTTTTATTGTGAAAATAATTTGAAAATGCACTCGGTGCGGGACCGAGGTTTTAGGTGATGAAGGTTACAAAAGGAAGTTGTGAAAGGGAGATGGTGGATAAAGGCGTGTCTTCGTATTGAAAGACGAATATCGAGACCACCCTCACTACAGTGGGCATCCCAACATTCGAAGAGGAAGAGGTCTACACCCAATCCTCTCTCTTTAATTCAATACAAAGAGAACTTCGTTCTCTTATTAAAGGGGTTTGAAAATGCGCTCGGTACGGGACCGAGGTTTTAGGAGGGAAGGTTTGAAAAGTCACTCGGTGCGGGACCGAGGTTTTTAGGAGGAGAGAGAATTTCGTCTTCGTATTGAAAGACGAGTATTGAAACCACCCACACTACAGTGAGTATCTCGACACTCGGAGAGGGAGAAGTTTACACTTAACCCTCTCTTTTTAATCCAATACAAAGGAAAGTTGATTCCTGAAAATGGATGGAAAGCGTCTTCGTATTGAAAGACGAGTGTCGAAACCACCCTCACTACAGTGGGCATCCCAACACTCGGAGAGGAAGAAAGTCTACACTTAATCCCCTCTTTTTAATTCAATACAAAGATAATTAGATTTTGAAGATGGTTTGACAATGCTTTTAAATCGAGTCGGGACAAGAAATGAAGAGAGAAAAAAAAGTGGTCTCAGATCCAACATTACTCATCAATAATTTGACTGGTAATGAATTACAGATGTCTCGTCATCGACCAAAAAAAGATAAAAAAGGGGACAAAACGTCCAATAACAAATGCGAAATGGAATTAACTTCTAAAATGGAAAGAGATTTGTAACTCTAAACATGAAACTATATTATAAACTTATAAAGTTTCTAAATAAATTACAAACAAAGTATATTATAAATTTACTAACTATTTAAAAATCTAATATAATACAATTTTTTTTAGAAAAAACTAGCTAGAATATAAAATGTAAAAATAAACTGTTTAGAAGAATGTTATGTAAATTAATTAAAAAATCTAACACACTGATTCTAACATATATTAACAACTATTTTTTAAAAAGAAAAAGTATTAACAAATTAATTACAACAAAATTAAAAGAGAATC